>BLSH010014140.1:1100-11659 GCA_018402905.1 Glandirana rugosa | reverse complement strand
CCAGTGACACAGGTTGGGGCAGTTATGAAGCCAGTGACACAGGTGGGGCCCGTTATGCAGCCAGTGACACAGGTGGGGCAGTTATGCAGCCAATAACACAGGTGGGGGCAGTTATGCAGCCAGTGACACAGGTAGGGGCAGTTTGCAGCCAGGGACACAGGTGGGGAAGTTTGCAGCCAGTTGCATAGGTGGGGGCAGTTTGAAGGCAGTAACACAGGTGGGGGCAGTTTGCAGCCAGGGACACAGGTGGGGCAGTTTGCAGCCAGGGACACAGGTGGGACAGTTTGCAGCCAGGGACACGGGTGGGGCAGTTTGCAGGCAGTAACACGGGTGGGGTACACTGCAGAGATCTCCCCCCCCCCCGCACTTACCCCATCCAGCAGGCAGGATTGTTGCAGAGATTCGGCATGCGGAGAGCGGCTGTCCCCCCTCGTCGGTCCCCGGGCGGTCATGGTCTCTGTGGGAGCGGAAGTCACTTCCGCTGCCACAGTGACCCGGCCCCGCATCCAATCACAGTGAGCGGAGGCTCAGGGCAGCCAATCAAGCTATGCAGTGTGCGCCTGTTCAGCGCACACTCATAGCGTTTAATGGCCGACCAATAGGCTCACTACTTGGCTGTCATGTGACAGGCAAGGAGCCGAAAAAAAAAAAAAAGAAAGTCAATGCACGGGCGCCACCTGCAGGGGGGCGGGGCTGACTTTTTTTTTTCCCTTCTTTTCTAGCCGGCGGGGAGGCGGCGCCCTAGCGCCCCTCACACACCAGTTGAACTTGGAACAGGGCAGTCAAGTCTGGCTATCCACTGTCAGTCTGAGACTGGCATGCCCTTCCAAGAAACTAGGTCGAAGATTCTTGGGGCCTTTCCCTATTAAGAGGAAAATGAATGAGGTGGCATATGAACTGGAGTTGCCTGAGTCATTTTGCATCCATTCCGTCTTTCATGTGTCCCTGTTAAAACCTAAGACCGCTGATCCCTTTCCGCACCGGAAGACAGGTCCACCTGCACAGTACTGGTTGACGGGATGGAGGAATTTGAGGTAGAATCCATTCTGGATTGCAGGAGGAGAGGTGGCGGCATTCAGTACCTAGTCAAATGGAAGGGCTACGGCCCAGAGAAAAGCTCTTGGGAACCAGAAACTAACGTTCATGGGGAGAAACTGATTAAGGCTTTCAAGAGAGACCATCCCGAAAAGTTGTCCTGCCCATCCGGAGGCTGCTCCTTGGGGGGGGGGGCAATGTCAGGAAACAACCGTTGTCCCTGGAACATGGGTCTGGAGGCCTGTGCACGGGCGCACGTAGCGTGTGTGTGTGTGTCTGTGCGCGTGTGCGCTCGCCTGTGCGCATTGGCGCCAACCGTCCCATTTAACCACTTACCAACCGGAAGGTTTTGCAGCTTTAGGACCAGAGCACTTTTTGCGATTCGGCGCTGCGTTGCTTTAACTGACAATTGCGCGGTCGTGCAACGTTGCACTCAAACAAAATTTGCGTCCTTTTTTCCCACAAATAGAGCTTTCTTTTGGTGGTATTTGATCGCCTATGCGTCATTTCTTATCGCCGCTATAAACAAAAGAAGAGCGACCATTTTGCAAAAAAAACAAATTTCTTACTTTTTGCTAAAATTCAAATCCAAAAAAAAAATATAAAATAACATTTTTTTCACCGTTTTTGGCCGATTTATATTCTTCCTCATATTTGCGATAAAAAAAATTGCAATCGGCGTTTATTGATTGGTTTGCGCAAAAATGGCCACGTTTACGGATGGTGAGAATTCATTTCTGGGGTTTTTAGTTTTTTTTTATCTTGTACTAGTAATGGCGGCGATCTGCGATTTTTAGCGGTAATGCGATATTGGGGCGGACATGTCGGACATTTTTGACACTTTTTTGGGACCAATGACATTTATTCAGCGATCAGCAATTTAAATGTCCACTGATTACTGTATAAATGTCATTGGCAGTGAAGGGGTTAACCTGGGGGGGGGGAGCTAGGGGTTAACTGTGTTCCCTGGGTGTGTTCTTACTGTGGGGGGGTTGGGCTACCATGGGCATGAGAGATCTAACTGATCCCAGTGACAGGGATCAGTAGATCTCTCATGCCCCACTGACAGAGCGGGGAACTGCCGTGTTTACATCGGTGGTTCCCCGTTCTTTCCCTGTAGCCGCTCATCGCGGCTCGCCGGCGGACATCGGGTCCGCCCGAGCTGCGGGCACACTCCCCAGGAGTGCGGCGGGGGCGCGCACGTCCCATGGTGGCTGATTGCAGATTGCCGCTTATTTACGGCGATTCGCGCAGGGCTCCCCGACTGTCGCCGTAAAAACACGGCGCGCGGTCGGGAACCGGTAAACTGACAATTGCGCGGTCGTGCAACGTTGCACCCAAACAAAATTTGCGTCCTTTTTTTCCCACAAATAGAGCTTTCTTTTGGGGGTATTTGATCGCCTCTGCGTCATTTCTGATCGCCGCTATAAACAAAAGAAGAGCGACCATTTTGCAAAAAAACCCAAATTTCTTACTTTTTGCTAAAATTCAAATCCAAAAAAAAAATATAAAACCACATTTTTTTCACCGTTTTTGGCCGATTTATATAATTCCTCATATTTGTGATAAAAAAAAATCGCAATCGGCGTTTATTGATTGGTTTGCACGTTTACGGATGATGAGAATTCATTTCTGGGGTTTTTATTTATTTTATTTTTTTTACTGGTAATGTCGGCGATCTGCGATTTTTAGCGATGCTGCGATATTGCAGCGGACATGTCGGACATTTTTGACACTTTTTTGGGACCAATGACATTTATTTATTTATTTATTTATTATCAGAAATTTAAATGTCCACTGATTACTGTATAAATAAATATCATTGGCAGTGAAAGGGTTAACCTGAGGGGGGAAGAGCTAGGGGTAAACTGTGTTCCCTGGGTGTGTTCTTACTGTGGGGGGGTTGGGCTAACATGGGCATGAGAGATCTAACTGATCCAAGTGACAGGGATCAGTAGATCTCTCATGCCCCTACTAACAGAGCGGGGAACCGCCGTGTTTACATCGGCGGTTCCCCGTTCTTTCCCTGTGGCCGCTCATCGCGGCTCACCGGCGGACATCGGGTCCGCCCGAGCCGCGGGCACACTCCTCAGGAGTGCAGCGGGAGTGCGCCCCCTAGTGGCTGATTGCAGATTGCCGCCTTTTTACGGCATCCCGACTGCTGCCGTCAAAACCCATCACGCGGTCGGGAAGTGGTTAAGCGGACAGCACCCTGCAACCAGTGCTGTCCATTCTACAGAGTTTCAAGTGTGTTCCGTGACTCCGTGACTCTTGCTTTCAAGACTTCCTGTACCTGTGACCTACTTGCCTAACCTTGTTTGAACTCTGCCTGCACCGACCCTCAGCTTGCCTACGATGACTCTTCTGCCTTATCCCTTTGTACTTCTGCCACCCGCCTGTTTACGACCCTGCCTGTACCCGATATAAGTGATGTGTGACTCCCACGCTCCCACTTGCTGATGTGCTGTATTATTGTGAAAATAACATTTTGTGTTGTGGCAGCTGCTGTTGCTAGAAATAGTTATCCGTGACGATTTAAATATGGTAATATGTGAGGCATGTGCTCAGCGCTACCACATATAAAGGATGCTTAAATCAAAATAGAATTGTGCATTTAACATGTGTCTAATTAGTATTACCTGCTTTGCATACATTTAAATCAAATATACTGCTTCTAATCAAGACATATAGTATTGCATTCTTATTTAAATCCTCTGTAGCAGGGGCGTATCATGAAATTGGTGGGCCCGTGTGCAAGCCCACACCACACTGATCATACCCGGCTGTCATGGAGAGATCATCCATAGGTGCAGTGTGGGTCAGAGCACAGTGGGCCCCCCCACCCCTCAGGGCCCGTGTTCAGTGAACACCCTGCACCCATGGATGATACACCACTGCTCTGTGGGTCTAGGCTGGTCACAGGCATTTGGCGTATGTGTGTCTCAGTAAAAAAATGTTCGACTTGTAAATCCAAAGCAATGATGTATTCTCATTCAATCTTCAATCATTCACGTGCCTCTTTCTTGTGTTGTTGGTGACTCCACCATCCTTCCTCCCTTTGCAAGTGCTACTTTAACAGATGTAGGTGAACTTGTGACTTTTTCTTAATCGTGCCCCTATGAGTGCTCTAGCCTCTCACCTGAGTGTGCTAGGGCTTTTGTACATAAAGGTTTCTTTGGTGGGGAGTTGTAGTACCGATCTCTCACCACTGGGGGTCACCATATGCTCCTATGGAGTCCTCTTGATTCATTAGATCCTTTCCGTCTCTCCAGTTTAAATGATACCATACATGGAAAGGGGTATAATAGTCCTCATAGTATAATATACTTTGATAAAAACTTTTATTTAACCACTTCAGCCCCGGAAGGATTTCCAGCTTTAGGACCGGAGCCCTTTTTGCGATTCGGCGCTGCGTCGCTTTAACTGACAATTGCGCGGTCGTGCGACGTTGTACCCAAACAAAATTTGCGTCCTTTTTTTCCCACAAACAGAGCTTTCTTTTGGTGGTATTTGATCACCTCTGCGTCATAAATGATCGCCGCTATAAACAAAAGAAGAGCGACAATTTTGCAAAAAACCCAAATTTCTTACTTTTTGCTAAAATACAAATCCAAAAAAATATATAAAAAAACATTTTTTTCATCGGTTTTGGCCGATTTATATTCTTCCTCATATTTGTGATTAAAAAAAATCGCAATCGGCGTTTATTGATTGGTTTGCGCAAAAGTGGCCGCGTTTACGGATGATGAGAATTAATTTCTGGGGTTTTTATTTTTTTTTATTTTTTGCTAGTAATGGCGGCGATCTGCGATTTTTAGCGGTACTGCAAAATTGGGGCAGACATGTCGGACCATTTTGACACTTTTTTGGGACCATTGGCATTTATACAGCGATCAGTGCTATAAAAATGCACTGATTACTGTGTAAATGCCATTGGCAGTGAAGGGGTTAACCTGCAGGGGGCGCTCTAAGGGTTAACTATGTTCCCTGGGTGTGTTCTAACTGTGGGGGGACTGCCCTAGCTGGGGAAGGGAAGTGGTCACAGCCTCCATGTACAGGAAGGCTGTGATCACAGCCCTTCCCCCTCACACAGAGCGGAGGTCCGTGTTTACTTACACGGACCTCCGTTCTTTCACTCCGGGGGGGGCATCATGGGTGGCCGGTGGAGATCGACTCCGCCTCACCTGCTCCCTGGCCCTCCCCGGACACAGTGAGCGCGCGGGCGCGCCTCCGGCGGCGCGCGCGCGCTCACTGGGCTCAATCTCGCTGCCGCCGTCATATGACGGCGATCCGCGTTACAGAGCCAGTTTGTCGCCGTCATTTGCCGATCAGCCGTCGGCAAGTGGTTAAAAATAGTACTGTATACACTTACATTTAAAAACCCCCTATGGGCACTGCTCCACGAGCTGCGAGCTCGTCTGTTTGGAACGTAACTTCCGGTCACCTCCGCTCACACCCTACGCGTTTCATCGCGCATTACGTGACTTCTTCAATGGGGATAGCACTGGCGTATGAGAAGTGATTCTGCAACCAGAGCGTTAAGAATAAGTAGTCCTGGATTTTCCATGGGCTGTCCTGGTCTCCCCCACGGCGGCGGCCAGCTCCAAGGGACTTGCAAGAAGTCACCCACTTAGTGCCCCAAAGCGGAGGTAGGGGTCATAGAACACCTTTATGGTGAACGAGACAAAAGCGATCAGGGATAAGGTAGATGAAATGAATTATAAAGCCTTAGTGGTAGGTGTAGTATCACATCACTATGGCATGATCGTACATTGAAGTATATAGAGCCATCAGTACACCTCTTACCTCCAAGTCATCTGCCAATGGTATCCATTCCATGGGCAGATGACTTGGAGGTATGAGATATACTGGTGGCTCTATATACTTCAATGTACGATCATGCCATAGTGATGTGATACTACACCTACAGTCAGATCCATGAATATTGGGACATCAACACAATTCTAATCTTTTTGGCTCTATAGTGCCCCATCATTGGTGTCAGTGGGAGGAATAGTGCCCCATCATTGGTGTCAGTGGGAGGAATAGTGCCCCATCATTGGTGTTAGTGGGAGGAATAGTGCCTCATCATTGGTGTCAGTGGAAAGAATAGTGCCCCATCATTGGTGTCAGTGGGAGGAATAGTGCCCCATCATTGGTGTCAGTGGGAGGAATAGTGCCCCATCATTGGTATCAGTGGGAGGAATAGTGCCCCATCATTGGTGTCAGTTAGAGGAATAGTGCCCCATCATTGGTGTCAGTGAGAGGAATAGTGCCTCATTATTGGTGTCAGTGGGAGGAATAGTGCCCCATCATTGGTGTCAGCAGGAGGAATAGTGCCCCATCATTGGTATCAGTGAGAGGAATAGTGTCCCATCATTGGTGTCAGTGGGAGGAATAGTGCCCCATCATTGGTATCAGTGGAAGGAATAGTGCCCCATCATCGGTGTCAGTGGGAGGAATAGTGTCCCATCATTGGCATCAGTGGGAGGAATAGTGCCTCATCATCGGTGTCAGTTGAAGGAATAGTTTCCAATCATTAGTGTCAGTGGGAGGAACAGTGCCCCATCATTGGTATCAGTGGAAGGAATAGTGCCTCATCATCGGTGTCAGTGGGAGGAATAGTGTCCCATCATCGGTGTCATTGGGAGGAATAGTGTCCCATCATTGGTGTCAGTGGGAGGAATAGTTTCCCATCATTGGTGTCAGTGAGAGGAAAAGTGCCCCATCATTGGTGTCAGTGGCAGGAATAGTGCCTCACTATTGGTGTCAGTGGGAGGAATAGTTTCCCATCATTGGTATCAGTAGGAGGAATAGTGTCCCATCATTGGTGTCAGTGGGAGGAATAGTGCCCCATCATTGATATCAGTGGAAGGAATAGTGCCCCATCATCGGTGTCAGTGGGAGGAATAGTGTCCCATCATCTGTGTCAGTGGGAGGAATAGTGTCCCATAATTGGTGTCAGTGGGAGGAGTAGTGTCCCATCATTGGTGTCAGTGGGAGGAATAGTTTCCCATCATTGGTGTCAGTGGGAGGAATAGTGCCCCATCATCGGTGCCAGTGGGAGGAATAGTGTCCCATCATTGGCATCAGTGGGAGGAATAGTGCCTCATCATCGGTGTCAGTTGGAGGAATAGTTTCCAATCATTAGTGTCAGTGGGAGGAACAGTGCCCCATCATTGGTATCAGTGGAAGGAATAGTGCCTCATCATCGGTGTCAGTGGGAGGAATAGTGTCCCATCATCGGTGTCATTGGGAGGAATAGTGTCCCATCATTGGTGTCAGTGGGAGGAATAGTTTCCCATCATTGGTGTCAGTGAGAGGAAAAGTGCCCCATCATTGGTGTCAGTGGCAGGAATAGTGCCTCACTATTGGTGTCAGTGGGAGGAATAGTTTCCCATCATTGGTATCAGTAGGAGGAATAGTGTCCCATCATTGGTTTCAGTGGGAGGAATAGTGCCCCATCATTGGTGTCAGTGGGAGGAATAGTTTCCCATCATTGGTATCAGTGGCAGGAATAATGCCCCATCATTGGTGTCAGTGGCAGGAATAGTGCCCCATCATTGGTGTCACTGGGAGGAATAGTGTCCCATCATTGGTGTCAGTGGGAGGAATAGTGTCCCATCATCGGTGTCAGTGGGAGGAATAGTGCCCCATCATTGGTATTAGTGGAAGGAATAGTGCCTCATCATTGGTGTCAGTGGGAGGAATAGTGCCCCATCATTGGTGTCAGTGGAAGGAATAGTTTCCCATCATTGGTATCAGTGGCTGGAATAATGTCCCATCATTGGTGTCAGTGGCAGGAATAGTGCCCCATCATTGGTGTCAGTGGGAGGAATAGTTTCCCATCATTGGTGCCAGTGGGAGGAATAGTGTCCCATCATCGGTGTCAGTGGGAGGAATAGTGTCCCATCATCGGTGTCAGTGGGAGGAATAGTGCCCCATCATTGGTATCAGTGGAAGGAATAGTGCCTCATCATCGGTGTCAGTGGGAGGAATAGTGTCCCATCATCGGTGTCAGTGGGAGGAATAGTGTCCCATCATTGGTGTCAGTGGGAGGAATAGTGTCCCATCATTGGTGTCAGTGGGAGGAATAGTTTCCCATCATTGGTGTCAGTGGGAGGAATAGTGCCCCATCATCGGTGCCAGTGGGAGGAATAGTGTCCCATCATTGGCATCAGTGGGAGGAATAGTGCCCTATCATCGGTGTCAGTGGGAGGAATAGTTTCCCATCATTGGTGTCAGTGGGAGGAATAGTGCCCCATCATTGGTGTCAGTGGGAGGAATAGTGCCCCATCATTGGTATCAGTGGGAGGAATAGTGCCCCATCATCGGTGTCAGTGGGAGGAATAGTTTCCCATCATTGGTGTCAGTGGGAGGAATAGTGCCCCATCATTGGTGTCTGTGGGAGGAATAGTTTCCCATCATTGGTGTCAGTGGGAGGAATAGTGCCCCATCATTGGTGTCTGTGGGAGGAATAGTGCCCCATCATTGGTATCAGTGGGAGGAATAGTGCCTCATCATCGGTGTCAGTGGGAGGAATAGTTTCCAATCATTAGTGTCAGTGGGAGGAACAGTGCCCCATCATTGGTGTCAGTGGGAGGAATAGTGCCCCATCATTGGTGTCAGTGGGAGGAATAGTGCCCCATCATTGGTGTCAGTGGGAGGAATGGTGCCCCATTATTTGTGTCAGTGGATAGCATGTTGCCCCAAGGGCTGGATATAGACATGCATAGGGCCACATCCGGCCCACGGGCCGCGGTTTGGAGCCGCTGCTGTATACAATAACTTTACAAATATACAGTAAATTTTAAAACAAAACTCCAGCATATTGTAAAATATAATATTTAAGTTGGCAATTTGTCTAACCTCTTGGCGCCGACCGCACGCAAATATGCGGCTTCTCGGTGGGTGGTTTGCGTGCATTAGAGCAATAACAGTGGTGCTCAGAGTTCGCTCCCTGCTCGCTCCCTGCACGCTCCCTGCTCGCTCCCTGCTCGCTCCCTGCACGCTCCCTGCTCGCTCCCTGCTTGCTCCCTGCACGCTCCCTGCACACTCCCAGCACGCTCCCTGCACGCTCCCTGCACGCTCCCAGCATGCTCCCTGCTCGCTCCCTGCACGCTCCCTGCTCGCTCCTGCCACAGTTTCAGATGGGTAAAAATCAAAAAGCAGCTCTCACTGCAAAAATTACCTTATATTTGGTACTGCCCCCTGCAGCAATTCTCCATCTTTTTAGTTGAATGACACTCAGCGTCATTTAAAGGGTAACTCTGCTTTCATAGTAAAAAAAAAAACTATTGAAAAATAAAATAATATAGCAGGTACAATTGCGACACATGTCATATTGTAACTGAATGTTATTTTTGGTGAGATACTCACAAAGGGAAATCATGTGTAAAGGAATACAGACCCTGCCACTCTCTTCATTAGAGCCCTGCAAGTGCAGCAGCTGATTAATAATTATAAAACCACTCCCATTCACATTCACAGTGCACATGGACACAGACAGATACACAGCTATTTCTTCAGAATAACAAAAGGTTGGAATCTGCAACAATGTTTGTTAAAATCCCTGCAATGTACAGAGATCACCCAGAGGGGGGTGTATTTTTCTCAACAAAAGTGGGGTTACGCTTTAGCCTTCTTCCTACATATGAACCCAGGTGATCATGGTTTATGCCCCCTGGAAATGCACCATCATACCGGCTTGGGCTCACAGGAGAAGGCAGCAGAGAGCGCCAACACATTACATGCCAGAGGAAGAATTGAGCCTGTTATGTCACACAACCTGACCCAAGATTGCTGAAAAGGGGCGGCACAGTGGTGTAGTGGGTAGCACTTTCGCCTGGCAGCAAAAGGGTCGCTGGTTTGAATCCCAACCACAACACTACCTGCCTGGAGTTTGCATGTTCTCCCTGTGCCTGCGTGGGTTTCCTCCGGGTACTCCGGTTTCCTCCCACACTCCAAAGACATGCTGGTAGGTTAATTGGCTCCTGTCTAAATTGGCCCTAGTATTTGTATGTATGAATGCGAGTTAGGGACCTTAGATTGTAAGCTCCTTGACTGATGAATGTACAATTTATATGTAAAAGCGCTGCTGCGTAATTTGACTGCACTATATAAGTACCTGAAATAAATAAATACTGTATATAATCCTTTTTCATAATAAGGGGTGCAGGGGTGCTCTAGGGGAGTGGGGGGGGTGCAAGCTAGAGGTCCAATTTATTCCTGAAAGAATGTCGTTAAAAACACGGATTTTCAAGCCCAGGGGTAACTAAAGTTACCCCAAGCC
Organism: Glandirana rugosa; assembly: GCA_018402905.1. Taxonomy (NCBI): domain Eukaryota; kingdom Metazoa; phylum Chordata; class Amphibia; order Anura; family Ranidae; genus Glandirana; species Glandirana rugosa. The sequence goes on along the minus strand of BLSH010014140.1, from coordinate 1,332 downwards.
CCAGGCCCAGTTTCAAGCCCAAGACAGGCCTGGGCTTGGGCCTGAAACAGGTCTTCAAGTCGGCTTGGTCGTCTTGGGTTTGAAGATCTTCAAGCGAGTTGAGATTAGTCCTTCAAAATCGTTCTTTTTAATTCTGAATTTTGTTCAACACAGACGATACAATAGACAAATCCTTTTATCATTTATTAAATAACACATTATTTAACCTGGAGATCGAACGTGGGGGGGGGGG
>BLSH010014130.1:323188-339207 GCA_018402905.1 Glandirana rugosa | reverse complement strand
TTTCTTTTTTGTTATCCATTGGGTCACTCAAGCTCAATAAACAGCGTTTAGCCTTTTCAAGTCAAGTATCTTGCCTGTAGCTACACGGTGAAGACTCCCCTGGGTTTTACATGGTGACAGTGTTTATAAGGCCAGCAAGGAGCAGGAATAAATCACAGAAGAGTAATTTGGGTTGGCTTCTTGTATTACTGACACATGTAGTAATAATAACACAGAGAACGGCTGCAGATTCCACGCTTTTCCAAAAAGCTCAGCCACTTTCCTTCATATTCAGGAGATTGTGTATATGTGTCTACTCACAAGAGGCAATTACAGATAATAACCTCTGATTTTATGCATCTTTCTTCTCTCTTGATGCCAGGTATCAAATCAAATTACCTGCAGCACGGAAAGCAATGTGTTTCCCTATAGGAAACTAATTTAGTCGCATTTAAAGAGGAACCCCAGGCAAACGCTGGAGCCTTGGCTTGGGCTTTTTTTTATGTATTCTACAACTGCTAAACTTATTTTCAAACCTTGTTTTACTGAACTACCTTTGAAGTCCTTTATATTATATTCAAAGTGTTTCTTAAATAACAGCTAAAGTGTCACATTAGGCTGACAGTGGAAGTGCCTGTACTGGCTGATAGAACGATTGATTGATGCTACTTTTTGCCTGGAGCTACTCTTAAACAACTTGCAAGCTGAAGTCATTTTAAGCACAAAAGTAGTAAAATGTGGAGGAATTCATGCTTGGGAGAAAAATAATAATCTCCCTATTCCTCCCTTTCCGCAGCTCCATAGGTTTTAGGAAAAAAGGTCAATCTTTTACTTAGCCTGCCTCACATAATGGGAAGAACCACAGCACCCAGGAGGAAACCAGGTATTCAGCATACCCAAACATGTTGGATACCAGTATTGGAGCCTATAGCTCTTCAATGCAGGAAAAAAAAAAACATTGGAAAGGTAAATAATAATCCTTTGCTGCTAACGATGTAAGGTTTATGATGGCAGCAGTGGGGAGATTTACACCCATTCCTACCAGCTACAGTAACTAGGGCTGCATGTACAGTGCCTTGAAAAAGTATTCATACCCCATGAAGTTTTCCACATTTTGTCATGTTACAACCAAAAAACGTAAATGTATTTTATTGGGATTTTATGTGATAGACCGACACAAAGTGACTCATAATTGTGAAGTGGAAGGAAAATGATATTTGGTTTTCCAATATTTTTACAAATAAATCTGTGAAAAGTGTGGGGTGCATTTGTATTCAGCCCCCCTGAGTCAATACTTTGTAGAACCGCCTTTCTCTGCAATTACAGCTGCAAGTCTTTTTGGAGAAGTCTCTTCCAGCTTTGCACATCTAGAGAGGACATTTATGCCCATTCTTCTTTGCAAAATAGCTCAAGCTCTGTCAGATTGGATGGGGAGCGTCTGTGATCAGCAATTTTCAAGTCTTGCCACAGATTCTCAATTGGATTTAGGTCTGGACTTTGACTGGGCCATTCTAACACATGAATATGCTTTGATCTAAACCATTCCATTGTAGCTCTGGCTCTATGTTTAGGGTTTTTGTCCTTCTGGAAGGTGAACCTCAGCCCCGGTCTCAAGTCTTTTGCAGACTCTAACAGGTTTTCTTCTAAGATTGCCTGTATTTGGCTCCATCCATCTTCCCATCAACTCTGACCAGCTTCCCTCTCCCTGCTGAAGAAAAGCATCCCCACAACATTATGCTGCCACCACCATGTTTCACGGTGGGGATGGTGTGTTCAGAGTGATGTGCAGTGTTAGTTTTCCGCCACACAAAGCGTTTTGCTTTTAGGCCAAAAAGTTCAATTTTGGTCTCACCTGACCACAGCACCTTCTTCCACATGTTTGCTGTGTCCCCCACATGGCTTCTCGCAAACTGCAAACGGGACTTCTTATGGTTTTCTTTCAACAATGGCTTTCTTCTTACCACTCTTCCATAAAAGGAAGATTTGTGGAGAGCACGACTAATAGTTGTCCTGTGGACAGATTCTCCCACCTGAGCTGTGGATCTCTGCAGCTCCTCCAGAGTTACCATGGACCTCTTGGCTTCTTCTCTGATGAATGCTCTCCTTGCCAGGCCTGTCAGTTTAGGTGCACGGCCATGTCTTGGTAGGTTTGCAATTGTACCATACTCTTTCCATTTTCCAATGACGTGAGATGTTCAAAGCTTGGGATATATTTTTTAGAACCTATCCCTGCTTTCCACTTTTGGGTGGAACTCCGCTATAAGCCGTTAAAGTTTGACATGTTTAGCATCTATTTACAACCTTATCTTTTATACATTTCCAAAAAGTTATGTAAAATAATGTTTTTCTTGCACTAAATTTAACTGAGTGTAATTTTATTGACATAAAAAAAAATGCAATAACCAACTTTTTATTCTGCAGAAAATATATAATTTTTGGCAGTTTTAATTAATCTTCATATTCAAGTTTGATATTTTAACCACTTGCCGACCTACCGCCATGGATTGATGGCGGCTCAGTGGCCCATTATCACAAACCGCCATCACCTGATGGCAACCGTGATAGCTAGTATTGTGAGCGTGCGCACGCCGCCGGAGGCGCGCTCGCACGCTCACTGTGTTCCGTGCGGGCCAGGGAGCAGGTAGGGTGGACTCGATCTCTGCTGGCTACCTGCGATGGCCCCCCCGCAGTGAGAGAGCGGAGGTCCATGTATGTAAACACGGATCTCCGTTCTGACAGAGGGGGAAGGGCTTCCTGTATATGGGAGCCGTGATCACTCCCCTCCCCCTGCCAGCCCAGCCCCCATACAGTTAGAACACACTGAGGGAACACAGTTAACCCTTAGACCCCCCTACAGGTTAACCCCTTCACTACCAATGGCATTTACACAGTAATCAGTGCATTTTTATAGCACTGATCGCTGTATAAATGCCAATGGTCCCAAAAAAGTGTCAAAATGATCCGACATGTCCGCCGCAATATCGCAGTACCGCTAAAAAACGCAGATCACCACCATTACTAGTAAAAAACCCCATAAATTTATTCTCATCATTCGTAAACGCGGCAACTTTTGCACAAGCCAATCAATAAATGCCAATTTAGATTTTTTTCACCAAAAATAGAATACAAAATCGTCCAAAACCGATGAAAAAAATGTTTTTTTATATTTTTTTTTGGCTTTGTATTTTAGCAAAAAGTAAGAAATATAGTTTTTTTTGCAAAATCGTCACTCTTTTTTTGTTTATAGCGGTGATCAGAAATGACGCAGAGGTGATCAAATACCACCAAAAGAAAGCTCTATTTGTGGGGATAAAAAGGAACGCAAATTTTGTTTAGGTACAACGTCGCATGACCGCGTAATTGTAGGTTAAAGCGATGCAGTGCTGAATCATAAAAAGTGCTCTGGTCCTAAAGGGGGAAATCCTTCCGGGGCTGAAGTGGTTAACACATGTGCAAAAAAAAAACATAGAAACGTCTCTGACAGCAAAAGAGTTGTACTTGAACCTCCATTACAGGATGTAAAATGTTTCTATTTTTTACTAATACATGGTCACTTTAACTTCATTTTTTTCTGGTTATGCCAATAATCTATACTTTTTTTCACAAATAAAAGTTGATACAAATAATTCCATTTTCATTCTATCTCTGCCTTGGAGGTTCCCCCTACAATTCCACCAGTCATAGCCAGCAGAACTTGCTGCCATGTGTGGGTGGCATTCGGCCAGCAGGAACCTTTTCAAAGAAAGCAGCTACTGTGTTTATTCTGCCATCCAGTCATAGGGAAAACAATGTAAATAATGATATAGGAGGAAACAACAACATGCTCACATTACATCGCTGTACCCTGACAGTATTTTATTACTTCACCTAAAATATAGCTGTCATTTACAGCCACCTGAAATCAGACCTCTTCAACAAGGAAGCATTGTTCCGAGCTGTGAGCAGCGGGTTGACAGGCTGTAGTTACATTGTTAAAAGAAAAAAAAAAGAAAAGAAAAGAATCATTTAAAAATTGTTGGAATTTCTAATATTTTCCTTGTATACTTGGTCAACCCTTTCGTGACCAGAGGTCAATGAATTCCGGACGCAGAGAGAATATTTAGCAGTTTCAGTATAAATCAGGTAAATCGACAATAACTCTATAAGGTCTATTTATCAAATTTTTAATCTAAGATTCACACAATGTTCACCCAGGATTCACACATTTTCTAAAATGCACCATGGATGATAATGGGTGAATCTTGGATAAAACTTTTTGTTTTCCTTATAATTTTTTACATTTCTAAGGCTAGAAAAAGGGATTTTATTATAACTTACCGTAAAATCCTTTTCTCTGAGTTCACTGACAGACGCAGCCTTCTTATGACACGTGGGGTTATGCTCATATCACTAGGAGTAGACTAGGCAAAAATAAAACAAAAGCATAGGTTGGCCCCTCCCAGGGGGCCGTCCTCACCTTAGCATATAACCCCCTGCTCTGCATAGCACATCAGTTCGTAACAAGCTGTACAAACTCAACACAGAGGGGTGGGTGCTGTGTCTGTCAGTGAACTCAGAGAAAAGGATTTTACGGCAAGTTATAATAAAATCCCTTTTACTCTTCCATTCACTGACAGACGCAGCCTTCTTATGACACGTGGGGACGTCCCAAAGCTGTGCCAGTCAAGAGGGGTGGGCAAACTATAACAACTGTACCCAACAGAAAAAGCCCTCTCAGGCGGCGCTAATCACGCCTACACTGCCGCTTGTAATACTTTGCAGCCAAAAGCAGCATCCGAAGATGCTGAAACATCAATTTTGTAAAACTTAGTAAACGTGTGCACTGAGGCCCAAGTAGCCGCTTTGCACACCTGAGACACCGAGGCCTGGTGTCTAAACGCCCAGGAACTACTAACTGCCCTGGTGGAATGAGCCGTGACTGGAAACGGGGGAACCTTACCCCGAATCCCATATGCATGAGTCACGGTCTTCCTGATCCAACGAGAAATGGTACCTGACGAGGCTGCCATGCCTTTGCGCGACCCTTCCGTCAGCATAAATAAAGAATCAGACTTCCGAAAAGAAGCTGTAAAAAACAAATACACCCGCAAAGCCCTCACCACATCCAAAGAATGCAGTTCAACTTCTTTGGGATGCGACGGGTGCGGGCACAATGAGGGAAGAACAATATCCTCATTTAAATGAAAAGAAGAAACCACCTTCGGAAGAAACGAAGGGGAAGGTCGCAAAACCGCCTTGTCCTTGTGAAGAACCAAGTAAGGTGACTTGCAGGATAACGCTGCCAACTCAGACACCCGCCTAGCGGATGTGACACTAAACAGAAAAGCCACTTTCTGCGACAACAGTCGCAAGGGGATATCCCTGATCTTTTCATATGGTGGTTTCTGCAGCACAGAAAGCACCATATTCAAATCCCACGGCACCAAGGGCGACCGTATCCGAGGAGCCACATGACATACCCCCTGTACAAATGTACGGATCAATGAATGAGACGCCAAGGGCCGTTGAAAAAGAACCACCAGGGCCGAAATCTGACCCTTAAGCATGCTTAAAGCCAGGTTCTTGTCCAGTCCTTGCTGCAAAAAAGTCAGTACTCTGGACACTGTATAAGAGCGGGGGTTCCAACCCCCTGCCTCGCACCAGGTAATATAGGCCTTCTAGGTCCTATGATAAATCTTACGTGAGGTACCTTTACGTGCTTCAATCATAGTAGGGATCACGGAGTCCGAGACACCCCTATCTCTCAACACCTGGGACTCAATAGCCAAGCCGTCAAAGCCAGCGAGAGTAAAGCAGGGTGCAAGATGGGCCCCTGAGACAGTAGGCCTTCGCGAAGTGGAAGACGCCACGGAACATCTGTCACCATCCGTACTACGTCGGCGTACCAAGGACGCCGAGGCCAACCCGGAGCTACCAGGATTGTCGGGATTCCCTCTGCTTCTATCCTGCGCAGAACCCAGAGTAGAAGCTTTAGAGGAGGAAAACTGTACAGAAGCTGATACCGACCCCAGGGCACTACCAGTGCGTCTGAGGCGACCGCCAACGGATCTTTTGTTCTGCACACAAAGGTCTGTACCTTGTGATTTAACCTGGAGGCCATGAGGTCCACCTCTGGCGTGCCCCACTTGAGGCAAATCTGGCGGAACACTTCTGGATGTAGGGACCATTCCCCCTGATCCAGAGTCCGGTGGCTGAGAAAGTCCGCCTGCCAGTTTTCCACGCCTGGGATGTAGATTGCAGAGAGAGCTGGAACGTGAAGTTCTGCCCACCGAAAGATCAGAGCCGCCTCCGCGCCTGCTGCCGAGCTTCTTGTTCCACCCTGATGGTTCACATATGCCACAGCCGTGGCATTGTCCGACTGAACCCGGACAGGGAGACCTTGCAGCCTTTCTGACCAACGTGACAGACAAAGTCTGATCGTTCTCAGTTCCAGTACATTTATTGGAAGACAAGCTTCCTGCACTGCCCAATGACCCTGAGCAGAGAACTGACCCAGGACCCCTCCCCAGCCCGATAGGCTGGCATCCGTCGTTACTATCGACCAATTGAGGGGGAGAAAACATTTTCCCAACTTTAGGGCCGGAGCCCGAATCCACCAAATCAAGGATCCTCAGGACTGATGATCCAACCTGATCAGTCTGTCTAGGGCCTTCTGCAAGAGCCGAGTGTGACTCTGGGCGTAAGGTATCGCTTCGAAAGTCGACACCATGAGCCCCAACACTCGCATACAGAACTGTAAGGAGGACCACTGGCGTGATAGCAGGGTCCGCACTGCTGCCTGAAGTGTCAGGAGCTTGCTCGGTGGTAAAAACACCCTTGCCTGCACCGTGTCCAGAATCAGACCCAGGTATTCCAGCCAGCAGGATGGAGTCAACGATGATTTCTGCAGGTTGATCAGCCAACCAAACTCTTTTAACGTGGACACCGTGATTGTCGCGTTCTCCTCCAGAGCCACAGCAGACTGCTCCCAGGAGTAAATCGTCGAGGTATGCTACTACCGCAATACCTCTCTGTCTCAGCAGTGCCAGCATCGGGGCCACCACCTTGGTGACCACTCAGGGAGATGAAGCCAGCCCGAAGGGATGTGCCACAAACTGGTAATGCAGGTCCCCTACTGCGAAGCGTAGAAAACGCTGGTGACTGTGACAAACTGGAACATGGAGATACGCGTCCCTGATATCCAGGGACGCCATGAATTCCCCTTGGTGCAGGGCGGCCACGACCGAGCGGATGGACTCCATCCTCAATCTCTTCGTCTTTACAAAGCGGTTTAATGCCTTCAGGTCCAGAACGGGCCTGACACCGCTCTTTTTGGGCACCACAAAGAGGTTTGAGTAAAACCCGCAAAATCTTTCCGCCATGGGTACCAGTACAATCACCCCCTGTTCGGCAAGCGCCCGAACGGCGCCTAGAAGCGCCTCCCGACGCCCCTGAGGAAGTCTCAAGTTTGAAGGGAAGAACCTTTCTGGGGGCAGAGAGATGAATGCTATCCTGTACCCGGAGGACACCACCTCCAGTACCCACCGATCGGTGATGCGGGCAGCCCATCTGTCTGCGAACCCCAGCAACCGGCCCCCCACCCGTGAGTTGGGCGGGGGCAACCCATCATGCGGAGGTTGATTTATCCTTCGCTTTTTCGGACTTATGCTGCCAGGGCCTTTTACTGGGCCCAGCAGAAGCCTTACTGGACTTGAAGTCCTTACCCGCTGAGCCAGGTGCCCGAAAAAACTTCTTCTGACCTGAAGAAACAGGGCCCTGCCTACGGCGAAAATCCCGCCGCTTTGGCTCTGGAAGGAAAGTACTCTACCCTCCCGTGAAATCCTTAATGATTTCATCCAACTGTGGGCCAAACAGACGCCCTCCCTGAAAGGGAAGATCTGCAAGAGCTTTCTTTGAAGCCTGGTCGCCCGACCAAGAGCGGAGCCACAGCATCCGCCTGATAACAATTGCAAAAACAGTGGGAAGAAGGTCCAAAGCAGCATGGCATATGTAACGGAGACCCTCTTCCAAATGTTGTGCCCGCTGCACCTCAGCCTGTGCATATTCACAAGTTAAACCAGTGTGCAGTGTGGCAGCATGCTCGCGAAGAGATTGTGCCGCCATCGCCGCCGCTAGAGCTGGCCGCATGGCTGACCCAGCCAACAAGAGCAGTGCCTTTGACACTGCCTCCGTGCGGCAATCGGCCGCCTCCTTAAAAGACGGAGACCCCTCCAAGGGAATGGTCGTTGCCTTATTCAGACTGGCCACTGGGGGGTCCACCATTGGGGAAGCCCATCTCTTAGTAAAGCTATCCTCAAAGGGGTAGCGAACAGCAAAGCTTTTAGGAAAAGCAAAGGAATTTGGTGGCCGCAGCCATTCCTTGAACACCGCTTGTTCAAACACCTGATCATAAGGGTAAGCCCTAGGGGACCTAGGGGGTTTAAGTGATCCACAAATATATGTGGACTCATGCGACTCCCCTGCTTGGTCAAGCCGCATGGAGTCGCGGATATCAGTGATCAGAGGAGGCCACTATCGCTTTATCACACGAAAAAGGAGCCTCCTGATCACCTTCGCCTTCTGAGGGCAGTTCACCCTCTGTGACCACTGAGGTGCTTTCTGGATCCGAATCCTCCCCTGAGGAAAGGGGGGGTTGGCGTTTTTTGGGGCCCCCCGTAACCGGGTCCCCTGCCCGGGGAAAGAACTCCCCAAATACCGCCCTCAGCTGTTCCAGGGACACCAAGGTTCCCGGGGTGGATTGTTGATCCGCAGGTACACCTGCCATAGCCTTGCCGGCCTCTGACATCCCAACCTACCGGCACCCTTACTGTGTGACCACCACCTCTACCCCACCAATCAGCCAGGGAGACCCGGGAGGATTGCACCCACCGCTACCAGCACCCAGGGAGAGCCAGCTATACTTGCTGTTTTAAATGCCTCAGCACTTGTGACCGGAATGAGCAATGCCCAAAAATTCACTGCACTTCAAGAGCTTGCACCACAGAGTGTCAACCACGTTGTCCAAGTGAAACCGGAAGTACTAATTCCGTTTATATCACTTCCTGTATACCAAAAACGACCACTGGGGGCCGTCAGAGGACAGGCTGAAAACTACATGTGGTTACCAAACAATGGATGCTGCCATTAACACAAGCAGAGCTTATAGCAAAATGGTGTGGTCGGCAGACGAACGAACGGTGATCCACACCGAATGGCGGCAAACCGCTTAATGCAGTGCTCCGAATGGTCAGTGCAAGGTGCGGTACTGCGGGGGGAGGGGGAGGGGAGGAACGGGAGATAATCCTCAAAGGGGTACCACCCAGTGTGTCCTCACTAACGGACCCCCACCGGCCGGCTACCACAGAAGCTGCCCAGGTGCCCACTCTCCGCGCCCCTAGGACGGAAGAGGTGTCCACTCACCAATCCGACGGGCGCAGCGGGTAGCCACCCGGAGCAGACTTACCTCCCCATAGAGAGGCATGTTGCTGGCCAGACCCCTGGACAGGAAGAAAACCAGTCACTGGGCTCTAGTGGGTTTTAGCCACTGGCCGCCCGCACGGAACGGGCGCTATGCGGCGGGCCCCCGCTAAGGGTAGCTCGCATAGTGTCGGCCGGACTGGGGAAAGTTTTTGGATTCTAGATATCCTCTATACCACCAGCCAGCTTCTTGATAGCATTCTTCATCAGAAAAAATCTTCAGCAGACCGCAGATCCCATAGGGAACAAGGTCTACTCCTTGCACCAGGCAATTTAAAACTGATGTGCTATGCAGAGCAGGGGGATTATATGCTAAGGTGAGGATGGCCCCCTGGGAGGGGCCAACCTATGCTTTTGTTTTATTTTTGCCTAGTCTATTCCTAGTGATATGAGCATAACCCCATGTGTCATAAGAAGGCTGCGTCTGTCAGTGAACGGAAGAGTAAAGTTTTTTTATATAGTACACTGTTTTTATATATTTTATGCTCATGTTTTTTATATATGTTTACATAACATGTATATTATAAGCTGAAAAATTAAGCAACATGTGAAAAAAGCACTTTAAGTCCCGTACACACGATCAGAAAATCGTATGGAAAATACCGCTTTCGAAGCGATCGTACGATAATCGGATCGTTAGTACAGAGGTTTCGAGAGCCGATCACGACAGTTCATCCGATGTTTTCCGTCCGGACAAGATTGGACATGCAGGAAAAATTTTCTCGCACGGTGCCCGATCGTACGATTTTTGTTTCATCAGTACAGCTGTCGTTTGAAAATGCAATACAAATACCCTACAACACATCACATCGCTTCCGATTTTTATTAATCTGTCGTGCAAGAATTTTCGTAACTAAAGTAAACTCTTCCAATTCGATCTGAGATTAGCAAGCAGAAAAAAACGGATGATCTGTCGTCCGATGTACGGGGCTTAAGTTATAATAATAATAATAACAATAATAATAATAATAATACATAAATAATAGTATTATTATTATTGCATTTTATTATATGTGTTATTATATTATTAAAATGATGTTTACATTATTATTTATTTCATTTTTAAACCTTTACAAATTAGTTTTTTTCACAGGATCATTTCTAACACTGTGGATTGGTTTACTAAAGGCAAACAGGCTGTCACAAAGTTCCGTTAAAGCGGAGTTCCACCGTTTTCTACGTTTATTAAAAGGTAGAGAAAGAGTGTGACCCATCACTCCACTTTGATATATAATGGCTGGCCTCCATCCCTGGTATTGGTTGAGTACAAGGAGAGGAAAAATTGGGACTTTAAATGAGACCAGTCATTAAGAAACACACAATATAGTGCTGCTGATTAGCAAAACGCATGTCCATAATTTATTGATAAAAATAATAATTAAGTGTACATTACTCTTATATTAAAACCATGATATGTTATACACATAATTCAGTCATGTACAGAGACAATTAATATACACATATTTTCATTGAGAAGTATCTAAATTGAAAGACAAGAGAAAGACATAATAAGCAGTACAGATTGATTTGGATGTCTTGAATTATTCATCAAACACAAGCTGTGCCTTTGAATTGCATAATGTGATCAAATTAATCTGAGCATCCTTTTATATAAACTCGACGCGTTTCATGGCGTACAGCCACTCATCAGGAGTATGATGCAAACAGAGTGTTCTAAAATAGATAATGAACATATGAGTAAATAGTAACTCTATGAGCAAAAAACGCTAGTCTGGAAAAACTTATTTTTTGTAGTCACATCTTATCTTCATCAATCCACACACCAGATGACCCATTGGTGTGTCTGGCTCTCCCTGACTGCTCCATCCATTTGGGACAGTGTTTCCCACCTCAGACCCGTGTCGGGCATCTGTCTCTGGCCCCCGCTCTCCCCTGGATATGGGATACACCACCAATGGGATACTTTGTAAGTTACAGCAACTACGTTTTTTTGCTTATAGAGTTTACTCATATGTTCATTATCTATTTTAGAACACTCTGTTTGCATCATACTCCTGATGAGTGGCTGTACGCCATGAAACGCGTCGAGTTTATATAAAAGGATACTCAGATTAATTTGATCACATTATGCAATTCAAAGGCACAGCTTGTGTTTGATGAATAATTCAAGACATCCAAATCAATCTGTACTGCTTATTATGTCTTTCTCTTGTCTTTCAATTTAGATACTTCTCAATGAAAATATGTGTATATTAATTATCTCTGTACATGACTGGATTATATGTATAACATATCATGGTTTTAATATAAGAGTAATGTACACTTAATTATTATTTTTATCAATAAATTATGGACATGCGTTTTGCTAATCAGCAGCACTATATTGTGTGTTTCTTAATGACTGGCCTTATTTAAAGTCCCAATTTTTCCTCTCCTCGTACTAAGTTTATTAAAAGTCAGCAGCTACAAAAAGTGTAGCTGCTGACTTTTAATATTCAGACACTCACCTGTCTCCTAATCCAGCGATGTGGCCGGCACGAGCCTCGGATCTCTCCCCCTCCCCTCCGCGGCGCCGTCATTCCTAGTGTGGGCACCCTGCCATGATAGCTAGCGACTTCACAGCTGGGCACGCACTGCGCATGCGCGAGTGGCCCTGCGCACCGTGATTGGTCCCGAAGTCTTCTAGGACCTGTCCTGTGTCCCCAAAGACTCTGGGAGGGAGGGAGAAGGAGGCCTTCCACTTCTGATTGCCTAAGGTATCTGCACCCCCCCCCCCCTCCCCAAAAGCTCAGTTTCACCATCAGGAGCTGGGGAGGAGGTCTTAAAGTGGAAGTTCCACTTTTGAGTGGAATTCCGCTTTAACTTAGATAAAGTGTTAAAACTTCATTTTGCAAAGGATATCCAGTGATGTGCAAGGAAAATAAAATTATTCAAATGCATTTTTTTCTTTTCACATGATTGGATGATGGAAGTCAGCAGAGCCTTACCTCCTTCACTAAAGTGAAATATTCCTTTGCAAAGTGAACAGTCTATTTGCCTTTGGTAAATCAGCCCCAGTATCTGTGCACAAAAAAATTGAAGCAGAGCGCCATCCATACTGGAGAAGTTTGTTTATAAACACATTTCCTTTGGTCACTACAATTGGCCATCGTGGTGATCACATGATCAAGGACATTTGTGATTGGTTACTAACCATAAGGTCTCATGCACACTGGGCAGCACTTCTGAACGCCTTTCTCCTGGCAGGACAACTGTTGCAACTTGATTCTCTCCTTGCCCCTTGGGACAGTTCTGGGCACCTGAGCAGCCAAACACCAAGCACCCACTCTTTCATATGGAAGGAAAGGTAATAAACTCCATGCTCCTCATACCTGGGAGCTTTCTGTTAAGAATCACGATGGAGCAAAGGGAATGTGATTAAGTGCTGCTGTTGGAGATGCTTTTGAAGTCAAGCTGTGGTCAAAACACAAGATGACTTTAAAAAGCTTGACCTTCATGCTGCAAATATTTTCCTGCCAGTGTCATTTATACATTGATCACTGCATTTTTATAGCACTGATCAACGTAATAATGTCACTGGTCCCCAAAAAGTGTCATTTGGGGTCAGATTTGTCCGCCGCAATGTCGCAGTCCTGCTGAAAATCGCAGATCGCCGCCATTACCAGTAAAAACAAAAAAATAAAAGACCCTAAATCTATCAAATAGCTTGTAAACGTGATAACTTTTGCGCAAACCAATCAATATACACCTATTGCGATTTTTTTTTTTTACCAAAAATATGTAGAAGGATATATATCGGCCTTAACTGATGAATAAATTTGTTTTTTCTTTGTTTTTTTGGTTTTTTTTGGATATGTAGAAAGTAAAAAAAAAGTTTTTTTTTTTTTTTTTTTAAAAATTGTCGCTCTTTTTTAGTTTATAGCGCAAAAAATAAAAACCGCAGAGGTGATCAAATACCACCAAAAGAAAGCTCTATTAGTGGGGAAAAAAGGACAACAACTTTATCTGGGTACAATGTCGCACAACCGCGCAATTGTCAGTTAAAACAACGCAGCGGTTGTTGAAAAAAAAAAGGCCTGGTCAGGAAATGGGTACAACCTTTCAGAGCTGAAGTGGTTAAATCACCTTTTGGCTTAACAACAACAGCATCATTTCGAAATGGTCCTCTAATAAGACACACAGTCTTTGATTTCCAAAATATGTTTACTGTTTGAATTCGAATGGAATTCAATGCAAAATTCGATTCGAATTGCAATTTGAAATGCGGACGAATTTCGTTTTGTTATTCGGAGCATTCGGTGCGCTTTGTTTATGCTGTAATTCGGGTATTTGGATATATCAGAATCTCCGAATAACAAAAAATTTGCGATTTGAATGCGGTGTGGGAAACATGCATGGATCACAGGGTTTTTTCTGCAATGCATTAATGTGAACCTAGGCTTAGTGAATTCTTAATAAATTCTTCACCTCCAGAGCGGACTTACTTTAGGTTTATCTCTGCTGCGCTAGATACGCCTTATGAAGATTCATTAGCTAGCGCGTCGCTCTCCCCAAACAGAACTTCCAGATCTCATTGCTGCTCTTTTTTGAGAGTGAGCCCAGTGCTATTAGCAGCGTTTGGCAAGGTTGGAAATATCAGCCGTATGATCATGTTGAATTAGTTTACATCATTTTCCGGTCTACATCTTAGTTTCATTCAGCTGGTCCGGAGTGACAGGAAAATGGCAAAAAGTCAATCTTGCCTCAACATTGCCCGAAGCAGTGGAAAAATGTAGCAGGAATGTTGATTAATATTTATCAGTTTTAGAATTCCTCATGTATTCTGTTGACTGTAAGTAGTGTATAAAATGTAAATGTTAAAGCTGAACTCTGGGCAGATGTAAAAGACATTAACCACTTAAGGACCCAGCTTCTTTTTGAGATTCGGTGTTTACAAGTTAAAATCTTTTTTTTTTTGCTAGAAAATTAATTAGAAGCCCCAAACATTATATATATATATTTTGCGAACACCCTAGAGAATAAAATAGCGGCCGTTGCAACACTTTTATGTTTTTGGAAAAAATTCACTTTTTTGAGTTAAAAAACAAGACAACAGTAAAGTTAGCCCAATTTTTTCCATATTGTGAAAGATAATGTTACACTGAGTAAATTGATACCTAACATGTCATGCTTCAAAATTGTGCCCGCTCGTGGAATGTCAACAAACTTTGGCACTTAGAAATCTCCATCCACGTTTAAAAATGTCTACAGGTTACCAGTTTGGAGTTACAGAGGAGATCTAGAGCTAAAATTATTGCTCTCGCTCTAACGATCGGGGCGATACCACACATGTGTGCTTTGAACACCGTTTTCATATGTGAGCGCGACTTACGTATGCGTTTGCTTCTGCGCGCGAGCTCGGCGGGATGAGACCCTTTACTTTTTTTTGTTTGTTTTCTTATTTATTGTACTTTTTATTTTTACAGTGTCATTTAAAAAAAATAATTGATCACTTTTATTCCTATTACAAGGAATGTAAACATTCCTTGTAATTAGTGTTGAGCAAACCCGGACTGTAATGTTCGGGTCCTTACCGAACTTTGGGGTGTCTGGGACCCGAACACGGACGTTTCAAAAAATGTTCGGGTTCTGGGTTCTGGTAGTTGATCACGCATGTTGAATAGCTGCAGTGCAGCCAATAAACAAGCGTTTCACTGGTTTGCCCTTAGAAGCCATCACAGCCATGCCTACTAATGGCATGGCTGTGATTGGCCAGTGCATCATGTGACCCAGCCTCTATATAAGCTGGAGTCACAGTGCTGCATGACACATGCTCTCTGAGACTCTGAATAGTGTAGGGAGAGGAAGCTGCCAGCGTTTTTGTGAGGGAGAGATTGCAGACATTTTAACATCTGATCCTGCATCCTGAGGTTACTACTACTGTTGCTCTGAGGGACAGATTGCAGAAATTAGAGAATCAAGATTTCACATACTGCTGCTTTGAGTGACACATTGCAGATCAAACCCTGCCTAACACAACGATCGTTACGATCGTACACAACGATCAGATTGTGGGAGTAATTTGAGATTTCTCATACTACTGCTTTGAGCGATCTGACTGCACTAGGTAGAGGCTTCTCCTTAGAGGGACAGATTATTGTTCAAAAATCATCTCCTAGGTCTAAAGGAAGAGGTTCTAGCTGCAGCTGTAAGTGACACATTATTGATCAAAAATCATCTCCTAGTTTATTTGATTTTAATTTATTTTCCCTATCCCCATTTTTTTGTAGGGCACTTGCCCTACTCTTACCCCCATTTTACTTCCTTTTGCAGCCCTCGGTAGTTACGTCGGACTAGTCACAGGTAGGCGTCGGAGTTGTATTTGATATTTATTATTATAATATTTATTAATCTCAACTCGCTTGTGGACCTGCAAGCCCAAGCCTCCCAGGCTTGCTTGAAACCTTTTTTCAGGCCCAGGCCGTGGCTTGCAATAGGGCCTGGGGCTTGGGGTAACTTCAGTTACCCCTGGGCTTGAAAATCCGTGTTTTTACCGACATTGTTTCAGGACCGTTCACGATCTCCCGACGTTTTCCTTCATTTTACCCCCATTCTCATCCCGTTCACGGGATGTTTTTTTACCC
>BLSH010014130.1:273020-305032 GCA_018402905.1 Glandirana rugosa | reverse complement strand
GGGAACACCCAACTAAGCCCCCCCCCCCCCCCCCACCACTTCTGAAAGCATTCCAGTGGCTCATCAGTTGTTCAGAGCGCTTTCAAGAGAAAGCCTACTAGAAAAAAATATGTTCAGCCATAATCCCAGGAAACCACTTGCAAACGACAGCGTATTGCATACGCATACGTATTGCGTTCGTCAAGCGGTTAATAAAAAACTTGTTTACTTCCACCCTGGACCAGAAGTGACGCCATGATGTTGTTCTGGTCATCCAAGGAGTTAGAGGTGATCAAAGCTGGTCTACTCTTTGATCCAGCCGGCGGCACCATTAAAACATTTCTCGGGCGAGCCAGCGGAAACGGTAAGCCCGAGAAACACCGGCGAGTGGTTGGAGGGGAACGCCCAACCAAGCCCCCCCCCACTTCTGAAAGCATTCCAGTGGCTCATCAGTGGTTCAGAGCGCTCTCAAGAGAAAGCCTGCTAAAAAAAAAGTCTTCAGCCATAATCCCGGGAAACCACTTGCAAACCACAGCGTATTGCATTCGCATACGTATTGCGTTTGTCAAGCGGTTAATAAAAGTTGTGGTCATATTACTCTAATGAAAATAATTTTTGTCACATTGTATTATTTATGAGGTTTAATGTGTTTGATTTTAATTTTCAATATCACTCTGACCCCTCAGCCCTACCCAGGTCATGGACTGAGCCTTCAACTTTTCCACTTTTTGACCCATCTCTAATATGCAGTTTTTAATGTAGAATGACTATGTATTAAATTGTTGATAGTTTAAATGAGGGGTCCCAATGTTATGTGCGTGACCTTTTTATAATGCAGCCTGCCATTATTTCAGCTACTTCATTTGAGTGGATGCTGATGACAGAATGTTTGTCACTTGCACTGGTGACCGGATGAGAACATCGGGCATCACGACTCTTGATGTTATTTACAAGAACAGACAAGCAGGCATATAAATAACTTGTATTTCTAAGTTTAAGGAGGAGACAGGTCGTCAATGCTACATTAATTTTACTGTATCAAGCTGATGCTTTCTCAGTGGATTCTCTTCAAGCTGAACAATAGCAACTGACAGCAATAAATTCGAATACAAGCCAAATTCTTCCAGCATTGAAAGGAAACAACATTGTCTTCACATCTGACAGATTAGCCTTAACTAGCCTTTAATCGCATCCTTGCACAGAGGTTACTATAAGCCCCATCGACATATTATATTCCTTGTAGTATACATATCCCCATACTGCACATAATTAGGGGAGTCAGTTATAGGCAGGGGCAGTCTATATTCTCCCCTGCTGGTGCCAGTGGCGCTTGTCCGCAGCAGCAATGCAAATGGGGGTGGATGTCAAGAGGAACCTAGTTCCTTTATGGTTTCCTCAGTCATAGGGAGTCAGCTATCTGATTGGATGCTGGTGCCCCATGTGACTTTGGTGGCCATCTTGGGTCAGGCAGAGTCTATTTAACCAGTTGCAGACTCTGGGCATAATAGACACGCCCAAAAACATGTCATCATTGTACACAGGGCGTGTCTAGTACTTCCAGTCCTTCTGCCCTGCTGCTGGGATTCCTCCCTGCCCCAGTACCCGGTAATTCAGCTCTGATTAAAGTGTTACCCCCCCAGAGTGGCCACAGCTTATTTCAGGCTGGTCTGTATACCACGGTCATGTGATAAACTGCAGGGTCTGTCCAGAGCTGTGTGTTCAGGTAGGAGGAGATTTCCACTACAGCCTGTATACATGCCCACATGTGTGATGTCACTTTCATGTGACCTGGCTAGCTCTGAGAACAATGAGATGTTCTCTCCAGCAAGAGAGACTAAACTGAGAATGTGCAAGAGGACTACCCTTACTGTATTATCTGGCCTTCCCAAGAGAGACAGTGCAGGAGGGAAGGATCTGTCCATACAGGATCAAAGAGCCTTTTTACACAATGCAGAGGCAGATGTCAGTGGTTACATGTCCGCTGACATCCTCCGATATCAAATCCGATCCTGTCTGTGAAATCCAGATGAACGGAAACCTAATTTTCTATCCCTCTGGAGAATCGGATCGAATAGGATGAAAACGGACAGGCAGTCCGTTTTCATCTGATCTCCATAGAGGACAGCAGGGTTTTGACAGGTCCATCTCTGCATAATGAGCGGAGACGGATCTGTCATCCACCTGCTCAGCGGGGATCAGCGGATCGATCCCTGCTGAGAAAAGCGGACACGGATAAACCCATGTGAAAGGACCCAAAGAAGGTCGGCAGCAGGAGTTGTAAAAAAAAAGCAGTCTGACAATGTTTATCAACAACATTGCTCAGCCAGAATACAGAAAGATACATTGAAGCATTGTATCATTTGTAACTTTCTGTGTTTCATCTAAAAAAGGGATGAACTTTGATCTGTAGATGAAGAGAGTTAAAGCAACCTTGACAAGAAAAAAAATGTTTTTTCTAATTTAATGCTCCTCTGTTGAACACATTATTAACCCCCTAGTTTATTCTAATAGGAACTAATTAACTCCGTACTCTCCTCCATTCAATTGTAATTTTCTTAGTGATTTTTTTTATCTATTTTATTAACTAATAGTTAAAGTTTTTTTCTGTTTTTATTTGCTTTGTTCATTAATATTTTTACACCTTTTAAAAAAAGTATAAAATTGAAAAAACTCACTTTACTTTATTTGTAAATAACTGCATTGCATTGTACCAAAATCATAATTTTAGTGTTTTAGACAGGACAAATTACAGAATAAAATGCACACTTTTTATGTGCAGTAACCCTATTAATGCTTAACCACTTCAGTTCCGGAAGGATTTACCCCCTTCCTGACCGGGCCTCGCTCCCAGGTGTGGTGCACACTTTTGTGAGTGACAGTGTAGGGACAGGATACCAGTCTGCCAGGGACAGTGCTCTGTGTCAGGGTAAGGTTCTGGAGAAGTAGGAAAATTGTAAGGAAACGCCATTCTTCCAGCAAGCATTCTCATTGGGGTATGGACCAGCCATGCCGCATTCCTCCCCTCGAAGCACCTCTGAGTCTTCAATCTACTGTTCTATCGCTGTACAATTTGTGAGTGTTCCCACCCAGGTAGCCTTCCTGCCAAGTCTGTTGTGTATTGTTGGACTTTTGTGACAATATATTCCTGTTACTGCTCTTGGACTCCGTGTGTTTTCTGCCCGCCGCATCATGCTGCACTTACCCATAGAGTGGTCATGAGAAGGTATGTGGACCACAATATTACTTGCTTGTGTGGTCACAATTTACTGGAATCCTAGTGCAGGACCATTGAAGTGGAAGTCCCTGGAACCTTCTTTTGTGGTCCATGAGGTCTTAACTGCATAGTTGCCAACATGTTGTACATTGTCCCACAGTGTCGGCACCCCCATGGGTTATCCCAGAGGTTCCAGGACAATGCAGCATAGCAGTAGCACATACCACTGGAAGGATGCATTGCCTTTTGGGGTGCAGTGATCTTCTGCCTGATGGGGATAGTATAGTTTTGGCCCAACATCATCAGGGAGGGAGATAACAGTATAGGAGCATATGTATGGGTGAGTAACCACTAAACACCAATAGAGGAGGGTTCATTTTGTTCCAGCTGAACACCAATGAAAAGGTGATGTTAATTGCTGCCACCAATAAAGAAAAATAATTATTCCTGCCACCAATAAGAGGTGGGGGGTTGTTAATATTGCTGCCACTCCCACCAATGAAGAGGGGTTATTGATGCTACCATGGGCAGTCTGACAGATTGGGGCAGGGTATTCCAGAGGATGGGAGAGGCTCGGAAGAAGTCCTGGAGGCGAATATGGGAGGAGGTGATGAGGGAGCTGGAGAGCAGGAGGTCTTGGGAGGAGTGAAGAGGATGGTTAGGTTGGTATTTTGAGACTAGGCTGGTGATGTAGCTGGGGGCAGAGTTGTAGATGGCTTTGTAGCTTATTGTTAGTATTTTGAATTTAATTAGTTGGGCGAGTGGCAGCCATTGGAGGGATTGGCAGAGAGGGGTAAAAGACGCTGAGTGGTTTGTAAGGTGGATGTTAGTCATACTGCTGGTCCAATGAGCTGCATGTATGAGATTCCCAACCCCACATCTGCTCGTGTACAAGGGATCAGGGATGCTCTTGACATCATTGACCTATTATGGCCACATGGCCCTATTAGGTCTATGATGCTAAAAGGGCAAAGCTATCACATGATTGCATTCCCGCTGGTCCAGTGAGATTTTGTACTCTACAGCTGCACATAACAAAACATGGAGATGCTTGAGACATCATTGACCTAATGTGGCCATAGTAGCTCAGTGATGTCAGATCACTGGTCCAGCAGGGATGCATTCATGTGACAACTATGTCCTTAAAGTGTCATTGTCTTAATATTGCCAATATTAGGACAATGATGCTTTAAGGGCAAAGTGGCCATATTAGGCCAATGGTATCAAGGCCACCCCGGCCCCTATGTATACAAGCAATTGTTGGGTGAGGAATCTCCTGCCTGTAGCTCACTAGGCCAGCAGTATGGCTAACTTCTGGATCTGGACCAAAACCAAGCTTATCTCTGCTTGTTGTAAGATCCATTTCATATCGGAAATGGGCTAAAAACAGCACCTGTAAAACGCCTCTAAATTAGCTTCCAATGCACCCCAGTGTAAAAGCCCGAGTGTTTCACACTAGGGCGGTGCGCTTGCAGGACGGGAAAAAAAGTCCTGCAAGCCGCATCCTTGGGACAGTGTGGGAGTGGTGTATACAGCACTCCTCCACCGCCCCTGCCCATTGAAATGAATGGGCAGCGCTTCCCGAAGTGGTTGCACAGCGTTTCCGAAGCCGGCACTTTTAACCCCTCGTGGGGGAGTTAAAAGCGCCCCTCTGCCACCCGAATAGCAGTAACGTTGGTAAAGCGTTGCAAATTAGCGTCGCTTTACCGCTAACGCTTGGGCGGTCCCGTTGTTAAAGGGGTCTAACTATGGACAAAACATATGTGTATACCACCCGCGCCACAATGGTGTATTAAATACATTTAGTTGGTGTATATAAAGTGACAAATACTAACAGCTGCTGGTGCGAGCTTCCCCCTCTGGTGAAGGTAAATGTGCAAATAAATAAATAGTGTTAAACCAGCGCTACGTTTGCAGATGTATGCATACCAATGCAATACTGAAAATAAAATAAATTAAATAGATAGTGCATGAATTACATAAAAAAATTACATAAAAAAATACCAATAGTGCAATATACTCAAGTGATAATCCACAAAAAATATATATATTTTCTGATGACGTCGTTTCCTATGACGAAACATGCCAACTGACGCGCTTGTAGGACACACAGGTGGGGCGCAGGTGGAACGCTGGATGCAACCTGGGTGTTACGGGTCCCTTGAATGGTTCCTTTCATTTATACCTGTGTAGGACTGGATGCGGACTTATGGTCCCACTTTTTTTTTTTTTACGTTTTTAGATTGCTTTGTGATGCATGCCCCATGGAGAATTTATAATTACAGGAGCTTTTTGGATTCTACACCATGAGGGTTTTTTTTCTTTCCCCTCTGAATGCTGCATATTGCTGGTGACTCCGGGACCCTGGAGGAGAGAGAGGACTATTCAGAAGGAGTCGGCTTGAAGTGGTAACTTCAGGGTAGTAATACCCATCAAGGCTAGCTGGACCCCCTTGCTACAAAGTGGGGTCAATAATATTATCTGGTAAGTGCGGATCCTTACCTTCACTGTCTCACCTGGTGGACCCTTTCATCACATTGGTTCAACGGGTGGAACTGCTGGATTTCTTCACCGCACAAGATCATATGATATATAATTATATATTCTATAAACTTTCCATGGGACGCTTTGTTTCCTGTCTCACACTAACCCAGTGGTTCTCAACTCCGGTCCTAGGGACCCACTAACAGGCCAGGTTTTCAGGATAACTGAAATACATCACAGGTGATATCATTTGCTGCTCAGTGATTGCATTATTCTAGTCTGCATCTCCCCAAGGTAATACTTAAAATCTGGCCTGTTGGTGGGTCCCGAGGACCGGAGTTGAGAACCACTGCACTAACCAGTTTTTAGTTATTGAGCATCACATTATTTATTCACCTACATGGACTTATATATATATTTGTGGATTATCACTTGAGTATATTGCACTATTAATATTGGTATTTTTTGATGTAATTCATGCACTATCTATTTAATTTATTTTATTTTCAGTATTGCATTGGTATGCATACATCTATAAATGTAGCGCTGGTTTAACACTATTTAACTATGGACAACACTGCACACAAAACTCCTCCATGATATCTCCTGCTCATGCTCTTCTCTTCTCAACAGTTTATTACTAATGTTGGACTGATCATGGTTTAACAATTGACTTTCGGAAGGTTTTACCCCCTTCGTGACCAGGCCATTTTTTTGTGATACGGCACTGCGTTACTTTAACTGACAATTGCCTGGTCGTGCGACGTTGTACCCAAACAAAATGTATGTCCTTTTTTTCCCACAAATAGAGCTTTCTTTTGGTGGTATTTGATCACCACTACTTTTTTTAATATTTTGCATTATAAACAAAAAAATATCGACAATTTTGAAAATCAAATATCTTCATAAATTTAGGCCAATATATATTCTGCTACATATTTTTGGTAAAAAAAACCCAATAAGTGTATATTGATTGGTTTGTGCAAAAGTTATAGTGTCTACAAACTATGGGATATATACTGGTGATAATACAGTGATCATTGCTAAAAATATGCACTGTCACTGTACTAATGACACTGGCTGGGAAGGGGTTAAACATAGGGTGATCAAAGGATTAAATGTGTGCCTAGCCAGTGTTTTGGTGTACTGTGTGAGGTGCTTTTACTAAGGGAAGTAATGGATTTTATTCCCTGCTTTGTGGGGAAAGAAAATCCATTACTTCCCCGCTGACAGGACAGGGCGCTGCCTTGTTTACATAGGCAAGGCTCTGTCCTGTGTGAATTCCCAATGATCGGCCGGTGCTGGCAGTCATCCACCTGCTGATCGGCATCTGCTGTGTTCACAGCACAGACGGGTCACAGGTGGCAATAGGCGCGCCCCCTACCCGGAAGTGCCGTATCAGGTAGCTAGTATGTG
Source organism: Glandirana rugosa (assembly GCA_018402905.1). Classification (NCBI taxonomy): domain Eukaryota; kingdom Metazoa; phylum Chordata; class Amphibia; order Anura; family Ranidae; genus Glandirana; species Glandirana rugosa. Next base: position 297,939 of record BLSH010014130.1, on the reverse strand, counting down.
ATCTGGCACAGGAGGCCTGTCTTGCCGCCATATATGTATGTTATCCGGTTGCCAAGCGGTTAAAGAAAATCACAGCTGACTGTGGATACAATTGTAAAAGGTACAATAAATCACAATGTATTGTGGAATGGCTTATAGTTTCTACTTTGTTTGCTGTCTACTATTTTGGAGCAGATGTTTCCTATAATCGTTAACGCTCGGGTCCTGTGAGCTCTGTATATAGGCTGGTGGAGGTCAAGGCACTTTGCTAGTTGCCTTATTTAGGGATTTACTCCCTTTGTGTGGATACTGTTGATTTGCGGTTGATCTTTGATGCCATTTCAAGCCAGGGTGCCGATATAATAGCGAGCATTAAGCAGACAGGGAGGGAATGGAACACATTTTGCACTAGAGCAGCTAGGACAACCGGAGGGTGAAAATTTCATTACTGATAGTACATCTTTCCTGAAGCTTATCCTTGATCTTGGCGAGGACAACCGTATTCAGGCGTGCTGTGATCTGAGCCGCTGGAATTTTGCACACCTCTCCATTGAGGTAGGGGAAAAGTTTTTTTGGCTCGTTTGTTTCCTCATATTGGAAAGACACATTCTGCAGCACTTTTACAAAGTCCATTGAGCCATTCACATCAATCCCTGCTCCGGAGGAGCTTACATTGCAATGTCCAGAGCCATTGCTAAGTGTATGTCTGGGCAAAACGAATAAAATAAAAAATAGCATTTGCTGTACATCTCTGCATATTTCCATGTGTTTTGCCCTTTTAAAAATGCTGCAGGTACTGAAAAGTTCTCGTCACCTGTAGAAGTGCCACTGGTAGAAGTGCCACAGGTAGAAGTGCCACTGATAGAAGTTCCTAACTTTGTGTAGTGAGCTGACAACTCAACAGCCTCTACTGCACTGAAATCCCAAGCTGTGTTTTCAGCCGTGCCTGAGTCTCTCCTGCTAAACTACAGAATGATTCCCCATTATGATATGGAAATAAGGAGAGAGGAGGTGCTCTGTATGTAGCGCCCTCCAATGTGCTAGAGTAGGTGTACATAGTTAGGAAAATTTGGCTTGGCTGAGAGACAGACCTGGGTTGAATCAGGGAGGCTGGATGACTCAGCAAGCAGCATCTCTAGTGACTCCCCCTGCTTTCTGGAACCTTGGAGAAGCTTCCAGAAGTAGAGGGTGAAGTCTAGGAGGAGTTTCTTGGAATATTGATGAGGGCCCCAGCCAATCCCCAGCAAAATGGGGATGGGCCACATCATAAATACTCTTGAGTCATGCCACCAGGGGCAGTCAGGTTGATGATGGAGATGCTGAGGAGGCTGTTGGTGGCCCTTAAGGCTGCCCCCTAGTCTGGGGAGGGTGACCTTGGGCGTGCGGCATACATTTGTATATAGCCCCCTTTTCTCTGATAACCCTAACTAAAATCTAGTGGAACCAATTGCGTTCAGAAGTCACCTAATTAGAAAATAGAGTCCACCTGTGTGTAATTTAATCTCAGTATAAATACAGCTGTCCTGTGAAGCCCTCAGAGGTTTTATAGAGAACCTTAGTGAACAAACAGCATCATGAAGGCCAAGAAACACACCAGACAGGTCAGGGATAAAGTTGTGGAGAAGTTTAAAGCAGGGTTAGGTTATAAAAAAATATCCCAAACTTTGAACATCTCATGGAGCGCTGTTCAATCCATCATCCGAAAATGGAAAGAGTATGGCACAAGCACAAAACCTACCAAGACATGGCCGTCCACCTAAACTGACAGGCCGGGGATTTATCAGAGAAGCAGCCAAGAGGCCCATGGTAATTCTGGAGGAGCAGCAGAGATCCACAGCTCTCAGGTGGGAGAATCTGTCCACAGGACAATTAGTTGTGCTCTCCACAAATCTGGCCTTTATGGAAGAGTGGCAAGAAGAAAGCCATTGTTGAAAGAAAGCCATAAGAAGTCCCATTTGCAGTTTGCGAGAAGCCATGTGGGGGACACAGCAAACATGTGGAAGAAGGTGCTCTGGTCAGATAAGAGCAAAATTCAACACTTTGGCCTAAAAGCAAAACGCAATGTGTGGAGGAAAATTGACACTGCACATCACCCTGAACACACCATCCCTACCGTGAAACATGGTGGTGGCAGCATCATGCTGTGGGGATGCTTTTCTTCAGCAGGGACAGGGAAGCTGGTCAGAGTTGATGGGAAGATGGATGAAGCCAAATACAGGGCAATCTTAGAAGAAAACCTGTTAGAGTCGGCAAACAACTTGATACTGGGGCGGAGGTTCACCTTCCAGTAGGACAACGACCTTAAACATCCAGCCAGAGCTACAATGGAATGGTTTAGATCAAAGCATATTCATGTGTTAGAATGGCCCAGTCACGGTCCAGATCAAAATCCAATTGAGAATCTGTGGCAAGACTTGAAAATTGCTGCTCACAGACGCTCTCCATCCAATCTGACAGAGCTTGAGGTATTTTTCAAAGAAGAATGGGCAGAAATGTCCTCTCTAGAGGTGCAAAGCTGGTAGAGACTTCCCCAAAAAGACTTGCAGCTGTAATTGCTGCGAAAGTTGGTTCTACAAAGTATTGACTCAGAGGGGCGCTATACAAATGTACGTCACACTTTTCAGATATTTATTTGAAAAAAAAATTGAAAACCATTTATCATTTTCCTTCCTCTTCACAATTATGTGCTACTTTGTGTCGGTCTATCACATAAAATCCCAATAAAATACATTTACATTTTTGGTTGTAAAATGACAAAATGTGGAACATTTCAAGGGGTATGAATACTTTTTCAAGGCACTGTATATATAAGTGATCCGGCACAGAGCTGCCACCCTTTAGCAGTAAAGCAGCTATAGGGCGGTCAGCGAATGGTTAAAACATTTATGATCTATTTCACTTCTTGTCCAATCACATTGTTGTCAATCAAGCCCTGATGAAGGGGGCACTCTTGAACCCCTGAAACACATTGGCTACTCTTTGGGTGGTCCCCTTTACTTTTATTGTAATAAAGCTGTATCTGAACCTCCGAGCAGTGGTCTCGAGCTTTCATTTCCATTTTTGTTACATTATACTACAAACCAATGAGACCATGGAGATCCATTGGATTGTAGAATCTGTCTGCCTGGAAAAGATCACTTACATCAAGACAGTAAGGCCAATTTCGCACTGGGGCATTTTTCAGATGCCTTTGCGCTAGAAATAGTGCCCTTATAGCGCCTGAAAAACACCCCCCACCCACCCCAGTGTGAAAACCTGAGTGCTTTCACACTGGGGCGGTGGGCTTGCGGGACGTTACAAAAAGTCCTGCAAGCAGCATCTTTGGGGTGCTGCGGTGAGCGGTGTTTACACCGCTCCTCCATCGCCCCTGCCCGTTAAATCAATGGCAAGCGCTTCCAAAGCAGCTGCACACCGCCTCGGAAGCGTGGCATGCCGGCACTTTTAACCCCTTTTTAACCCCTTGTGGGGGGTTAAAAGCTCCTTGCTCCGCTCCTGCCTGCATAGCGCCGCTATAACAGTGGTAAAGCCCCACTGAAACTATCGGCACTTTACCGCTATCGCCCGCCCACCCCAGTGTGAAAGTGCCCTAATATCAGTGAGATAACCCTGCGGTAACCACTAAATGTGTATTGCACAGGTATGGTCCATTATCCTCAGCATCAGAAAATAGATCTGAGAAGTGCCATGCTGTCATAGGATGCAGCTGCAAACAGCCTGACGGAGATCAGCAACACTAAAGCCTCGTACACACAGTTCGACGGTCGTACGGTCGGATGTCCAAAATCGTATGTTGGTTGTTGTGTCTTACGTACTGACGTGCACTAAGCGATCGACCAAGCCGAACGTAGTGACGTGTTACGAGCATATAAAGAGGAAGTTCAGGTGAATGTGATTTGTGAATTAGGAACGCAGGTTTACATGAACGCACACTTCCGGGCGTTCCTGACTTCTGAGCATGCGGGTTTTGTACGTACAGCTTTGTTGGACCATCTTCTCTGTACACACGATACAACGGTCGTACGATGCCTTTCTCTTGCAGGTGTTTTTTTTTTTCTAAACACAAACCACTTCAGCCCCGGAAGGTTTTGCATCTTTAGGACCAGAGCACTTTTTGCGATTCGGCACTGCGTCGCTTTAATGGACAATTGCGCGGTCGTGCGACGTTGTCCCCAAACTAAATTTGCGTCCTTTTTTCCCCACAAATAGAGCTTTCTTTTGGTGGTATTTGATCGCCTTTGCGTCATTTCTTATCGCCGCTATAAACAAAAGAAGAGCGACCATTTTGCAAAAAAACCCAAATTTCTTACTTTTTGCTAAAATTCAAATCCAAAAAAAAAATATAAAAAAAAATTTTTTTTCACCGCTTTTGGCCGATTTATATTCTTCCTCATATTTGTGATAAAAAAAAATCACAATCGGTGTTTATTGATTGGTTTGCGCAAAAGTGGGCGCGTTTACGGATGATGAGAATTAATTTCTGGGGTTTTTATTTTTTTTTATTTTTTACTAGTAATGGCGGCGATCTGCGATTTTTAGCGGTACTGCGATATTGCAGCGGACATGTCGGACATGTTTGACACTTTTTTGGGACCAATGACATTTATTCAGCGATCAGAAATTTAAATGTCCACTGATTACTGTATAAATGTCATTGGCAGTGAAGGGGTTAACCTGGGGGGGAGAGCTAGGGGTTAAGTGTGTTCCCTGGGTGTGTTCTTACTGTGGGGGGGTTGGGCTAACATGGGCATGAGAGATCTAACTGATCCCAGTGACAGGGATCAGTAGATCTCTCATGCCCCACTGACAGGGCGGGAAACCGCCGTGTTTACATCAGCGGTTCCCCGTTCTTTGCCCTGTAGCCGCTCATCGCAGCTCGCCGGCGGACATCGGGTCCGCCCGAGCCGCGGACACACTCCTCAGGAGTGCGGCGGGTGTGCGCGCGCGCCCCCTGGTGGCCAAAATGCGAATCGCCGTTTATTTACGGCGATTCGCGCAGGGCTCTGCACTGCCGCCGTAAGAACACGGCGCGCGGTGGGGAACCGGTTAATGCCCCTACACACAGTACAACTGTTGTACAACACCAGTCGTACAAACGCTTGTTGTACGACCATCGCACATCAGCTGTTCTAATCGCGTGTACTAACGGTCGGATGATCGTACAACAAGCGTTTGTACGACTGGTGTTGTACAACAGTTGTACTGTGTGTAGGGGCATTAAAGTGGTTGTCAATTGTGTTTAGAAAAAAAAACACCTGCAAGAGAAAGGCATAATGAGTTAGTATGAAATGCTTACCTTGGATCGACGCTGTAGTAGCGGTCCCGGAGCACCGTTGTGACCAGCGAAATGCTGTGTCCGTTGTCTTCCAGGATCCTGGACGCCGACCAATCACAGCGCGGACTCCAGCGCTGTGATTGGCAGGAACCGCGCTGACGTCACTCCCGCGCATGCGCACGGGAGCCGTCATTTACTGCACACTTAGTGAAGAAACGGCCCAGTTGGCCTTTTCTTCCCTGTGCATGTGCCGATCACGTCGGCGCATGCAAATACAGGAAATATCTCCTAAACGGTGCAAGTTTAAGCCTTGACTTGACAACCACTTTAACCACTTCCCGACGGCCGTATGCAGAATGACGGCCGAGAAGTGGTTTGGTTATCCTGACTGGGCGCCATATGACGTCCTCAGGATAACATGCCGGCGTGCACCCGAGGGGGTGCGCATCGCGGCGATCGGTGGTGTGGGGGGTTCAGTCTGACCCCCCGCATTACCGATCTCGGTAAAGCGCTTCCATCTGAAGCACTTTACCATGTGATCAGCCGTGACCAATCACGGCTGGTCACAGTGTAACACAGGAAAGCCGTTTATCAGCTTTTCCTGTACTCGGGTCTGCAGACCTGAGTAGAGGAGAGCCGATTGGCTGCTCTCCTGACAGGGGGGGTTTGTGCTGATGGTTTATTAGCACATCCCCCCTAGGATCACCACACTAGACCACCAGGGAGCCTGCCCAGGGACCACCAGCAATGTGCCCACCCAGGACCACCAGGGAGCCGACCAGGGACCACCAGGGAGCTGATCTGGACCACCAGGGAGACCACCCTAGACCACCAGGTAAGGGGCACAGTGCCCAATATGGATGGAACTCAGTGCCACCCTAGACAACCAAGGAATGGGACCCTATCAGTGCATCTGCCCACCAGTGCCCACCAGTGCCCTATCAGTGCGTACCAGTGCCACATATCAGTGCCCACCAGTGCAACCTACCAGTACCCACCTATCAGTGCCACCTATCAGTGCCCAGTGCCGCCTATGAGGGCCAATCAGTGCCGTCTATGAGTGCCCATCAGTGCCGCTTATCAGTGTCCGTCAGTGCCCGGCAGTGCTGAATATCAGTGCCACCTATCAGTGTCCGTCAGTGCTGCTTATCAGTGCCGCCTAACAGTGCTCATCATTGCTGCATATAAGTGCCTCATCATCAGTGCCACCTCATCAGTGCCGCCTCATCAGTGCCAATCAGTACTGCCTCATTAGTGCCCGTCAGTGTAGCCTCATCAGTGCCCATCAGTGATGGAGAAAATGTACTTATTTACAAAGTTTTGTGAGAGAAACAGAGATTTTTTTTTTCAAAATTTTCGTTCTTTTTTTATTTGTAGCGCAAAAATAAAAACCGCAGGGGTGATCAAATACAACCAAAAGAAAGCTCTATTTGTGGGAACAAAATGATAAAAAATGTGTATGGGTACAACGTCGCACAACTGCGCAATTATCATTCAACAGCACTGAAAGCTGAGAATTGGTCTGGTAGGAAAGTGTTATAAGTGCATGGTAGTGAAGTGGTTAAAGTGGTTGTCAACCTGTGACAATCACTTTAACCTACAGGTAAGCCTAGAATAAGGCTCACCTGTAGGTTCCCTGCATATCTCCAAACCTGCACGGTTCAGGAGATATGCAGTGTACTGTGATGTGCCCACGTCAGAGAAGAAAGGCCTCCGTGCCATTCCTTCACTGAGATCGTGCCACGATTGGCAGCTCCCACGTGCATGCGTGGGAGTGATGTCACGCGACTCCAGCCATTCACAGAGCTGGAGATCGCAGCCCCGGGAAGAAGAGGGGTGGAAGAGGGACGCGGCCTGGAGCGGGGACATTGCTGGCTTCCAATGCAGGTAAGTGGCACATAATGGGCTAATATGCGATGCACAGTAGCCCATTATGCTTTTACATTGCAGGGCAACATAGAGGAAGTAAAAGCCACCAGGGTTTACTTCCTCTTTAAGATGTGACAAAGGATGAAAAAAGAAGCATGCACAATTATTTTATATAATAAAACACATTCATTCTTTATGATATGCCTTTAACAAAGTAAATGTTACTCAGCCAGAGTTTACAACTATGTACAATTGTTGGCCCGACTTATCTTTATTCTTTGCATCTAACATTCTATCTAAATCCCTTCTGCGGTCTGATCTGATGCACCTTCAGAAAAGCTTGTAAACCTCTCTGTGGCTTACAAACCTAAATTTTCAATTTCATTTTGGAAAGATTAACTCTGCACGGGCTCCATCTTTATTTTTTATTTTTTTTCTTTCTTCTTTCTTAGCCCCGCGCTGAATCGGTACGAAGTCCGCAGAACAATTTCACACCTCGCTATTCGCATGCAGCAGTCCATTATACATAGGGCTGCGTTCCGTCTACTTATTATGACTGTAAAACTTTCATTCCCAAGCTTCATTCCTCCTCTCCTTAAAATAGAAACAGAAATATTAGCAGCGAGGGCCTTTGAAACCGGCGAGTTCAAACATTTCAGGGCAGTTTGAAAATTCACTTTGAAAAAAAAAAAAATGAGTATTTTTTTTTTCTTTTTTTTTTTAACACTGACGCAAGTTCTTCATTTGTCTCTATGGATAGCGATCTCATCAGTGTCAGTTCTGACATCGGTAACATACCTTGACATATATTTGTGAAGAGATCGTAATTAGCATTGACAGGGCTTTTAAACAACAGCGCTGAGCTCTTTTTCACAGAGATCCCAACAGTTTTGGACCCGGATCCTTCCGTCCGCCTCCGCTTCACCAATGTAGCTTTTTCTTCTTTTAACCTCTTCAGCCCCGGAAGGAATTCCCACTGTAGGACCAGAGCACTTTTTGTGATTCGGCACTGAGTCGCTTTAACTGACAATTGCGCGGTCGTGCGACGTTGTTCCAAAACAAAATTGATGCCCTTTTTTTCCCACAAATAGAGCTTTCTTTTGGTGGTATTTGATCCCCTCTGGTCATTTCTGATCACCGCTATAAAACAAAAAAAAGAGTGACAAATTTTGCAAAAAAAAAAAACAATATTTCTTACTTTTTGCTAAAATACAAATCCAAAAAAAAAAATATATAAAAAAAACAAATTTATTCATCGGTTTTGGCGGATTTATATTCTTCCTGATATTTTTGGTAAAAAAAAAATCCCAATCGGTGTTTATTGATTAGTTTGCAGAAAGTTGCCGCGTTTACAAACCATGAGAATTAATTTGTGGGACCAATGACATTTATACAGCGATCAGAAATTTAAATATACACTGACTACTGTGTAAATGTCACTGGCAGTGAAAGGGTTAACCTGCAGGGGGAGATCTAGGGGTTAACTGTGTTCCCTAGGCGTGTTCTAACTGTGAGGGGGCTGGGCTGGCAGGGGCACCAGAGATCTAACTGATCCCAGTGACAGGAATCAGTAGATCTCTTACATGCCGCCTGACAGAGCAGGGAACCGCCGTGTTTACTTTGGTGGTTCCCCATTCTTTCCCTCTGGCAGCTCATCGCGGCTCGCCGGCAGACATCCGGTCCGCCCGAGCTGCGGGCACACTCCTCCAGAGTGCGGCTGGCACAAGAGTGCGCCCCCGGCGGTGCGCTCTCACCCCCAGCTGCGCGTCCGTGAATTGCCGCTTATTTATGGCAATTTGCGAGACAGCGCCACACTGCCGCAGTAAATATACTGCACGCGGTTGGGAACCGGTTAAAGGGAAACTGTAGGAATAGAAATTTGGTCTTTGAGGGCAAGCTCTGGATCTTTAATTGTCAGCCATCTATTGTATGTATTATTCCACCATAGGTATATTTTACAGTGGAACCATAGGAAAAAAATTAACAAATGACATATATGACACAATCTATCACTAACATTAACCACTTCAGCCCCGGAAGGATTTGCCCCCTTCCTGACCAGAGCATTTTTTGTGATTCGGCGCTGCGTCACTTTAACTGACATTTGCGCGGTCGTGCGACGTTGTACCCACACAAAATTGACGTCCTTTTTTCCTCACAAATAGAGCTTTCTTTTGGTGGTATTTGATCATCTCTGCGGGTTTTTATTTTTTGCGCTATAAACAAAAAAAGAGCGACAATTTTGAAAAAAAAAACCAATACTTTTTGCTATAATACATATCCAAATATGTTAACTGTGTTCCCTGTGTGTGTTCTAACTGTGTGGGGGCTGGGCTGGCAGGGGCATAACAGATCTAATGTAACCGTGTTTACATTGGCGGTTCCCTGCTTTTCTTCTGTATCAGGCGATCGCGGGCCACCGGCGGACATCGAGTCCGTCCGGCCCACAGCCACACTCAGGGAGGGTGTGATTTGCGCTACGCTGGCACAGTGCAGCAGTGAATCAGGAACCGGTTAAAGGGTAACTCCACTTTCTTAGGGAAAAAATAGCAAATAAAGAAAAAATAATATAGCGTGTACAATTGTGACACAAGTCATATTGTAATGGAATGTTATTAAAAATGACATTTCCTTTTCAATCTACAGCCACTCCACAATTTTTGGAAAATGCAATGCAATATGGCTACCTGGAGTTGCTCTGTAGAATGTGCACTGACCACTCCCCAGATACATCATTTACTGCTTGTGTGATTGGCTCACCAATTTTCCCAGAAGTCTGCCTAAGATACAATCAGATTTGAGGCATCCCCTGCGACATAAATGTAATTTTTGGCGAGATACTCCCAATAGGAACACGTCTAAAGGGATGCAGGCCCAGCAGCTTATCCTCATTAGTGCCCTGCAGCTGCACAGCTGATTGATAATTATAAAACCACCCCCATTAGACCCACTTAGCACAGAGAAACAAACAGGGATTTCTTCAGAATAATAAAAGGTAGGAATCTGCAACAAAGGTTGATATAATCCTTACAATGTACAGAGATCACCCAGAGAGGAATGTTTTTTTCTCTACAAAAGTGGAGTTGCGCTTTAACATTTTTTTTTCTGTGCCCCCCCTTCCCCCATATTATAGTTATATTGCCTGTTACTTAGCTTCTTTTAATTTATTTATTTTGCATTTTTTTCATAATCTTAAAAAAATCATTTTGGGCCTGAAAATTACTTAACCACTTCAGCCCCGGAAGGTTTTACCCCCCTTCATGACCAGGCCATTTTTTGCGATACGGCACTGCGCTACTTTAACTGACAATTGAGCGGTCGTGCGACACTGCACCCCAATAAAATGTTTGTCCCTTTTTTCCCCAGAAATAGAGTTTTCTTTTGGTGGTATTTGATCACCTCTGGGGTTTTTATTTTTTGCGCTATAAACAAAAAAATTTTGAAAAAAAGACAATATTTTTTACTTTCTGCTATAAAATATCCAATAAAAATGTAAAAAATCAAATGTCTTCATCAATTTAGACCAATATGTATTCTGCTACATATTTTTGATAATAAAAATCACATAACGTGTATATTGATTGGTTTGCGCAAAAGTTACAGCATCTACAAACTATGGTATATTTTTATTTATTTTTCTTTTTTTATAGTAATGGCAGTAAGCAACTTATAGCGGGACTGTGATATTGCGGCGGACAATCTGACACTAACTGACACTTTTGATACTTTTTGGGGACCAGTGACACTAATACAGTGATAAGTGCTAAAAAATATGCACTGTCACTGTGCTAATGACACTGGCAGGGAAGGGGTTAACATCAGGGGTGATTAAAGTGTTAAATGTGTCCCCTGTTTGTGCTTTCTTACTGTGTGGGGGAAGTGCTGACAAGAACAACACAGAGATCACTGTTCCTAATAACTAGGAACAGTAGATCTCAGAGTTCTCCCCCATCAGAACAGGGATCTGCCTTGTTTACATCACGAGCCTTGCTCTATGCGTCCATTAGATACATAGAGCCTAATCTCAGTCCTGCCCCACTCTCTCCTCATTGGCTCACTGGTTGCGATTGACGGTTCCTGCTGCTGTCTCAGCCAATAAGTAGAGGGAGTCCCAGGACAGCTGAGGCTCTTGTGCACATTGCTGGATCGAGAGGGGGCTCAGTTGAGTATTAGGGGGAGCTTTACAACCACTTTAAAGCTTGCAAACATCATATATTTTCTGAAAGAAGAGACCCCAGAAAATAGAATAGCAGTAGCTCAAATTTATACTTGTACAAAAAACCCTTAAAAAACTATAGAGGACTTTAACGGTACCACCTCAAATATAATGAAGTATCAAATATTTATTGGTTCAAAGGTTAAAAACATACACAAGTAGACAAAAACTCATATATCAATACACATATACAAAGAACTGTATTTTAATCATTATATGGTAATTTCCTCATCATCCCTGCCAAAGTTGGGTGATAGATTGCTTGCTGTAACTTTTGACGCTTTTCAAGGGTCACCGCCCACTTCATCAGGAAAAAACTACAGCCAAGCTCTATAATAATGAGAAATATACATTTGTAAGATTCAGGAAAAGAAAGAAACATTAGTTAGAACCTCCGGCACCAGATGGAGCAGATGACCTACATACCTGTCAACCATGGATAGAAAATGTATAAAGCTAAATATAATAACAATACAGCCAATTGTTGCAAACTTCCAAAAAGGCCAAGTCAGTTCATCTGGCATATACAGTGCCCTGAAAAAGTATTCATACCCCTTGAAATTGTCCACATTTTGTCATGTTACATCCAAAAACGTAAATGTATTTTATTGGGATTTTATGTGATAGACCGACACAAAGTGGCACAGAATTGTGAAGTGGAAGGAAAATGATAAATGGTTTTCAAAATTTTTTTACAAATAAATATGTGAAAAGTGTGGGGTACATTTGTATTCAGCCCCCCTGAGTCAATATTTTGTAGAACCGCCTTTCCCTGCAATTACAGCTGCAAGTCTTTTTGGGGAGGTCTCTACCAGCTTTGCCCATTCTTCTTTGTAAAATATCTCAAGCTCTGTCAGATTGGATGGAGAGCGTCTGTGAACAGCAATTATTGCTCCAGATTCTCAATTGGATTTAGGTCTGGACTTTTACTGGGCTTTGATCTAAACCATTCCATTGTAGCTCTGGCTGTATGTTTAGGGTCGTTGTCCTGCTGGAAGGTGAACCTCCGCCCCAGTCTCAAGTCTTTTGCAGACTCTAACAGGTTTTCTTCTAAGATTGCCCTGTATTTGGCTCCATCCATCTTCCCATCAACTGACCAGCTTCCCTGTCCCTGCTGAAGAAAAGCATCTCCACAACATGAAGCTGCCACCACCATGTTTCACGGTGGGGATGGTGAGTTCAGGGTGATGTACAGTGTTAGTTTTCCGCCACACATAGCATTTTGTTTTCAGGCCAAAAAATTACATTTTGGTATCTTCTGACCAGAGCGCATTCTTCCACATGTTTGCTGTGTCCCCCACATGGCTTCTCACAAACTCCAAATGGGACTTCTGATAACTTTCATTTAACAATGACATAGAGTTGTCCTGTGGACAGATTCTCCCACCTGAGCTGTGGATCTCTGAAGCTCCTCCAGAGTTCCCATGGGCCTCTTGGCTGCTTCTCTGATGAATGCCCTCCTTGTCCGGCCGGTCAGTTTAGGTGGACGGCCATATCTTGGTAGGGTTGCAGTTGTGCCATACTCTTTCTATTTTCGGATGATGGATTGAACAGAGCTCCGTGAGATGTTTAAAGCTATTTTCTATAACCTAACCCTGCTTTAAACTTCCCCACAGCTTTATCCCTGACCTGTCTGGTGTGTTCCTTGGCCTTCATGATGCTGTTTGCTCTCTAAGGTTCTCTAACAAACCTCTGAGGGCTTCACAGAACAGCTGTATTTATACTGAGATTAAATTACACACAGGTTGACTCTATTTACTATTTAGGTGACTTCTGAAGGCAATCCACTAGATTTTAGTTAGGGTTATCAGAGTAAAGGGGGCTGAATACAAATGCTCACCAAACTTTTCAAATATTTACTTAAAAAAGTGCTGAAAACCATTTATTATTTTCCTCCCACTTCACAATTCTGTGCCACTATCACATCTATCACATAAAAGCCCAATAAAATACATTTACTTTTTTGGTTGTAACATGACAAAATGTGGAATATTTCAAGGGGCATGAATACTTTTTCAGGGCACTGTATCTATTGTATCACCATAGGCCAAGGTTCAAGCCTCAGTAACAGGTTTAATGAAATATAAACATTTCATTTCTTTATTTTTATAAAGAAATGAAAGGAAAGGCATAATAGTAATTCTGATATAAACAAAAGATAAAATGACCATATGTAATATAGGACCGTTAAATTGATAAGGGTGCCCCTTAAAAGTTCCCAACTGCACCTCTGCTCCCCAAAGTCGGGGTTGGCACATTGTGCTATCACCACATACACACTGGCAAATGAACTGCGGTCAGTTTTTATGCAGCCAAAACTTTATAGAAACACCAACCCTGGATAAACCCTGTCTATGCCCATGGTTGGTCAGAGGCTCTCTTCACACATCACCACTCGGGTAAAGGGTTAGGCCTCATACACACGGACGTTTCTAAAAAAATAAACAAAACGTCGGGCCCGACGTCAAGGAAAAAAAGTCGGCGTTTTTCGGTGTTATGCATCGGCGTTTTTGAGCGTTAGTGAGCGTCGGCGTCAATAGGCGGTTTTTTAAAAAAATCATCCCTCTGCTATTTTTTCAACCTAAAAACGTCGGCGTCAAAAACCGCCGGAAAACGCCGGTATAATAATAGGTGGCGTTTGTTGGAATATTGTGGCGTCGGTGTCAAAAAATGACAAAATGTTACAGCCTCAGAACGCGATGGCTGTGGGTTCTACTTTCAGCTCACTAACGCCGACGTCATCTACAGCTCAAAAACGCTGACGTTTTTATGGGGCCATTGACTAACATGGAGAGCTGCAAAAAAAGCCAGAAAACGCCGGCGTCAAAAAACGTCCGTGTGTATGAGGCCTTAGATGCAGCAACAGTGTCTGCCATTGATTTGTACAGAGCATAAATCAGATGCCCGCTGCTGGTTGGGCACAGTGTGTTTCAGTGTTGCCAACCCCTCATGACTTTTTTTACTGTCAAAACCTAGAAAATTTACCAACAAGCCACAATTTTTACTGACAGCCTGAAATATGACAGAGACAATTAAAAACTAAGAAAATGGACATTTAAACAACAAGTACACATCAGCAATACCTGTAACAAGCAATTTGCCTGGCTTTACTATTAAAAGGTGAGGGTGACAAAAATTGGGAGTGTGACTAAGGCTGGCCAGGAAGGAAAGAAAATCGCTCAATTCGCCCATCAACACTGACTGAATCCCTTCCGCTGCATTATTGTACTCTGACAGCCGGAGGTTTCCCCACCATCAGAATACAATGATCGCTGCTGTCGGCTATGGCCAGCAGCAGTGATCATATGTACAAAAAAACAACAGGCTAGTTGTACTGAAATAAAATCAATAGATTGACTTTGGTATAACCAGCCTGCCTGTAGATCGAAATCAGCCGGGGTGGGGGGTGTATGGAAAGAGGGAGAAAGAGGGAGAGCAGAAAAATAGAGAGAGAGGAAGAGAAAATAGGAGATGGGGGAAAGAGAGAGAGGGGGGGAGAGAGAGGGGGGGGGATAGAGAGGGGGGAAGAGAGATAGATGGGGGAGAGAGAGAGAGAGAGAGAGGGGGGAGAGAGAGAGGGGGGGAGAGAGAGAGAGGGGGGATGTCATTTTCATACCACCGATTTGCATCGGTTCATGTTATTTACTACTACAGATTCACATCGGTTCATGTCAGTTGCTACTACCAGTTCGTATCGGTTCATTTCATCTCTCTGTGCACATCACCCCCGCCTACCGATTCATATCGGTCCAGGTTCTACTCCAAAGACAATTACGAAAAATCACGGTGACAATGCATTCCTGCACATTCAATTTCTGCTATCCTCATGTTCCCCTATCAGTAGGTGACTTTTTTGCAATTGCTGCAAGCTTGCCTTCAGCAGCACAGACTCTTGCAATCGTTGCAGGCACGTCTTTGACAGCCCTACATCTTGCAATCGCGGCAAGCACAAACAGATATACTATCTCTCACTTTCACCATAGACATACCTTCAGCAACAGCCACCTTTTCACAAACGTTGCAAACACAGCTAAGCACAACTTCTACCAATCACTGTGAGCACTCATAAGCATCACTTGCAAATCGCAGCAAGCATGCCTATGAGCACAACATTTTGCAATTGCTGCAAGCACGGTTACAAGCATTACGTCACACGTTTATGGTAAGCATGCACGTGCATAACTCTTTGCAAATCTCTGCCAGCATGCATCAACGTAAACCCCTCGCAATCGCTGCGAGCACGCACAAACTCAAACTTCTTGTAATTCCTGCAAAGCACATATTTACATAAACTCTTCACAATCGCTACGAGTACGCATCAACATAGACCCCTTCGCAGTCACTACAAGCATGCATAAACAAAACTTCTTGCAATCGCTGCAAGCACGTATTTGCATTAATTCCTTGCAATCGTTGCGAGCATGCAGCAGCCTAAATCCCTCACAATCGCTGCAAGCACGCATAAACAAAACTTCTTGTTGTTGCTGCAAGCACGTATTTACATGAACTTCTCGCAATTGCTGCGAGCACACATTCAAACTTCTTGCAATCGCTGCAGCACGTATTTACATTAACTCTTCACAGTCGCTGCGAACACGCATCAACACAAATCCCTTGCAATCGCTGCAAACATGCATAGCAGACTTCTTGCAATCGCTGCAATCACCTGCTTACATTAACTAGTCACAATCGCTGCGAGCACACATCTACACAATCCACCGCAATAGCTGAGAGCACACGCACACTTGCAATCACTGCAAGCACACATACTTGCAATCGATGCAAGCACGTATTTACATTAACCCCTCACAATCGCTGCGAGCATGCATCAAGTCAAATCCCTCCGATCGCTGCAAGCACGTATACTAAACTTCTTGCAATAGCTGCAAATACGTATTAACATATACTCCTCGCAATCGCTGCAAGCATGCATCAACACAAATCCCTTGCAATCGCTGCGACCATGCATGCTAAACTTCTAGCAATTGCTGCAAGCACGTATTTACATTCATTTCTTGCAGTCGCTGCGAGCACGCATCTACACAATCCCTCACAATCGCTGCGAGCACACACTTGCAATCGCTGCACGCACACATACTTTCATTTACTGCAAGCACGTATTTACATTAACTCCTCGCAATCACTGTGAGCACGCTCCAACACAAATCCCTCCGATTGCTGCGAGCAGGTATACTAAACTTCTTTCAATCTCTGTAAATACGTATTTACATATACTCCTCACAATCGCTGCGAGCATGCAGCAACACAAATCCCTCGCAATCACTGCGACCACGCATACCAAACTTCTTGCAATCGCTGCAAGCACATACTTGCATTAACTTCTCACAATCGCTGCAAGCGCGCATCTACACAATTCCTCGCAATCGCTGTGAGCACACACTTGCAATCGCTGCAGGCACACATACTTGCATTTGCTGCAAGTACGTATTTACATTAACTCCTCGCAATCGCTGCAAGCACACATGAACACAAATCCCTTGCAATCGCTGCGAGCACACATACTAGACTTCTTGCAATCACTGCAAATACGTATTTACATATACTCCTCGCAATTGCTGTGAGCACGCATCTACACAATCCCTCGCAATCGCTGCAAGCACACACACTTGCAATCGCTGCAAGCACACACACTTGCAATCGCTGCAAGCACACACACTTGCAATCGCTGCAAGCACACACACTTGCAATCACTGCAAGCACACATACTTGCAATCACTGCAACCAAGTATTACATCAGCCCCTCACAATCGCTGTGAGCAGGTACAAACATAACTTCTTACAAGCACATTCTCAGTGGCACACAATCAGCCAGACACCATTTTAGTGGCACTTAATTGGCCACTCCTCTTTAGTGGCATTCACACATGAGCCACTCATGGTTCTCTCTGTCATTTCTCCAGGTAAGTTGAGTTCAGGTCCCATCCTGCATCAGGTTGGACGTTTGCCTAAAAAAAAAACCCCAACATAGGGATCGCTTCTTCATCAGAGCTACCCACATTACAGGGGTGGGACAGTCCGTTCAGGAAAATAAAAGAGATATACATTTTTTATTCATGTCACCCCTACTATAGGTTTCCGGTTGACCAGGCTTCGATCCTTTCCAGGTCCTCCCTGCTAGAGCGTCAGTGTAGTTCACGGGTCTCTCTGTCACATTAATCTGCACTATCATACTGCTACGACTCCTCTTGACACATGCTCCCCCTTGTTTTGTCTTATAGTCGCAGCCATGTCACGGGCTAGCAGTGCGGACTTCATACCCACCCCTCTGTCACCCTCTGCGGGCTCAGAGAGCGGCAGCGTGCAGTCCCTCAGGGGATGGGCCAGCCCCAAGCTCAAAGCAAGGCACAGGTGTGCTCTCTACTCCACTACAGCCGGGAAGCCTGAGCTCTCCAGGCTGCTCTTCAAACTGGAGTGTCATTGACACAGGGCTTTTCTGCCACCAAATCTAAAAAAAAAAAAAAAAATGGAAACTGTGCAAAGGAATTTTTATACAAAAAACAGTGATGTGTAGCTGCTGGCGTAACACACTAAAGTGTGAAGAATAAACACAAAGATAAATATAAACCGCGCTTACATCACTCAAAGACAAACCAAGTAGATATGACTCCACCTGGATATAAATGATGCAGATGCTACCATGAAAATTACTATTAAAGTGCAATTCTAAATAAGCACACTAAATGTAAGCCTAGGAAGACCTACAGAAAATTGGTACATTTATCTACATCAGTGCCTTGTGTAACAAATAACAACATATCATATAGGATGAAATACAAATATAAAGTGCAAATCTGCTGTGCAAAGAAACAAAATGCTGTGTATAGAGTTCAGCGAACACCTGGACGTTCGGAGGGTCCGAACGAACTTTGGGAAAAAGTCCGGGTTCGGCACCGAACGTTGCCCGAACGTTATCCCAGACCCCGAACCCCATTGAAGTCAATAGGGACCCGAACTTTTGGGCACAAAAATGGCTGTAACAAAGTCCTGGCAAGTGCTAGAGGGCTGCAAAAGGAAGTAAAATGGGGGTAAGAGTAGGGCAAGTGCCCTACTAAAAAATGGGGATAGGGAAAATAAATTAAAATCAAATAAACTAGGAGATGATTTTTGAACAATAATGTGTCACTTACAGCTGCAGCTAGAACCTCTCCCTTTAGAACTAGGAGATGATTTTTGAACAATAATCTGTCCCTCTAAGCAGAAGCCTCTACCTAGTGCAGTCAGATCTCTCAAATCAGGAGTATGTGAAATCTCAAATTACTCCCACAATCTGATCGTTGTGTACGATCGTAACGATCGTTGTGTTATGCAGAGTTTGATCTGCAATCTGTCACTCAAAGCAGCAGTATGTGAAATCTCAAATTTCTGCAATCTGTCCCTCAGAGCAACAGTAGTAGTAATCTCAGGATGCAGGATCAGATGTTAAAATGTTTGCAATCTGTCCCTCACAAAAACGCTGGCAGCTTCCTCTCCCTACACTAACCCAAGAGCTTGTGACATGCAGCACTGTGACTCCAGCCTCATATAGAGGCTGGGTCACATGATGCACTGGCCAATCACAGCCATGCCATTAGTAGACTTGGCTGTGATGGCTTCTAAGGCCAAACCAGTGAAACGCTTGTTGATTGGCTGCCCTGCAGCTATTCAACATGCGTGATCAACTACCAGAACCCGAACGTTTTTTTAAACATCCGTGTTCGGGTCCGGGTCCCAGACACCCCAAAGTTCGGTACGGACCCAAACGTTACAGTCCGGGTTCGCTCAACACTAGCTGTGTAGCATTAAAGTGCAGTAAAAGTGTCTCTGTGCAACAAACTGAGAAATTTTCAATCCTGAAGGGTCTCCTTATGACCAGGGTAAGAGGAATATACTCAAACCAATTCCAAGAAAGTACTTCAAACAGTCCAAAATGATGTGACAAAAAAGCGATCCCTCACCACACAGTGCACCACAGTGGTCAATCCTACTCACCAGATTGCCATGATTCTCATTACAAGAATCGATAGCGCTTTGGGATCCAGCCTTTGGGTATCCAGATTTTGATGTTCCTGAGCTGCTTCCACGAACGGTCGGTAGACGAAGAGATCCAACAGCCGAATGTGGACTTCATATGGCTCATACGAACGTATACCCAGTAACAGGAGAGAAGGATAGGGGCAAAAGGACTGTTTGAAGTACTTTCTTGGAATTGGTTTGAGTATATTCCTCTTACCCTGGTCATAAGGAGACCCTCCAGGATTGAACATTTCTCCGTTTGTTGCAAAGAGACACTTTTATTGCACTTTAATGCTACACAGCATTTTCTTACTCTGCACAGCAGATTTGCACTTTATATTTGTATTTCATCCTTTTCTGCCACCGCTTTGCTGATCTACGTTCCCTGTTTTGTGCTATTTGCCAGTCCTCCACTGTACGGCAAACTGGTGCTCTTATACAGTTACTAGATGTCCCTCAACTTTCCCTCCACCTTCGGTACCAGTCAGAGCTGGCCCCCCGCATAACCACACCAGGTGGACAAGTTGGGACAGCCTATCCCATTGGTGGGGGCGTATCAATCTGCATCCCACAGTAACCTTAAATATGTGCTAGGAGTGGTATTTGGCAATCTATGTGCCCATAGCAGAGCCCTACCTCCTGAACAATTGTCCCGAATCAAGTCGTCATTCACGCCTCTACCCTTTCGCGGGGCGTACTAAGAGACAGCCAAAATCCCTATCAGGGATGCTTAACTTTGCCATAAGGATTATCCCTCAGGGACGGTCCTTCATTTCACACCTTTTAGTCTTCCTCTCTTAGGTACAAACCCCCGATCAAGCTCTCAGGCTGGACCCAGCAGCAATAATGAATATGACAATGTGGGGCGAAATCCTGTCAAACTGGAACAGCATATCTATGTTTATTCCGTTAGCATCACCTTTATCACTGCAGGTAGTCACGGATATCGCAGCCTCCACAGGAGTCGCTGCAATTTTTGGCCATCACTGTTTCGCAGGGCCATGTCCACCAGAAATCCTTCAGGTCACCGGTTTTAGTCAGTCATCCCCTCTTTTGTTAACTCTATCCCATTAGGGCAGCAGCTCACTCTCCGGAGCAATGACAGGTGACACAAGGAATGTCCTATCCTTTGTATCGTATTCCCACGTGCAGCTGGCTCTTTCTCATAACACTAATAAGCTATACCCAGCTGGCTTCCAGCATTTCCTGTCCTTACAGGACCCCGGAAAGCTGTCTGTATTCACAGCCCACACAATGAGATCCCTTCTACGTGGCATCCAGAAACATCAGCCCATAGCCAATGGCAAACTCTTACCCATCACAAATGCTATCTTTAGGGACATGTCTAAAATCCTGGCATGTTCCCGTTCTGGGTTCTGCCCAGTCTAGTCATCCAAGCGGCCATCTACCTGGCCTTCTACAGTTTTATGTGGTCTAGGGAATTCACCTTTAGTGGCACTAGCAGCCAGATACGATGCAGATGCCACCTGACTAGCATTCAAGACTATTACGTCCTTCATCTCCAGAACTTAACAATCCGGACCGACATCAACCTTTTTCAGACTACCAATGCCCGGTGCCCAGTGGTGGTACTCAACTGGCTACTGTCCCACCTGCCCAGTCAATCTGACTCTAGCCCGTCATTGCCTTTTCCAACCAGCCCTCTGAGTGGCAGCCAATTTATCAGGCACGTTAAGATCCTATGGGTCAAGTTAGGCCTTGACTCCGGTCGGTACTCCGGACATTCCTTCCGGATCGGAGCAGCCTAGGCTGCATTTAAGTACGGAGTACCACACCTAGTGATCAAGCAATTAGGTAGATGGAAGTCCGGCTGCTTTGCTAAATACATTCCAAGTCCTCAGCTGGTAATGGCATAAACCTTCACTAAATTCACTAAATTTGTTCAATGATCACAGTACCAATAAAGGTACTGTGATCAGTACCTTTATTGGTAAAGGTACTGATCACAGTACCTTTACCAAAAACTGGATATTTTTGCCCCCTTCGCTTGGCATACCGACCAGATGACTAGGGCACACCTCAGGTCTATTTATGTTGTAAGCCTTGTCGTGTGTTTATGTGATCCACATCTATCTTCGGTCAGAGGGCTACGACCATAAATAAGAAAGCCGGTATGTTGGCCTGGAGGGTATTTAAACAGCTCACTCCCCCATGCTCTTTGTCGGTTCCAGTGTGCAATACCCTCCATCCCATCCCCCTTTTTAGGGCACTTCTCAGCACATTCTTCTCCATAATCTCCATTACTTATATAGGGTATGCCCCCTTCGCTTGGCATACCGACCAGATGACCAGGGCACACCTCAGGTCTATTTATGTTGTAAGTCTTGTCGCATGTTTATGTGATCCACCTCTATCTTCGGTCAGAGGGCCACTTTTGTGAGATACTGTATATATATATATATATCATGCATTTCTTTTACACAGGTTATATACAAGGACCAGTAATGTATATTTTATCCAGACACTTATTAACATGTTGTTTCCAGTGTTGAGAATTTTCCATTTTGTGCAGTTTGTGATAAAAATCAAAAAGAAAAAAGGATCAATAGGACTACCATTATGCAGAGAAAAAAAAATCTTGTATTTGGGCAATTTTGCTTTTCCACAAAATGTATCAATATGTATTTTCTTCTGTTCGAGGCTTCTTATCATAACATATCATTCATGCTGGCTATGATTCAGCTGAAGTAAAAAATCAAGATGATCACGACACGGGGTAAGCAAATAAAAAATATGTTTCAATACAGCACCAGGAAAAATTACACACAAAGACTTGAGTCTGAATTTATTTTTCATTTCTTTGGCAAAGTCATCCTTGCGTTAAAGTGGAACTGTGCGCAAAATAAAAACTAAACAAATATGATGCAATCTGTAGCTGGAATTTAAACTGTTTTAACACCATGTGCGTTGTGTTTAGCAATCATTTACACTTGCTAATATGCGTTAAAGCACATTGAGGTGCATTTTTTTATGTTTTATGTTAATTTTTTTTTTTTTTTTTTTTTTTTTTAGGGTTACAGCTGGAGCCAAAATACTTCCTTAAGGCACATGGCAATGTGTTGTAACCCAATTAAGCACATTGCATTTAAATGCAGCATGCTCCATTTTAATTGAGCACACGCCAATGCGTTGGGTCCATGGGCGTCCGCAGGTAGGGGCAAGGGGGGGCAATTGCCCCCCCCTGGAGTCAGGGATCAGAATAGGGGTTCCCCACTAGGTCCTTATCCTCTTGAGCCATGTATGCAGTTTCTGACAGTCTCTTGGGCCATGTATGCAGTCTCTGACTGTCTCCTGTGCTATGTATGCAGTCTCTGACTGTCTCCTGTTCCATGTCCGCAGTCTCTGACCGTATCCTGTACTATGTCTGCAGTCTCTGACCATCTCCTGTACTATGTCCGCAGTCTCTGACCGTCTCCTGTACCATATCTGCAGTCTCTGACTGTCTCCTGTATCATGTCCGCAGTCTCTGACCGTCACCCATATCATGTCCGCAGTCTCTGACCATCTCCTGGATCATGTCTGCAGTCTCTGACCATCTCCTGTACTACGTCTGCAGTCTCTGACCGTGATAATGTAATTATGACATTGTCAAAAAGGGGCAGAGCATGGATGACCTTGAAATTATGCCCCCCGGAAAAAGTTCTACGGACGCCCATGGTTGGGTCTATTAAAAAACAGTGGATTTCAAGTGAGCAATGCAGCTCAAAGCAAGCCAATGCTTGTGGTGTAAACTGGCCCTAATGCGGCAGGTTTTTTTTTGTGCCTCTGTAACCACTCGCAGCAGCGGGCACACGGCAGGTACGATCACAGGAGCTTGTCATATGATGGCCAGGACTGGCCGATCGTCAGTGTTCCCAACCGCCAGTATTATTTTTACTGGCAACCAGTAAAAAAACTGTCAATTCTCTCCTGCCAGTAAAAGGTAAAGATTGCCAGTAAAAAATATGGCTGTGATGCTAGGATCAGTCTGGAGCCGGCTAAGACCATCCAACTGCCTGCTACAGTGTGTTCGGGTGGCTCTGGCAGAGGCAGTGCCTGACCATATTGTGTGATGTCATGGTGCAAGGGAGCCAAGCAGAGCGGGCAGAGCGAGCAGAGCTTGTGTCTGTGGTATGGGAGCAAGGCAGGCTGGGAACAGGACTGTCAGTGCTGTTTAGACTGGAGGGACCACCTAGCTTGGAGAGACACTGTCACTGTGACTCAGGAGGGGATGTGTTGTGTCATTGAGGCTTCATCATCATCTGTGCTGCTGTACACTGCTGTCAGTGTCACTGTGAGAGTCAATTTCATCTGTGTGCCACCCATTCTAATTTCTTGCCCTCCTGTCCCTGAGCTACTTACTTACTATATTGAAAATAAAATAAGAAATATGTTTTTTGCCTTACTAGCTACCTTAAATCACATTGCTAATTGCATATTGTAATTATTCGTAGCCCAAATACTGAAATTTGCACTTAAAACTGTAATTTTGTAACTTTTGGAAATGCCAGTAAAAACATAGCTGTGCCAGTAAATTTTTGGCATAGTGTCAGTAAATTTCAATCTGGTAGGTTGGCAACACTGCCGACCGCGCTGTGGCCGTCATTCAACTATAGCGCGGTCGGGAAATGGTTAAAGCAGAAATAAACTGTATCTGACTAATTCATTTTTAATTATTCAAAGCAAACTCCCCCATCCATCCATGGCTCCATGAACTTTGAAAAACATGTCTAGGCAAGGCCATTTTGAGTAAGGGCAGATGATTCATGTAGCATTTACTTCCAGGAATCCATCTGCACTTCACAGTTCAGGCATACAGGCAGGAAGGTGTGCTTAGCTGAGAAAACCCCTCCTCCCCTTCTGAAGACCCCTGACATGACATCATTTTGGCCTAGGTCAGAAACCAAGAAGAAACTGAATAAATGTAAAAATAACAGTTTAAAACAAATAAATATAATTTACCTTCCCATCTTTTTACTAATGATAGCAGCATAAGAATTAAAAATAATTCATGTTGATTGAGACAAACAAATTATAACCCAACCCCCAGTTGCACTTATGAAGCAGTTACAGCAATTGTTGGAAAGAAAAGTTTACGTCACGGTATATGAATATGAGTTTAAAGTCACCACTAGAGTTGAGCGAACCTCTGGAAGTTCGGGTTCTGCTGGTCCGGCCGAACTTCGGGACAAAGTCCGGGTCCGGGTCCGGACGGAACCCGAACGATCGCACGGGACATTGACGAAGTATTCACGTTGACCCCCAACCCAATATTAAACAAACAGAGTTAGTTGTACTTAATAAAAATTAAGAATACGACGATAGTAATCATTTTTCTACCCTTCCATTTAATATAAATAAACAAAATTTGACAATAAAAATGTAAATAAGTCAAAGAAGAACCAAAGACTGGATCCGGTTTTACTACAGTACAGTCCCCAGAAGTCTTCCCCTCCTCCCCAAAAGAGTCGATTCGTGTGGAAGGACGGACATACGGACTTGACACTTCACGTCTACCTAAGGACCTTCATTTACGATGTACTTAGTAGACGGGAATGAGTTTTACCGGA
>BLSH010014130.1:237498-267332 GCA_018402905.1 Glandirana rugosa | reverse complement strand
GCAGCGGTATGTAAAATCTCTAATTTCTGCTATCTGTCCTCAGAGCAACAGCACAGACAGCAGTAGTAAAGTAATCTATCTCAGGATGCAGGATCAGGTCTTAAAATGTCTCAAATCTGTCCCTCAAGCTTTCAGCTTCCTTTCCCTACACTAACCCAAGGAGCATGTGACTGCAGCACTGTGACTCCAGCTTATAAAGAGGCTGGGTCACATGATGCACTGGCCAATCACAGCCATGCCATTAGTAGGCATGGCTGTGATGGCTTCTAAGGGCAAACCAGTGAAACGCTTGTTGATTGGCTGCCCTGCAGCTTCTCAACACGTGGAGTAAAATAGCAGAACCCCGGATCGAACCCGAACGATTTTTGAAATGTCCGGGTCCGTGCCACGGACACCCGAAAGTTCGGTACGGACCCGAACGTTACAGTCCGGGTTCGCTCAACCCTAGTCACCACCACTTTTTATCACTTCCTGTTTTGGCTATGGGACAGGAAGTCAAAGAAAATCTCCCCAATGGGATATAGATGGCAAAAAAACACATGAAAGGTGTTATAACCTTCCTTTACTTCTATCCAAAATGAAAAAATTAAAGTTTTCCCTAAAGTTCTACTTTAATTTTTTTTTTTTTCCGTTGACTCCAATGTATTTAACAAAAAAGTGACCTTTCACCAAAGACTCCCAATATTTGCAGGAATGTAGGGAAATACAAATTCTCAATTTCACTGATTCTTATTACAACGTTAGGTTACTGCAGCTGTGTGGATTGCACATTTATAAAATAATAATTAAAAAAAAATAAAATAAAAATTGCTTCTTATCTATACATTGCAGAACTAAACTCTCTCAATCAACATTAACTATTTTTAATCCTTATGCTTTACCTGTTATTTTCAGCATAGTCCAAAGAGTTTAAATATTTAAAGTGGATGTAAACCCTCACATATACCTAGTGAAGTGATCAGCCCCAGATGATACACAGAGATGAAACAAATCTCCCTACATAAGTCTTACATGTATATCTGCTGTCTTCACATTTATATACTGTTTAGAAAGTGAACGTTCTGTCAGAATTTTCACTTCCTCATTTCCCTGTAGGAGGGGATTATTGCTAGACACTGTGAGACAGCTGATTGGAGGAAAGGCACACACCCCCTCCCCACACATGCAGAGCTTGCCTCTGAATTGTGCAGCAGTCTGCTAATCTATTTATAGCAACCTCCTCCGACACACAGGTCTATCTCTGGGCGTAGGAGAGCTTGTCAAAAGTTATCAAGCTGGAAGCAAATGCATACGTAAGTCACACCCGCATATGAGAAATTGCTGTTCAAACCACACATGTGAGGTATCGCCATGATCGTTAGCGCGAGAGCAATAATTTTAGCACTAGAGTTCCTCTGTAACTCAAAACTGGTAACCTGTAGAATTTTTTAAACATTGCTGATGGAGATGTTTAAGTGCTAATGTTTGTCGTCATTCCGCAAGTGGGCACAATTTTAAAGCATGGCATGTTGGGTATCAATTTACTCGACGTAACATTATCTTTCACAATATGGAAAAAATTGTGCTAACTGTTGTTTTATTTTTTAACTCAAAAAAGTTCCGTTTTTTTTTTTAAAAAAGGTGCTTGTAAGACCACTGCGCAAATACGGCGTGACATAAAGTATTGTAATGACCGCCATTTTATTCTCTATGGTGTTAGAAAAAAATATATGTAATGTTTGGGGGTTTTAAGTAATAACTAATACAAGGATACATATCTTTAAATATTAAAACTCTTTGGACTATGCTGAAAATAATAGTTTTTTTCTTTTTTAACCAAAGGATTTTGCCCATGGGACTTTAGAGAGTTGTGTCAAAATAAAGTAAGTGATCGTGTAGTAAGAAAATCTGCAATTTATTACATATAATACTTAACATCAAACAGTAACATATATACAGTATTAGAGAAAATATTTTAATTGGTGCACTTTCAAACTAGAGTCTCTACACGTTTCGTGGAGTGGCGTCCACTTCATCAGGAGCCAGCCATAGTATTTTTGCATGTATGAGGTGAAGTGCAAAAAAAAAAAATGCACAAAAGGTCCCAGTAAGGTGAATATATACTATATTACCAAAAGTATTGGGACACCGGCCTTTACACACACATGGACATTAATGGCATCTCAGTCAGTGCACAAAGCAAGGTCTATAAAGACATGGATGAGCGAGTTTGGGGTGGTGGAACTTGACTGGCCTGCAAAGAGTCCCGACCTCAACCTGATAGAACACCTTTGGGATAAATTAGAGTGGAGACTGTGAGCCAGGCTTTCTCATCCAACATCAGTGCCTGACCTCACAAATGTGCTTCTGGAAGAATGGTAAAACATTCCCATAGACACTCCTAAACCTTGTGGACAGCCTTCCCAGAAGAGTTGAAGCTGTTATAGCTGCAAAGGGTGGGCCAACTCAATGTTGAACCCTACAGACCAAGGCTGGGATGCCAGTAAAGTTCATGTGCGTGTAAAGGCAGGTGTCCCAATACTTTTGGTAATATAATGTAACAAGGGCCACTACAAAATGGGAAAGAATCCAACAAGGTAAGCTCTGTTCAGGAGCCGATAGAAGGGCAGAATCAGGGCCAGGGCACAGCAAAGGACTCAAAAAAGTGAAAACGTTGGTCATAAGCCAGGAGGAACCCTAGTGGTGGGCGGCCATGACAAAGCCACAGTGATGTGTGATCGTGAGGACATGCATTTCTTTTTTAAATTATGGATCCTTATTCTGTTTCCACTTAGTGAATAAAGCCAGTGTGTAATATTGGGTGTGTGGTTAAAGGAAAGAATAGCGAATTCTTTGACTTAGTCTCTTAGCTATTTTATTGTTTTTATTTTGTTTTATTTATTTTTTTTGTACACTTGAGATTCATACTTATTTGTGTTAGCATTTTTGTTAAATTAATTGTTTTAGCTTTGTGGATTGAACCAGTGTGTGGCATTGTGTTAAAGAAAATGCAGAAAACCACCTTTAATTAATTTGTAAACAACTCCCCCCATGTTTTGTAGCAGCAAAATTATATTAATACTTTGTTTCTACAGCAACGTTCATAGTTTTGTTACCTGTCAAAACTGCAAATAAAAGGTTTTTTTTACTTTTTTTTTTATATTTTCCTTCCAAATACATAAAAAAATAATTGTTGTAGCACCGTATTACCAAAAGAAAAGAGTGTTTATCTTAAACATAAAATCCTGATTCATATTTCTTTGTTCAAAGGGGTTGATTGTTCGGTGCCACTATAAAAGGCACCTGAAATTCAGCTGTGCCATCCTATGTGCTGAGAATGGAGGACCGGAAAATTGATGGACTTTATAGGCACGTAATTATATATAAAAATATATTCTTTATTTAACTTTTTAAAAAAAGGAGTTTTACAAAAAATCTAAATGAATAGGCATTTTAAATAAAATCATCTGCAGTAAACAATGTGTCACGTACCTGGTGGTAGAGTCTGGCTGATGCAGTGGGCAACCTCTCTTACGGCCCTGGTTCCAGAACCCCTGATAGAGCAGACAGGGAGCGCTGGAGCACAGGGGAGCACGAGGGCTGGATTGGACACAGGTGATGGTAAGACCTTGTCCAATAGTCCCTGCTAGACTGAAGAGTAGTGATGCAGGCCGGGTCAATAACTTGCAGGCAAAGCAGTACAGAAGGAGCAGGCAATCGGGTGGTGAGGTGCAGGCAGGGTCGTTAACAGGCAGGCAGGTAGAGGAACACAAGGAACAGACAGAAGAGTGGTCGTAGGCAAGCCAGGGGTCGGTGCGGGCAGAGTTCAATCAAATGCGGATTCAGGCCGGGTCACAGGTAACAGGAAGCTTAGAACGGGTTGTTCAGGAACACAGTAACGCTGTAGAATAGACAGCACTGACTGCTGGGTGTGGAGAGACTAAACAGAGCTGTTTGGCGCCGCTTTCGGCGCGGACGCGCACAGGCACGCACACAAGCACCAAAGACAGCTGGAGACATAGTTTTTCTCCTAACACAATGGTATATTCCCCAACAACAACATAATAGGACACAGTGTATAGAACAGACAGTAGGTAGCTAACCATATGTGACTGGCGGTCCTTCCACTGTTGGGGTACCACTTATTTTTCAAGAATGCAGTTTGACATGTTTCGCGATCCCTGATCGCTTCTTCAGGAACTTGAAAACTGCCTATTATAGTGATTACATATATGCATGAAAATCATATATAAAAAAATCAGGTACATAATAGTAGCATCACATATTTCTTTGTTATCATAAGTAATGACAAATTAAAAAGCACAAAGCTCAGACATATACTCAGCCAAAAAAAAGTTAACGGAAAAAATAAAATAAAATAAAAAACTAACAAAAAAAATGGGCATACTCAATGGACTACTCCATCTTTTTCTGCTATGACTTTTCTATATTTCTATGAAATGTAAGAGCCAATTTGGTCCATAGGCGGTGAACAATCATTTGTTCTGAAGTGGTTAACTGTGCCGTTAAGCTGCTCAGGGGTGACCACCACCACTTGAAGCAGCCCTGTTCATTTTGAATGCCTTTGGAAACCCATTGCTTTACAATAAGTTTCCAAGACCGGACTACACCTGAGTCAAACAGCCCGCTAGGAAAACTAATGGGATCCCAAAGGCAAGCTGTCTTGTCCGAAGCAAACCAAGCAGTCAAGCACTGTTAGGCACAGTGCTGGTAATACAGAAGATTGGCAGGAACAAGGAGGGCAAATTAAAGGTGGATGACCTTTTGGGATTTTAAGGCCAAACCACAGATAGAAATGAAATTCAGCAAGACAACATGTACTGCATGTACTAATCAATAATTGCATTAGGCAGTGTTGGTGAAGGTTTTTTTTTTATTTATCCAGGTTATGATATAACTAGTAGTAGTTAATCACAATCAATTGACGTGATCTGTAATGTTGAAGACATTTCAGCACTCTTCCAAGTAGCCAGGTTTATAGCCACAAGTGTAGCTCAGTTACCCTAATCCAATCACATAATTGTAGAGAAAAATGATGGACTTTAACGGCACATAGAAATTATATAAAAATTAACATTTATTGAATATCTTTAAAATATGAAAACCACCATGGTATTATTCAAATATAAATTATGCAAAATAGACATGGTGTTGATACCCCTATAGTAACATTTACGTGACACAAGGTCCATCATTTTTCTATACAATTATGCATCTGTATTTTCAGGATGTGGCACAACAAAATATTAGGGGCCTATAGAGCCACAAGAGGCACCAAAAAACCTCTTTACCCTAACCCAGTGCTTCTCAATTATTTTGTGTCATGCCCCCCCTAGGAAGAAGAAAACATTTCGCGCCCCCCGCGCGACTGTAAATAGTATCATTTGTCTATAAAATTGTTAAGTACACCTCTGCATAACACTGTATCCTTATTAACGTATAAGAGAATAAAAAAAGAGAGAACGGGGGCTGAGAGACAGGGGGGGGAAGAGGGGGGGGGGCTGAGAGACAGAGGGGGGGAGATGAGAGACAGAGGGGGGGGCTGAGAGACAGAGGGCTGAGAGGGACCACATAGCACTGCCCCCCCCCGGGCTCTGTGTGCGGGCAGGCGGCACCTATGTAGATGTGATGTTGCCGTACCTGCCGGCCAGCAGCGAGCGGCAGCCCCGAGTCTCCTCCTGGTCCGGAGCTTCTCCTGCTGCTCTGCTCCTTCCAGCCTTCGCCTCCCACCTGTCCTCTTCCTCCGGGCCGCAGTCTTCTTGGAACAGAGGAGGTGGGTGGGGTAATGGAGGCTCTGGGACCGCTCCTCTTCAGCGGTCAGGGAGGGGGGAGAGGCGGAGCTCGCTCTCACATGTATCTCGATGGCTAGTACAGGCCTGGTTGCTAGGCAACCGACCGCTTGCGAGTGAGTCGGATAATGATGCCGAGGTCAAACGAGCCCCCAGGGGGGGCGCGCTCCACTATTTGAGAAGCACTGCCCTAATCCAATCATCACAACACATTTGACAAAATGTAGGATCCATGGATCCAATATTCCTTGTAGGAATTGTGAGGTCTAGAAGGAGTGACTTCTTGCTTCTCCACCTCTTCTTTTACACTCTTTACTATCCCTGTTCATTCACACATTCTTTTTTTCTTTCGTACCTTTCTTATTTCTTTTCTTTTTTCCCCCCACCTTGTGGACCCCCACTTTGAGTTAATAACTTGATGGGATAAGCCTATTTATGCAAAAGTAAAGGCGCTCTTTGGTAACCCCATTGCAAGGTCAAAACAACTGTCTGTACTGATATTGAATGGTGCAGAGAAGATACCTAAGGTTTGACATGCAATATTCAAATAAGCTGTTAAAAGACTTGTAGATGATGTAAACGTGGATGTAAAAGACATAACACTGTTGCAGTATTTCTGTATCTTTATATATAGGATAGGATATATAGAAGCATCTATGTTTTGCCTTTTGACATAGATGCTTCTATGATGGCCAGGTGAACCTGTTTGTTATCTGTTTATTATCTGTAAAACCCAATAAAAACAGATAAAACAAGTGTGTTGAAGAGGTTGCACATTATCAATATCTGTCAGGAAACGCAGTCTGGAAATCAGGACCGAACAGGCGTTCCTGTGCGCAGGCAGGTGCGCACACGTGTTCGCGCGCGCGTGCAGCAGAGCGGAGAACAAGAGATGTCACAATACTGGATGAAGAGGGGGAGCTGCTGGAGGTAACTTTTCACATTAACAAGCTGGTGATTGGTCGCTAGGACCACCCAGCTTCCTAGCAACCAATAACTTCCTGGTTAATGTAAACAGTTAACTCCAGCAGCTCCAGTTCCTGGCTTCCATCCAGTACTGTGATACGAGTCCCAGAAAAGCGTTAATTTGTTTGTTTTCAGATTAAATGTAACAGCCAGCGAAGCTCAGGGGTTCATACAATTCCAGCTTCATCAGGGCATGGATAATGTGTGGATGTAGAGTTGGAACATCGTTAGCATCTGTTTTTTTTTCCTGACTTTATCTAAGGAACCCCCTGAGCTTTACTTTTCTCCCCTCCTGTAATTTTTTAAAGCGGAGGACATTTTTCAAACCATTTTGGAAAACTACAGGGGCTGAAGTTTTAATTAAAGCATTTTATTAGTCAAATTGAAATGATCATATCTGTTGTGGAAGATAAGAAAGTAAAGCTCAGAAGGTTCCTTTACTAAAGACAGAAAAAATGAAGATGCCAATTATCTTGCGGCTTGAAAATATCAGTACAGCTCAGATCAATTTCAGCTTTTCTGCTAAACAAGTCCTCCAACTCCAGATCCACGCATTACCTAAGCCCTAAAGAAGTTGAAATGTTATGAAGCCTCGAAGTGCATTGACTGTTCTATTTTTTAATGACACCATGAACTAATTAAAGCTCTTTGGACTTGACTAACGGTCTGGTGCTCCTGTTACATGAAATGTGTCAAGGCAGTCAACAGTCCAAGGTAGGACGATTACATGCTGTTTGTATTTACATTATAAATCACAGAGGTGTTGTAAAGTCTGAGACAGGTGTTAATTGTTAAAGTTATATGGCTGAAGTTTGAAATGTTGTCAAACTGCCAGGGTAAAGATCTTAAAATGGCATTATATATGGGTGAATGGCATTATATATGGGTGACAGCTGGTGTCGAAGGCCCCCACTCCTGTTTATGGATGGCTCTTCCACTTTGATGTAGATGGCCTCTTTCACACCTTCTGTGAACAAGTTGTCCTGTCTACCCAAGCTGTATACTTCACAGTGTTTTGATGACATGAATTATAGATTCTAGGGTTTATTTCTGACACTCATTTGAACTAGGAACGCAACTTGGATTAGTAGTGAAATGTCTTCATTATTACAGAACAAGTCCAATTAAATGTAACTGACTATTGCCTAACTTCTGTTTTAGGTAGTAGCAAGCAGTTTGCAGTCGTTCAGTTCGCACAATTCTCCAGGGGGTTCTGAGCCAAGGAACTTCTGATACTCCAAATACTAGTTGATTTACTTCTCTTTGGCAGACAATGGGGTTGATTTACTAAAACTGGAGAGTACGAAATCTGGTGCAGCTCTGCATAGAAACCAATCAGCTTCCAGGTTTTTGGTCAAAGTTTACTTGAACAACCTGAAGTTAGAAGCTGGTTGGTTGCTACGCAAAGCTGCACCAGATTTTGTACTCCCCAGTTTTAGTAAATCAATCCCATTGTGAGGTAGATATGCAGCTCCTACATTTGCCACATGTTAAAGTGGTTGTCAACTCATGACAACCACTTTAACCACTTCCCGACCGCCGTATGCAGAATGACGGCCGGGAAGTGGTTCAGTTATCCTGACTGGACGTCATATGACGTCCTCAGGACAACAAGCCGCCGCGCGCCCGGGGGGCATGCATCGCGGCGATCGGTGGTGTGGGAGGTCAGTCTGACCCCCCGCAATACCGATCTCGGTAAAGTGCTTCCATCCAAAGCACTTTACCATGTGATCAGCTGTGACCAATCACGGCTGATCACAGTGTAACACAGGAAAGCCGTTTATCGGCTTTTCCTGTACTCGGGTCTGCAGACCTGAGTAGAGGAGAGCCGATCGCCTGCTCTCCAGACAGGGAGGGTTTGTGCTGATGATTTATCAGCACAGCCCCCCCTCGGATCGCCACACTAGACCACCAGGGAGCCTGCCCAGGAACCACCAACAATGTGCCCACCCTGGACCACCAGGGAGCCGACCAGGGACCACCAGGGAGCAGGACCAGCAGGGAGACCACCCTAGACCACCAGGTAAGGGGCATAGTGCCCAATATGAATGGCACTCAGTGCCACCTTCAAATGCCACCCTAGACCACCAGGGAATGGGTCCCTTTCAGTACATATGCCCATCAGTGCCCCTATCAGTGTGTACCAGTGCCCCTATCAGTGCATACCAGTGCCACATATCAGTGCCCACCAGTGCCACCTACTAGTGCCCACCTATCAGTGCCCATCAGTGCCACCTATCAGTGCCCAGTGCTGCCTATGAGTGCCAACCAGTGCTGTCTATGAGTGCCCATCAGTGCCGCTTATCAGTGTCCATCAGTGCTGCATATCAGTGTCCGTCAGTGCTGCATATCAGTGCCTGTCAGTGTTGCATATCAGTGCCCGTCAGTGCTGCTTATCAGTGCCGCCTAACAGTGCTCATCATTGCTGCATAAAAGTGCCAACTCATCAGTGCCAATCAGTACTGTCACGTCAGTGCCCATCAGTGTAGCCTCATCAGTACCCATCAGTGATGGAGAAAATGTACTTATTTACAAAGTTTTGTGACAGAAATAGAGAATTTTTTTTTTCAAAATTTTCGGTCTTTTTTTTGTTTATAGCGCAAAAAATAAAAACCTCAGGGGTGATCAAATACCACCAAAAGAAAGCTCTATTTGTGGGAACAAAATGATAAAAACTTTGTTTGGGTACAGCGTCGCACGACTGCGCAATTCTCATTCAAGACGCAACAGCACTGAAAGCTGAAAATTGGTCTGGTAGGAAAGTGTTCTAAGTGCATAGTATTGAAATGGTTAAACTACAGGTAAGCCTACAGTAAGGCTTACCTGTAGGTCCCGGGAATATCTCCTAAACCTGTACGGTTTAGGAGATATTCCTTGTATCAGCATGTGCCAACGCCATCGGCACATGTGCACTGTAGAATCGGCACCCGGGGTAGCCCCGGGTGCCATTTCTTCTGTATTCGTGCCGTAAATGACGGCTCCCATGCACATGCGCGGGAGCGACGTCAGCGGGGCTCCGCCAATCACAGCGCAGGAGCCTGCACTGCGATTGGACGGAGCCGCAGACCCGGAAGAATCATGACAATGGTGTGCCGAGACCGCTGCAACAGCTTCGCTCCAAGGTAAGTATTTCATAATGATGCCTTTGCTTTGTAGGTTTTTTTTTTTTTTTGGGAGGGGGGGACGAGACTTTACAACCACATTAATGGTGTGCCAAGAAAAGGATACAATGACTGAAGCTTAGCTGAGGTGGGCTTAGTGATTTGACGAATTTATGAAGTCCAATTTCTTAACTTTAGCTCACAAAAGGATAGCCTTTAACTGGAAAGATTTCAGAGAAACATAGAAAAGTGACAGAAGAAAAAGACAGAATTGTCTTTTTTTTTTCTATACCTTTTTTGTCTGAATATATATCTATGATTGTCCCAAGCATATGTGAAGCCATTTACTGTTGACTGTCTCGCTACCTCTGCTGGTAGTTTATACCAAGCATCAACTACCCTTTCAGTAAAATAATACTTTCTAAGATTAGTTTTGAACTTTCCTCCAGGTAGTCGGAGGCCAGGTCCCCGTATTCTTGATTTTGGTTTTAAATTGAAAAAACTGCCTTCATGAACCTCATTCACCCCTTGATGTATTTAAAGGTTTCAATCATGTCTCCCCTCTCCCTTCTTTCCTCCAGACTGTACATATTAAGTTCCTGAAGTTGCTCTCCATAGGTTTTACTCCCTAGACCAGGGGTAGGCAAACAGTTGCCCTCCAGCTTTTGTGGAACTACATTTCCCATGAGGCATTGCAAGGCTGGCCAGCTACAATTCCTCCCAGAGGCATGATGGGACTTGTAGTTCTGCAACAGCTGGAGGGCCCCAGGTTGCCTACCCCTGCCCTAGACCTTTCATCATTTTTGGTGCTCATCTCTGGACTCGTGCTATTTTATCAATATCTTTGTGTAAGTGAGGTCTCCAGAACTGGACACAGAATTCTAAGTGTGGTCTCACTAAAGATCTATATAGAGGAATCAGAACCTCCTTCCTCCTGCTGGTGATCCCTCTGGTGATGCATCCCAGAATTCTATTTGCTTTTGCCACTGCCTGGTCACACTGTTTGCTCATTTTGCAATCATCTGAAATAAGCACCCCCATGTTTTTCCTCTGTAGTGCTGGCCAACACTGCACCCCCAATGTTGTACTCTCTCAGTTGTACTCTCTTAGGTGCATTATTTTACATGTAGAAATATCAACCTGCAGTCTCCACTGATTTGACCAATCTTTGACCAAGAATGGGCAACTAAATTTATATTTAAGTGCCATAGCAGATCACATTTATGTGGAAAGAGTTATTAAATTTGATTTATTTACCTTTGACAAATGTAAGTACATCAATATGGTCAATATAAATAAATAAAAAGCTATTTATTTAAAGGATCAATGTAACCAAAATAGTTTTTGCTTGCTGGAGCTCTGGCAAGCAATCCTTTATTTGTGCCCTAATCTGCTGTAGTGTTAAAGCCTATCCATATCCAAAAATAAAAATGTTATGTATTGTACCTTACTAGTCACTAGGTGAGCTGGCTGCATCAGCTTCTATATTAATTTTTTTTAACCTGTTGATCCTGCCAGTAACACATTTAGGGCCGTAGACATACAATAAATAGCAACTAGACTCAAAATCAGTTTACTGAATCAGATCAGCTGTGATTTTGATTGGCTGCCAGAGGTTACAGCATATCATTACCAGATACTGACTGGTTGCTAGAGGTTACGGCACACATTACAGCTCACTAATTAGTTGATAGATTTTACATCACATGCTTTCTGCTTATTTGGTTGCTAGAGATTACTGTACATCAATACTGCTTACTGATTGGTTGCTAGAGGTTAATGCACATCATTACTGCCCACAGATTGGTTGCTAGAGGTTACAGCACATCATCTCACTGCCTGAACACCATGGACTGGGGGGCGCAAAGTCACTGGCATGTCAAGTGGCATCAATTATTAATGACTCCCTCACACATCTGCTGACATGTGCTGTGGATTTTCAAGCATGCCTTGTCTCCCCAGTGGGCAGCATCCAGTATAGGTGATGGTGAATTTGATCCTGGGGGGGGCATGATACATATGAATGCCACCTTTATTTACATATCGGCACAGCTGGCCGCCACTGTTCACATATGATGCCGCTATTTACATATCAATACCGATTATTTACATGTAAACATAGGATCTGCAGGTGAGTCATCTGTACATAACAATAGGGCAGAGTTGGGCAGCTTTAGTAGCAGCACTTAGATAATGGGACACAGCACAGGTCTAAAACTTCAAGGGACAAGGGAATTTAAACCAGGATAGTTGGCAAGTATGAGGCAGCTGCTATGGGCCCCACAACAATGACAGGCCCAGGGCAGCTGCCCCTTTTGCCCCGCCTTAAAGACGG
The DNA here is from genome assembly GCA_018402905.1 of Glandirana rugosa. Lineage (NCBI taxonomy): Eukaryota > Metazoa > Chordata > Amphibia > Anura > Ranidae > Glandirana > Glandirana rugosa. The sequence continues at coordinate 255,141 of BLSH010014130.1, read as the reverse complement.
CCCTGAACACACTTCCTGTGCTATAGTGGCAGTGCTCACTCACTGTGCTGTGTCTTTGGAGGAGCAGTGTTTGTACCCATAGACTGCTTTCCAGATTCAAAATACAAAAACGGTTACCTCTCCTCATCTCTATTACATGGGAAGGACCTTTTCTGCAGTTCACAGTTGATAAATGGGAAAGCCAATGCCATTGTTTGAAATATTAGTTCAGTGCACAGTAAGTTAAAATGATGGTGGAATTCTGGCAAGAACAATTGGAAAATTTCTCCACTTGCAAAACATGTTCTTGTACTGATATAGGAAAACTATAGCAGTCACCATATAGAAGGACTGGTAAGCTGCAAGATATTAAATATTTGTTCTTGGGTTTTATATATCCTTTAATGCCTTGTATTGTGGTGTAAAATTCTAGTTTGTAATGCTCATACAAGCTCAGCTTATTCTTTACTGATTCACATGTGTCTGCTTTCAGCCTTGATGTTTGTTTTGCCTGTCTTCCTGTGTCCTACTAACACCTTGGCCTTTATATCGGCTACATCTTTCCTAGATGATTCAGTATTTCAAATGGTTACCTATGTGTTTCTCAGACTTCAGTAGTGAAATTAACCCAAGGACCAGGGTCAAGACAAGGAGGGGGGGGGGGGGGGGCGAAAGGGACATGTGCCCCGGGCACAGTGTTCATATGCAAAGGGAAGGGGCACATTGGGAGCTTCAGCTGCTCCATCCTCTTTCACCTCACTGTCAAGAAGGTCTGTAGCATCAATCCTGTCAGAAGGAGCAAGGTCCCGATAATTGTTGGAGCAAGGATTCTGCTCTCTCCTTTCTCCAATAGCAGCATTCTATGGACAGAAGAGAGCAAGCAGCTGCTGAGAACACCTCCATCTCACCGCAGCACCACTGAGGAGAGAGGGTAGACTGCTCTTCTTCCTGTCTCTCCTTGCCATCAGATGGCCAAATGTGGGAAAAAGAAGAGGCTGACTTTATTCCCAGCAGGCACGGTGCTAAGGAGATGGTCTTAACTTAGTGAGCACACAATGGTTGGGTGGACAACTCAGCTACAGACCTCCCCTCTCCTCCTCAGAACCCCCGAACAGACCCCTTACCCTCCTCCCTTGGAGCCCTGCAACACCCTTCCTCAGTCAGAGCTCCCTTAGATCCCTATAGTACCATACACCCCACAGATCCCAGCACCATTTTCCCTCTTAGCAACACCACCGAGACAGCAATATTTTTCTTCCTTCCAGTGACACCATCAAAGCATGGACAATTTTTACTCCTCCACTATTAGGTCCATATTTGTGTAATGATATTAAACTCTTCCGTTTGTGTGGTGTACCACAACCATTGGCCCTATTTCATCAGATGCCTAAAATATAACTTACATTTTGGCACAGCATACTGCATGCTCCATTATTAACTCTATTAACTCCCCCACCCAGGAAAGTGTGGAGCAGAGTTTGCCATCTTGATCTGGGCACTGGGTGGCCTTGTTCTGGCACTGCCAACTGGGGAATGTTGCACAGAAAACTCCTACCTTGCAAGCAAGGGGCACAGGTGAGTAGTGGTAAATTCATGGACTTCACACTTTCAACACCTACCACTGCTGACCTGAAGAATCCAAAAATGCTCCATCATGTGTACAGAAGTGCCAACACTAGGGCCAATTTAGATAAAATAAGAGTAACATATAGGTATGCTTTGGAAGAAGCCCTTTAAGCCGCATACACACACGCAGATTGCTGGCCAACTGAACGTTCAACTTCTGTCCAATCTGGGCGACGACGGTTTGGTCTGGCGTACTTACATGAGTCAAGTAATCGGCCAACAAGGCGGAACGTAGTGACGTGTTAGGGGCGTATAACGAGGAAGTTCAGGTGAATGTGATTTGTGAATTAGGAACACAGGTTACACGACTGAACACTTCCTGGATTGTTGGCCAACTTCTCTACACACGAGCCAACAATCGGCCAATGCCTTTTTGGCCAACACAAGTTTTCTATTCTCGTCGTCTAACTTCTGTTGGCTGACAATTGGAAATGAGCTGTAGAATCATGCGTAGACACAATCGGATTAACGGCCAACAGGCTGTTGGACGACCGTGTGTACGGGCCTTTAAATACACAAAGAGAACATGCAAATAATGTATTTGGTGGTGATAAACACAGCCAGGACCCCAGTATTTTCCTTATTTTAGCTCCTTATAGGTAAACCATATGATCATCTGGCTTCTGCTGTTTTCTCCCATTTTCTCTGCTGTATTCAAACAAATTTACTGTACTGTTTAAAACATAATAGAAATCCACAAAACAGAGCTCTTACTGAGGCATGCAGCATTTCACAACCCCAGCTGTTATAACCATAATTCATTATTCATTCGACTAAACCATATAAAAATGTAAATAGCTTGCACATACTTTAGAAATGGATGTGAAACCTGCAACACTACCGTGTGGCGTCCATATTAAAACATGCAAAAAGCTTAGCAGGCAGTAAAGATATGTAAAGTTCTCCCATTCAAACCAAAACACAATGCTGTAACTCATATAAAGCAGACTTCAAGGTCAAAAAAATAGGAACAGGGAATGATTATAAGTCTTAAGGAGCTTCTTGATATAGCATCTTATAAATCATGATTTTATTGTCAAATAAACATTGGATATTTAGAACAACACAGGGCACACAGGTACCAAGGTTCTGATTGTTACCCTGGCAATTACCGTGCCGCAACTGATTTCCCCCACATGTTAAATTCTTATGGATGACAGGAACCTTAAATTGCCTCGACCCACACGCCTGGTAAGATGCAGGCTAAAGGGTTGATTTACTAAAACTGGAGAGTGCAAAAATCTGGTGCAGCTCTGCATAGAAACCGATCAGCTTATTCAATTAAGCTTTGACTAAAAAAAAAAAAAAACTAGACACTGATTGGCTACCATGCACAGCTGCACCTGATTTTGCATGCTCCAGTTTTAGTAAATCAACCCCTAAGCCCTGGTTCACACTGCCGTGACTTGTCATGCACCTTTAAGTCGCATTACAAGTTGCGTCCCATTAACTGCAATGGAACTGTTCTAATCGGTGCAACTCAAGCCGCCCCAACTTAGAAAAAGGTTCCTGCACTACTTTTGCTACGACTTGCATTGACTACAGTTAACCACTTCACCCCTGGAAGGATTTACCCTCTTCCTGACCAGAGCACTTTTTGCGATTCGGCACTGCGTCGCTTTAACTGACAATTGCGCGGTCGTGTGACATTGTACCCAAACAACATTGACATTCTTTTTTTCCCAAAAGTAGAGCTTTCTTTTGGTGGTATTTGATGTCTCTGCGGTTTTTATTTATTGCGCTATAAACATAAAAAGAGCGACAATTTTGAAAAAATATATATATTTTTAACTTTTTGCTATAATACATATCCAAAAAAATATGTAAAAAAACTAATTTCTTCCTCAGTTTAGGCAGATATATATTCTTCTACATAAAAAAATCTCAATAAGCATATATTGATTGGATTAAGCAAGAGTTATCACGTCTACAAACTATGGGAATAGATTTATGGCATTTTTATTATTATTTTTTTTTTTTTTTACTAGTTTTTTTTTTACTGGCGGCGATCTGCAATTTTTATGGGGACTGCAATATTGCGGACAGATCGGACACTTTTGACACCTTTATGGGACCATTGACATTTATACAGCGATCAGATCTAAAAATAGCCACTGATTACTGTATAAATGTCACTGGCAGGGAAGGGGTTAAACTGTAAGGGGCAATCAAGGGGTTAACTGTGTTCTAACTGTGTGGGGGCTGGGCTGTCCGGGGCATGACAGATCTAACTGATCCCGATGATCCCTAACAGAACAGAGATCCGCTGTGTTTACACTGGCAGATCTCTGTTCTGCCTCTGTAACAGGTGATCGCGGGTTGCCAGCAGACAGCAAGTCCGCCCGACCCGCAGGCACACTCACGGAGCGCTCAGTGGGCACGTGAGCTCGGCCGCAAATCATGCGTGCGAGGCCAACGTACAATGACAGCCTCCGATGACGTCGGAATGACGAAACGCGTAAGACAGGGGGCCAGTGAGCGTCAGTACACACTTCCGGGTAGACACGAGGTGGAACGCAGGGAATGGAGAATAGCCTGCCTGACTTCCTGGATACTCATCACAGCGATACAAACAGTGAGTGAATGCTATGCCTTACGGTTTTTGATATAGAATCGGGTTACCAATTGAGTTTTCTGTCTTTTTATGTGGACCGCCTGGAGAACACCAAGCTGAACCGGGGGATACCCTCGGCACGGGAGACTAGTACGTGAGTGAGGGGGTCACTGTGGGGTGCATGTGCACTCACCTCCCATCCCCTAACACTCCCACTCCTGGTGACACATAAGTACACATTTGAAGGTGGATTTAGATTTTACTAAAGACAAACGCATGTTTTATAATATATTTTATGATAATTTAATTTAAAAAAAAACTGTTTATAGCAGATTATGAATGAAATAATCTAAATAGTAGACTTTGTTTTTAGGATTGCTTGACAAATATAACCGGCACACTAACAACACACACAAAAACTTGTACTCCCCAGAAGGGGCTTATTAACATATCTAAGGGAACACATAATAACATTTTTTTACGGGCATAATTTCTGCTATACTAACTTCGAGACAGCGCCATACCCATCTTGTTTCTTCAATTCAATTCGTACAATGACAGCGGTTTGCACAGCCGAGCCAAGCTGGTTAAAGAAGTCGCACGCAAGCCACAATGAAGTGGGGTTCGAAGTCGCGGCATTTTGAACCCGGCCTAAGTGCTTAGGTTCTTATCACCATTGGGAGTTCTAAGAGATTGAACAATACAGAATCATATGAAAAGAGCATGCAGTCCTACCCAGATGAATAAAGGAAAGTCTACATGGAGTAATATGGAGAGTATTTTTCGATTTTTTTTGGATGGCGTTAGCAGTTCACTGTTTGATTTTACTTACTGCCTGCTCTTTGAGAGTGAAAGATTTGATAGAAATATGAAATACAAAATGTAGTGGCCCAAGTGGCCCAAGTGCCAGTTCCTGCTCCAAACCTACTGTCTGCAGCAATGAATTTCGAATAACTCTTCCCTTGATCTGGCTCACTCTTCTCGGCCTACGGGCATTGTTAGGAAACTCGCACTTACTTGTCACAACATAGTGTAGCGCTACCCCCCATGAGGGCCGCTTAAAGAATTTGTGCCCTACTGGTTGCCCTGACCTTGCCAGTCCTCGGACTCCTTTGATACCCTGGGTTCAGATATTCTTGTGGTGACCAAACACATTTAGAGACACGCACACCATCAAGCGAAACAGTTGTATCTTGTTTACTGAGGTATTAAGAGCATTAGAATTCATTAATATAAACGTGTCACTTGCTGAAAGTTTACTATGACAAATAGCACTGATGGCAGAAAACAGTCAAAAAGAGAAAATAACTGATTGCAGTATATAAAGAACTAATTCAAATAAAACCCGGCAATTAAGTCTGGGTGAAATAAACTGCCAGTATCAGCGCTCTAGATGCAAAAGATTAGTGATGGTTAGTATATGTAACATAAACCAATGTCAAAATGTCATAATAAGAGTAGCTGCTGCTTTAAAAATCATAATTCATAATCAATAGCACCTCAATCATCAATGAACACACATAAATAAAATTAGATGCAAGCAGCGCTGAATAGTCCTTATAAAATAGTCCAATTAAACTTCTTGGTGATTGCTGCATCCGCATAGGGTTACAATCGTGCTCCAATAATAACCATCACCACACCGCGTGAAGAGGACTCGGGAGGAACAATCCCTCCTATATGAATAAACTCACCAGAGGTAAGCCAACAATCAGCCTTTAGATCTCAATCTTATCCCCGTTGGTTTCTCATCCACTTTTCACTAGTTAAATCCCTGGTGTGTGTGTGTGTGGTCACAGATCTGGTCAGGAGCGAACCTTAAACAAATGTGCTCACATAGTGCATGATCCACAAAACATTTATTGGGCACGATACACATAAACCCCCCCCCCCTTCAGATGTACACTTACACACTAATAAAAGATAAAAAGCACATCACATAACATCTCATAGCGTGAATCAATCAGCTGCGGACACTTCCGTCTCACCCATGGGCGTCCGCAGAACTTTTTCCAGGGGGGGGGGCATAATTTCAAGGTCATCCATGCTCTGCCCCTTTTTGACAATGTCATAACTACATTATCACGGTCAGAGACTGCAGACGTAGTACAGGAGATGGTCAGAGACTGCAGACATGATCCAGGAGATGGTCAGAGACTGCAGACGTGATACAGGAGATGGTCAGAGACTGCAGACATGATCCAGGAGATGGTCAGAGACTGAGGACATAGTACAGGATACGGTCAGAGACTGCGGACATAGTACAGGAGATGGTCAGAGACTGCAAACATAGTACAGGATACTGTCAGAGACTGCGGACATGGAACAGGAGACAGTCAGAGACTGCATACATAGAACAGGAGACAGTCAGAGACTGTAGACATAGCACAGGAGACAGTCAGAGACTGCGGACATGGTACAGGAAACGGTCAGAGACTGCACACATGGCCCAAGAGACTGTCAGAAACTGCATACATGGCTCAAGAGGATAAGGACCTAGTGTGGAACTCATGATCTGATCCCTGATTCCAGGGGGGGGGCAGTTGCCCCCCCCCCCTTGCCCCTACCTGCGGACGCCCATGGTCTCACCCCTCCTACGAGTCATAGCAGCGTTCCAGGGCTCGAAGTGATCCCAGCTGATGCAGACTGACAACCGCGTGGTCACGCCTTGACGCGTTTCGTCATCACTTCGTCTGAGGGCGTGACCACACGGCGCGGCGTCTCTGCTTTATCCTGAACAGAGGCAGGCAAATTAACCCCCTCTGTCGATCCACAACAAAGCTCATTGCACGAGTGTACTTTGCGTACAGGCAGGGGAAGACACACCGGCTGTATACATCTGTCCTAAGAACAGGCTAAACCTCTAAGGACCCGGGAAGACTCACATAAGTATATGTAAACCACGGCTATCCACCGCGGTTCGGCTCCTCCCACCGGCTCCCATACACCGTACGATCCCAATCGGATACATCGGTAGTAAAGAGACAACCCATGATGATGGAAGTCTAACTGCTGGTGTGTCACAATTAACCCGTACCTATACACAATCACACTCTTCTTAATATATAAATTAAAATCGCTAACCCGCTAACCCTAAGGGTACGGGTAATATCTATCAGCTATTTTCATTGATCTATATTTATTTTCATTTATGTTAATAATTTCTATTTTTTCATGCATTTTTATTTTTGGTAAGGTATATGGATTGTTGTTTGTGTATTTAGATACCTGTTCCTATGTATTTGTTAAATAGGTCCGGGTATATGCAACAGTCGCATATGGTTAGCGATTTTAATTTATATATTAAGAAGAGTGTGATTGTGTATAGGTACGGGTTAATTGTGACACACGCGACTCTAACTAGTCACAGAGCCAGAGTCGCAGCCCCGGAAGGAAGAGGGGCTGAAGATGGACGCTGCCAGCACAGGGGACAGCGCTGGACGTCGCAGGCTTCATTTGCAGGTAAGTGACACATAATGGGCTGCTATGCGATGCATAGTAGCCCATTATGCTTTTATTTTGCAGGGGAAAACACCCATCAGGGTTTACTTCCTCTTTAAGCTTTGGCAAACAAAAAACTGGAAGCTGATTGACTTCTGTGCAGAGCTGCACCAGATTTTGCAGTCTCCCGTTTTAGTAAAGCAACCCCTTGGCGTCAATCTACTCAGTTCCTGTGAGCCCGGTTCACCAAGTCTCCACCCCCAGCCTGGACTCACAGGGGAATGCTGCACTGCATGATCCCAGCATCCTCCCACCACAAGAAGAAGAACCGGGTGTAGAGGGCCTGCGGTGTCAATGGATCGAAGAAGCTACTAAAAAAATGTATTATTCAAGTTTTTTATTTTTATGATGGCGCCTTAGTGAGGCGGGGTGGGGGTGGGGCAGTAGGGGAAATCCTGAGCTCTGAGTTGGCCTTTATTTAATTTAATGCATCATCTTCTTCATCTGTACGTAAAAAAAATGTATTAAGTCAATGGACCGAAGAAGCGAGTAAAAAAATGTATTGTTCAAGTTTTTTATTGTTATGATGGCGCCTAAGTGAGGTGAGGTGGGGGTGGGGCAGTAGGGGAAATCCTGAGCTCTGAGTTGGCCTTTATCTAATTTAATGCATCATCTTCTTCATCTGTGCGTAAAAAAAATGTATTAAGTCAATGGACCGAAGAAGCAAGTAAAAAAATGTATTGTTCAAGTTTTTTATTTTTATGATGGCGCCTAAGTGAGGCGGGGCGGGGGTGGGGCAGTAGGGGAAATCCTGAGCTTTGAGTTGGTCTTTATTTAATTGAACGCATCATCTTCTTCATCTGTACGTAAAGAACTATTTTGGCTTGTGAAGTGTTCTCTACTTTTTTTTTTTTGCAGGGAAATGGAATATTTCTAAAATGCTTTAATCTTTTATGTCTTATCTTTTTGTAGCACCTGTAACGTTACATTAAGAAAACATTGTGCTGCATGTTAAAAGGGAAGGATTGTTTCCTCTGAAATGCTAACAAATCTTGCATGCAATTGCTAATTCAAGCATACAGGAAGGTTATTCTCATAATCAAGTACAGAAAGCAGAGAGATTAAGGTGGCTGATTGGCAGCCGTAGCCGCGGATGGTGCGCTCCTGAACGCCGGCTGGATGAAAGCGCTATCATTTACTAATTGGTTTTGGTAATTGGAGTTAATATTGGGGGTGGCTTAAAACGGATGACTGCAATTTAGCGGTGATTTCTTAATCTGCCTATGAATCATCCAACGATTGTACAATAATACCAATCTGCTACATGGATGCGAGAATGATTACAATTAAAGTGCCATTAAATAAAAACAGAATTCATTACAATTAAAAAGCCACTTCCGGAACAAGGAAAAAAAATCGACCTAAATCTAGAGGCACGGAAGCTAAACTAAAGACAGAAGTCCTTGCTCTGTTTTACTTTCATCTGAATTTTTGCGCAATTCCTAATAGAAAAGGCTTTTTACAATCTTCTAAGTAGAATTACGGCATTTTATAACAGGATTCTAGGGCAGCCAACTTAACCCCTTAAAGCGGAAAGTATATATAAACTCAAAAACAAAAATTACAGTGGAACCTTGGATTAGGAGCATAATCCATTTCAGGAGAATGCTTGTAATCCAAATCGCTCGTATATCAAAGCATGTTTCCCCATAGGAAACAATGGAAAGTCAGATAATTTGTTCCACAGCGCTGCTTGTCAGTGCAGTACTGTATGTGGCCAGAGGTCCGGGGGCGCTGGTGTATGCAATATCTTATGTGGCCAGAGGTGTGGCGGCGCTGGTGAGGCTCGGAGATGGTTGGAAACACTCAGGAACTGTTTACAGGATCTGTGCGCGGATGGGTGGCGCGTGGTCTGCCTATCCCGTCCCCTCATGCGGCGGTTGCTGCTGGTGAGAGCCGCGGAGAGCCTTGTCTGCCGGTGGAAGACTATCCTGCCTGTATCCCTGTGTCCTGTGTGGAGACCGCTGGCCAACAGAGAGGGGCTCTCGGGGGAGGTATTGGAGCCCGTCACCTTCCAGGTTCCCTGCTTCACGTACCGTGGGAGGCGGATGGGCCCTCCTCAAACCAGATCCACTCCACACGGCCCGGGTGACTCACACAGCTCCTGCTCTACTGCTGTGCAGACAGCCCAGCCTCCGGCCCTCATTATGGCGGCAAGTACACAAACCACTACTCAGCTCACGGCAGGGGGGTCGCCCACCGGGGCTGACATTCTGGAAGCCATTAAGGCCTGTAATGAATCCATCATGGCCTGTAGGGAAACGCTCACAGCCAAGATAGACTACCTTGTGATGGATGTTGGCCTCATCCGCTAGGACATGGACAAGTTCAGGGGCCAGGTCGTGGAGGTGGGGGACAGGGTGTCCGGGCTGGAGGACACAGTACTCTCGGACTCGAAGGAGGTCAGGGCCCTGCAGCTACAGGTGAAGGCACTCCAAAACAGAGCAATAGACACTGAAAATCGCCTGAGGCGCAACAATGTCTGTATCCTTGGCCTGCCTGAGAGGGCCGAGGGCTCCAACCCAGCAGAATTCAAGGAACACCTCCTGACCTCAGTCCTGGGCCTTGGGCCTATGCCCCCTAACTTTGTGGTGGAGAGGGAGCACAGGGTCCCGCCAGTTCCTCTTAAGCCAGGTGCCCTTTCCTATTTTGAATTATAGAGACAGAGATAAAATCCTATCTGCTGCCCGGACAAAGCAAGAGATTGTTTACGAGAATGCCAAACTTTCCTTTTTCCCGGACTATTCCCAGGAAATTCAACAGCAGCGGAAATCCTTTACTGATGTCCGGAGACGCCTGAGAGAAAAAAGAATACGTTTTGGCTTCCTGTATCCAAGTAAGTTACGGGTTACTGGTGGCAATCGCACCCGTTCCTTCAACACCCTAGAGGGGGCTTCGGAGTGGCTGAACACAAGTTGAGATTGGGTACCTGCTCTCCCTGTAGATCTGTGCATTGGGCCCGGCCGGGCCCCCCTCCTTTGTTGTCCTCCCATGTTATACTTTTCCTTTTGATGTGGAAACCCCCCTTTTTTTTCTTCTGACTTATCTTGAAAGGTCCTGCGAAGATCCTGGCAGCTACCTTTTTCCTGCTTGGACGGACTCAGTTAATGGCTGCCCAACCGTGGGGGGCCTCCCCCTCCCCCCCCTGACTTCAGTTGGCCTGACTGTTACACCTTGGAGATCCCCAGCTCCTGATTTGCAGATCCTGTCCTGAGTACTGTGGGCTCCAGCGAGTACAGGAGCCAGAGTTGTCCTTTTTTTTTGTTCCACTTGCCACTTGTTGCATTACCTCCCCCCTATGTTTTGGTACTGTATACCGGACTCGGACACTGTTGTGGCTTGCTGCCCGCCGGGTTGCAACCCCCTCCCATGCAGCGTTCCCTTAGTTCCCTGACCTATTTGGTCAAGTGCTGCACAACTGGCTCGACGCTTGCACTGATGCCAGTGGACGGTAATGCGGAGTTAGACTAGAGCTAGCGGGTGTTAATTGCTGGCTTATGGTTAACTGTTATGGGTATAGACTCGCATCGGTGACCCCCCCCCCCATGTTGTGTTTTTTGCGGTTTTTTTTTTGGGGTGGACCGCGAGATGACAGTAAGGTCGGCACTTCGGTGCCTTATTGGGCTGTGTTATGTTTTCTTTTTTGGTTGTGTGTATAAGCTGTCTCTTCTCTCAGGATTTCTTAGGTGCTGCTCCCTGTCTTTTTTGCTGCTCACAAGATGCCCCCCCCGCCTGTCGGTTGCCTGACTGGCCCCCTATCAGAGCCTCACCATGGCTACAGGTAATTTTGATTCATTCTCTGCCCTCTCGTGGAACGTTAGAGGACTCAACTCGAAATTTAAACGGGCCCTTCCAATGTCTTAAAGTTCACTCCCCCCAAATTGTTCCATTGCAAGAAACGCATCTCATGGGCAGTAAAGTGTTAATGTTGAAAAAAAACATGGGTTCAGAGGGCATATCACGCCACATATTCCACCTTTGCCAGGGGGGTCTCTATCCTGCTTCATAAAAACCTACCTTGCTCAATTGAGGAAGCGATCACAGACCCCCAGGGCAAATTTGTATTGTTGGTTTTGACGATGTTTTCCCAAAGATACATTGTGGTCACGATTTATATCCCCCCTCCTTTTTCACCGGCTGTTCTTTACTCTGTGCTGGAGAAGGTTACCCCCTTTTGCCCTGCCAAAGTGTCACCTAATCTTGATCGGTCAGTGCCCCCCAAATCCCACTCGTCTGACCTCGCTGCTTGGGCTCAGGCGGCGGGCCTTTCGGAGGTGTGGAGGTGGAGGCGTCTTACAAAACCGCATCACATATTGACCTGGCGTTCACGAATCCTTCTCTTCTAGTGGAGGTACTGAAGGTTTCTTATTTACCCAGCGGCCTCTCCGATCATGCCCCCCTAATGGTTACTTTGCGCTCCCAGGCTTCTCGAAGCGCGGCATTGTGGAGGCTGGGTTCTCATTGGGTCTCCCATCCGGACTTGGCAGACAAAATACCCCCTTTGTTGGAGGAGTACTGGGAACAGAATGCGGGGTCCGCTTCCTCCGGTATAGTGTGGGATGCCTTTAAGGCAAACACAAGAGGGCACTATATATCCTCTATTGCTGCTGTGGTGAGGGAACAGAAGTCCACTACGAGAGATTTGCAACAGTCGGTTACAGACCAAACTTCTGCCTATGCTGCGGATCCCACTCCGGCCAACTTTGATCTTATGTCGGTGGCCCAGAGGGAATTGCATCTCCACTTAACGGAGGTTACCAGACTAGCTACATACAAAGACAAGCAAAAATTTTTTGAACATGGTGACAGGAATGGTAGCATGTTGGCCATGATGGCCCAACATGAGCAGCCACATACCCTCATACCAGAGATCTCCACTTCGGAGGGCGAGTCGGTGACCTTTCCCCCTGCTATCCTTGACAGGTTTAGGGAATATTACGAAGCATTGTACACCTCGGGCTTACCCTCGGGCTTCCGGCCCAGAGACTTGCGGAACCTTTTGGACCCGCTGGCTTTGGGCTGGTTGTCCGATACCAAGCGAGAGACTCTGGTCAAACCATTCATGGCCACTGAGGTATTAACGGTGATCCAGTCCTTTCCGTCGGGTAAGGCGCCGGGACCTGATGATCTCCCGATCAAATTTTATAAAGCCCATGGTGTCTTTCTGGCCCCTTTGTTGGCTCACGTTTACAACGAGGGCCTCTCGAAGGGCGCTCTCCCCACGTCTATGTCCCACGCACACGTCCTCTTGATCTACAAACCCTTGAAAGATCCCAAAAGCTGAGCTTCATATAGACCCATAGCATTACTAAACAACGACCTAAACATTCTTACCAAATTACTTAGACTATACCTCATGCTCCCCTTGATCATAGATTCGGACCAAACCAGCTTTATAGGTGCTAAGCCTGGCAGGGGGGTTTGAGGCGCTGCCTGGGGAGGGGTTCGTGCGGGCCTCGGCGGGGGGATCTTTGTGGGCACGGGCGGGGAGCAGCACCACTTTACGGCCGGGGTTATCCGGCTACGATGCACTGTTATTGAAATGCTTGAACCTGCACCGGCCTATGTAATGTATGAGACAGCATTTTTGTTATCTGTATGTGTTGTGGCTGTTGCCACTTTCTGTACTTGTCTTTAAAAATCTAAAAAACAGATTAAAAAAAAAAAAAAATATATATATATATATATATATATATATATATATATAAAGTATAAAAGGAAACAGAATAACAAACAAAGAAAAGAAAAACACCTCTTGTGCATTGTGATCAAGGATACAATGTAACAAATGACATAAATGTTTGTCAGCTGTGAAATAGAAATAGTGACAAGAGTCCACCATTGAAATGGATGTTTTTGTGTAAAAGAAAATGTATTGGGCTCTTGTTTCTCTATTTCCATTTCACAGATGGCGCAGTGTTATTTGTTACATTGTATCCTTGATTACACTGCACTAGAGGTGTTTTGCTTATCTTTGTTTGTTACTCTGTTTCTACTTCTTTTGCACTTTAATTATACACTTTTATATTGTTTTATAAATATATATTGTTTCCTTATATATCATTGTGCAGGTCTTTATTTGTTTTATATACAGTGGAACCTTGGATTAGGAACATAATCAGTTCCAGGAGAATGCTTATAATCCAAATGCATATCAAAGCATGTTTCTCCATAGGAAACAATGGAAACTCAGATAATTCTTTCCACAGCACTGCTTGTCAATGCAGTACTATATGTGACCATAGGTCCGGGGGTACCTGCTGTATGCAATACCGTATGTAGCCAGAGGTGTGGTGGTGCTGGTGAGCCTGGGAGACCCTCGGAAACATTCGGAAATGCTCGGGAGCTGTTTACACTTTCGGTATTTCCGAATGCTTCTGAGGATCTTCGAGGCTAACCATTGCCCCTGCACCTCTGGCCACATGTGTTATTGCATGCACAGAGGCTTAATTCTGCTCGCAAACCGAGTCAGGAATTAAAAAAAAAAATGCTTGCCTTTCAAAATGTTCGTTAACCGCGTTATTTGTGAACCAAGGTTCCACTATACTTCTTTTTTAGCAATCTTTAGTAGTTTACCACTTTTATAGGGGATTAGTGGATATTTTTTATGTTAGTGGAAGTGCAGAGTGGGGATTTATACCAGTTTTGTCTAAGGCTGGGTTCACATATGAGCCGCATGCGGCTCACAGCAGGGGTCCGGTGCATCCTGGTTCACCGCTTCAGGTCCAATTTCAGCCAACATCTTGGGCTGAATTCGGACCTCAGGGGTGTAATGATAGGGGTTGCGGGGGTTGCAATTGCAACCGGGCCCCATGGTCAAGGGGGCCCATGTGCCTCCCTTGTACACCTGGATAGGAGGGATGGCGGGGGTAGCATTTAGAGGAACCTCCATTTTTCTCTATCCAGTTTACTTGTCTTCTGCTGTTCCCAGGGTCCCTGTGTGCTTCCCTGCCCCCCCCCCCCCCCCACAGAGCTGCTGTCTTCCCCCTCCTCTCTCCTGCCAGCTGCTGTAGAAGATGTGTCATGATGGAGAGATGGGAATGGATCGGTAATTTTGTCATTTACTGGCTCCTTCCTTTTCTGAATGAGGCTACACAGATGGAGATTGAGGGCTGAGGTTTGTTTAGACCCCACATATCTCACCAAAGCCCCCTAACAGGGCTCCTAAAAAAAAATGTAAAAAATTGTAAAAGAAATAATATGAAATGGTAAAAATATAATAAAATTAAGATAAAAATTTAAAACTACTGACACCGGTGAGGGAACTTTCAGGATTGCAAAGGTTGCAATTGTGACCGGGCCCTGGCATTTCACCACCATTGGGAGGCCGAAGATGGCAGTAAGGGGGCCCCCGCTGCAGAACTTGTGAAAGGGCCCCGCTGCTGGACCTTAATAAAGGGACTTGCGATAGGAGTAAAGGGCCCCAGGATCAGTGGGAAGAGGGAAGGGCCCTGGCCAGGGGGCCCTTCATAATTTCTTGCATCGGGGCCCTGAAGGTTGTAGTTATGCCTCTGTTGGACCTGAAATGGACCAAAAGACGCACAGCGGCCCCGCTGTGGAGATATGTGAACCGGCTCCATAGAGAGCCAGTCAAAATATTCTGCTAAAGCCGCATCCAATTCACAATGGTGTGAACCCAGCCTAAGACAGGAAGTGTGTAAGCAATATGTATCACCCCTACCCTCCTCATCTCTATAACATAGGGGGAGGTACTGTGTAGTTCAGAATTAATAATGGGCAGAAATTATAATTCTTGAGATAACACTACATTTGCAATGCTCCAACATGATTTATTAATCCATGCATGTAAACAGAAAAGAAAAGTTTATTAAAAATGACGCAAGCAAAGCATATTTTATTGGAAAAATAATGTAACAAAATTGATAAAATTATGTCATACTCTAACAACATATGTGACCCCTCTCCTTTACTAAATATACTAGCTTCTCTTTGGATAACTGATGACATAACACACCACAACTGATCTAGTTGACAATAATTTTGAATAAGGAATATTTCCCTCTTTACATGTCAATATGTAAATGGGTTGCTAAAATTTCCAGTTTTACAATCTGGAATCACACTACTTCATCAACATCATCTCCCACTGCAGTTTAATCCCAGATGCATGACATCAGGACTCAGGAGCTTTATTAAAGTCATACTAAAGTCTTGTTTTTTTTTTTTTAAATATTAAACATATTACCTGCTCTGTGTTTTGCACAGAGCAGCCTGGATCCTCCTCTTCTTGGGTCCCTCACCGGCGCTCCTGACCCTCCCTCCTATCGAGTGCCCCCACAACAAGCAGCTTGCTATGGGGGCACCTGAGCTGAGCCACTGCTCTGTGTGCTCTGTGGTTCGGCCCTGCCCCCTCTCTCTCCTAATTGGCTAACTGCCTTTGATTGACAGCAGCGGGAGCCATGGCGCCACTGCTGTGTCTCACCCATTTAGGAGGGAGAGTCCCGTACAGTCGAGGCACTTGTGCACATCGCTGGATAGAGATGGGGCTCAGGTAGGTATTAGGGGGTGCTGGGGAGGCTGCTACACACAGAAGGTTTTTTTATCCTAATACATAAAATGAATGCATTCAGATAAAAAAAAGTCTGCCTTTACAACTGCTTTAACTGCAAAGGAGCCTGATGCTTGCAAACAAGGTGTTCAGTTCTCCAGCTCCTGACTGGTTTACAGGCATGACATCTTATCTTGCTGCAGCCAATTAGACAGCTTGTTCGGCAAGCTGTGCTCAAAAATGACAGGCAAAGTATTAATCGCCAGTATTGCCTGTTGTCTTGCTGCAGCTGATAATTTCCCCTATTACTGACTTACCATGCTTTGTTCTACACTGTGTTTGTGTGGACATGGCACACCTTGGTAGAGGTAGGAATTTGCTTTCTCATGTCAGAGACTGGTGATCTGATGACTGATGGATGTAAAATTAGGCAGCAGCATGATTGATCAGACCCACAGAATGAATGAAGCAGAAGCAGAAGCAGGGAGAGTCTTGCACTGCAGGTCCTCAGGTACATCTTCCTCTCCAGCAAAGAGAATCATCAACAGCACAGTATTGACATCACCAAATCTCACTCCAAATCTCCTGAGACTAGCAGTTAGAGGAGTCAGATCTCACACTGCATATATACAACTATGAAGTTGTATCACGGGAGTGCCTAGGCACCCTCAGATACCTGGAAGCTCACTGCTTTTTTTTTTTTAGAGAAATGCCAGAAAAAAGGTAAACTTTTCAAAGTATTGTTTAGGCACAATTAAAGCGGTTGTTAACTCATGACAACCACTTTAAACTACAGGTAAGCCTATAATAAGGCTTACCTGTAGGTCCTGGGTAGAGTTGAGCGAACCTCTAGATGTTCGGGTTCTGCTGGTCCGGCCGAACTTCGGGACAAAGTCCGGGTCCGAACGATCGCACGGACACCGAACCCCATTGAAATCAATGGGGACCCGAACTTTTAGGCACAAAAATGGCTGCAACAAAGTCCTGGAAAGCCCTAGAGGGCTGCAAAAGGACATCCAGTGAACAGGGTGGGAATGGGGGTAAAGGAAGGAAAACGTCGGGAGATCCCGAAAGGTCCTGAAACAACGTCGGTAAAAACACGGATTTTCAAGCCCAGGGGTAACTAAAGTTACCCCAAGCCACAGGCACGCTAGCAAGCCTGGGCCTGAAACAGGGCTTCAAGCCGGCCTGGTCGTCTTGGGCTTGTAGATCTCCAAGCGAGTTGAGATGGGTCCTGGATGTCCATTCGGAATAATATCCGAATGGACATCAAATTTCACCAACAGTACTCAATTGTTGGCGAAATTAACACGGATTTGTTATGAAACTTTTCAAATGGAAAAAAGACCGTAAAGAGATTTTTTTTTTTTCGTCACTCGAAGGTCCATAGACTCCCACGGATCCGTGAGGGCACTATGTTGAAGTATCAACATATATACGTCACACTCTAGACTGAGGAGATTGACGATCAGAG
>BLSH010014130.1:177840-213620 GCA_018402905.1 Glandirana rugosa | reverse complement strand
ATATATATATATATATATATATATATATATATATAATATTTGGGGGTTCTAAGTAATTTTCTAGCAAAAAAAATTATTTTAACTTGTAAACAACAAGTTTGAAAAATAGGCTTGGTTCTTAATGCATAGAATGCATTAAGGTGAAAAACCTGGAGACTTTACAACCCCTTTAATGAATTCTATGCATTAATATTAAAAACTTTCTGTGTGCAGCAGCCCCCCTAATACTTAGCTGAGCCCCATCTCGATCCAGCAATGTTGCACGGGAGCCTCGGCTGTCCAGGAATCTCCTTCCTGATTGGCTGAGGCACAGCAGCCAGTCTCCATTGGCTGGCAAACAAAGTCAGTGAGCCAATGAGGAGAGAGAAAGGGCGGGTTAAGCCACAGCTCTGAGTCTGAATGGACACACAGAGCAGTGGCTCGGGTGCCCCCATAGCAAGCTGCTTGCTGTGGGGGCACTCAGCGGGAGGAAGGGGCCAGGTGCTCCGGCGGGGTACCCGATAAGAGGAGGATCTGGGCTGCTCTGTGCAAAACCAACTGCACAGGAGGTAAGTATAACATGTTTGTTAATTTTAAGCAAAAAAAACAAGACTTTAATATTACTTTAACCACTTCAACACAGGGTGCTTTCACCCCCTTCCTGCCCAGACCAAGTTTCAGCTTTCAGCGCTCTCACACTTTGAATGACAATTACTCAGTAATGCAACACTGTGCCAAAACAACATTTTTATCATTTTTTCACACAAATAGAACTTTCTTTTGGTGGTATTTGATAACTGCATGCTTTTCTTATTTTTTTTTCGATATAAGTGAAAAAAGAGCGAACATTTTGAAAAAAAAAAACTTTTTTTTAGTTTCTATTATAACATTTTGCAAGTAAATCATTTTTGTTCATAAACTTGGGCCAAAATGTATACTGCTACATATCTTTGGTAAAAAATAACCCAAATTAGTGTATATTAATATTATTTTGTCTGTGTGAGGCTGTGTTCACAGCGCAGCATTGAGCAGCTCACAGCAGGGGTCCGGTGCATCTCCATTCACCTTTTCAGGTCCGATTTCAGCACAAATTTTTGCCTGAATTCAGACCTGAAACGGGGCAGAAGATGCACAGAACTCCTCTGCTATTCGCACCGGAGCCGCTCTGGAGATGTGTGAACCGGCTCCATAGAGAGGTAGTCACAATCTCTTGACATGCGAATTTGATGCGAGAAACCCACATCCAATTCGCAATAGTGTGAACCCAGCCTGAAAGTTATACAGTCTACTAGCTATGGTGCCAATCATTAAAAATTGATCACACCTGATGTACTGATGGCCTATCTCATTTCTTGAGGTCCTGAAATGTCAAGAAAGTACAAATACCCCCCAAATTAATCCTTTTTTGAAAGTAGACAATCCAAGGTATTTAGTAAGAGGCATAGTGAGTTTTTTCAAGTTGTATTTTTGTCCCACAATTGTTGGGAAAATGAAGAAAGTTATTTCTCACACACAAGTATGGTGATACCATGTGTGTGAGACTTTTTCACAGCCTGGCACATAGAGAGGTCCAACATGCAGGGATCACCTCCAGACATCCTAGGGGCATAAATTACACATCTAATTTCCTGACTACCTATCACATTTTTGAAGGCCCTGGAGCACCAGGACAGAGGAATTACTCACAAAATGACTCCATTTTGGAAAGCAAACACCCCAACATATATTCTATGAGGCATAATGAGTATTTGGAAAATGTGGAAAGAAACTTAAATCTTTTTTTTTTCTACACAAAGTTGTCAATTTCTAAGATTTTTCTAACACATAGCATGTACATAGCAAAAATTACACCCCAAAACATATTCTGCTACTCCTCCTGAGTATGGCAATACCACATGTGTGAGACTTTTACACAGCCTGGCCACATAGTGAAGCCCCACATGCAGGGAGCACCATCAGGTGTTCTAGAGGCATATATTTTCATTTCACATTCTTGTTACAACTTTTAGTGCAGCACCTTGTTTTGCCCTTAACCCTTTCCTGCACAGCTCCAGTGTCCTTTAACAGAGCCCTACACCTGGAAAGGAATGCCCAATCACACGACCACTGTCAGGGCTGCTGTTAGATATCACGGAGCCCCATACAGCCTACCTGACAGAGCCCCCCGGCCGGAAGTGACTGAGGACAAAAATGTATCAGTCCCATTCTCTGCACCCTCAGATGCATAGATGAATGAATTGGAAGTGCTTTGAAGTGTCTTACTCCTTCACAAACTGAAGCATTTGTAAACGCGGTTTACTATGCGTCAGTGATGAATGGGCACAGAAATGATTGGTACCGATCACTCACTGTGTTCATTCATTCAGGAAGAGGCCATTAAATTATATATTTATCAGCCCCTTCCCTCACTCTCCATCTTGAAACCCCCCTGTGTGCCCAGAGCAGAAGAGGAGAGAAGCCGGCAGTGCTGCACAGAAAAGGGGCACACGGGGGGCCCGGACAGCAGATGGAAGGGCCGCATGTGCTAGAACAAATCCCCCTGAAGTGAAGCCAGAGGGAGAAAGAGAAGGCTAAGCTGGCAGTGCTGCAGGGGAAGGCAAAAGAGGATCGGTGTCTGCAATAAGACAGTATAGCCGGCCCACCTGCTCAGCAGATGCCTGAACTGATGGGGCCCAGGCCCAGTACAGGAGGGTAGGTTTTACTGCCTTATCAGCGGCCCTTACAACTGTGAGTGGCTGTTACTTGATTGGGATTTGGGGCCGTTGGCTCCCAATCATTACTAGAGACCAGGAACTGTCTTTGTCCCACCACAGAGACCTTGGCCACCCATGGATGCATATGTGCGGTGTGTGGATGTTAAAGCTGACACTTTTTGCCAACAAACATATGCATTATATGGGCAGCAAGAGGTTAATATATAGCTGGATTCTGTTTTTTTATTCACTTTAATTTTCCGTTTTGACTAGACTGCACCTTCGAATCAGACCTGACGTAACTCACACTACAATTGCAGCCAGGCAACACTGATGTTATCTAATCACCTTATAGTCTGAATTTTAAATTGAACCAACATGATAGACGCCTCCGCTGTCTATAGGTGGCAAGCTGTTTTCCAGAGATCGTATGCAAATGGTAGACAGCTAAAGAGGACTGCTGCCATTTTGGTCCTTTTTCATAATGGGTTTCCTCAGCAAAAAGCTATTTCAGTCTTGACTGTATACATTTCATACGTTTCACATGTTCACACCGAGCTTATTTAAATCCAGAAGATGCTCTAACTTGCTACATAGTAATGAATTATCCTGGTGAATGGTCACACTTTCTGCACAATTTCCCTGTAGTAGGCGTTATACATATGTATGTCATGTTTTTTTTAGTGTTTTGCTCATTAGTTTTAAAATGGAACATATTTACTGTTTAACACGTTTCGACTTGTTATTTAACCTTAGCATGAAGAATTTTACAGGTTTTATGGAAAATTATGTTAAAGGATTACATTAGAATGCTGGAAATGCACTGCTATGCCAAGTTAAAGCTCACCTCCGCTGCCAGCACAGCACTTACCTGCCACAGCCAAGATTCACATGCAACACTAAAGGTGAACATTGTCCAATCTTGGAACTGGTGGTTTCCTCGAAAATAAGACCTACCTCAAAAAGGCCTATCTTGATTTTCTGGAATGGCTGCAATATAAGCCCTACCCCAAAAATAAGCCCTAGTTAAAGTCCTTGTAAAATCATGTAATCCACACTGTGAAAGGATTATATATTGTCCAGTGTGTGTCTTTAACATTATTGTATAAAATACCTTATTTACAGAACCGCTGGGCATTCATGTGACCCGCCGGAGCTCTCCTCCTCTCCTCCAAGCTGATGTCAGTGCCCCCTCCCTCTGCAGTGCATGGAGCAGGGCTGATGTCACCGGGGATTTCAGCATTTCCCTTAGCAGTGCTTGGAGCGGGAAGAAGAGCTCTGGCGGTGAGCGCCCAGCGGCGCTGCAAATAAGGTATTTTCTACAATGTTATATAAAGACACACACTGGACATTATATAATCCGTTTACAGGGCGGATTGAATGATTTTACAAGGACTTTAACTAAGGTTTATTTTGGGGATTACAGAGATGCTGACTCTTGAGCTGACAGGGAGGGAGAGGGCGAAAGAAGATCCAGTCTTATTTTTGGGGAAACACGGTAGTTCTGGGGTGGATCCATCACTGTGCGGGATGCTTGTAGGCAGGTGAAGTCTACTTTCTCCACTGCAGACAACAGGTGCCCGTCCACCATCCATAGAAGCCCTCTGCCACCGGAGCCTGCAACCCTCCGAAGCCCGCCGCTGCCTGCTGGAGCCTGCAACCCGCCCCGCCGGAGCCTGCTTGGGTAAGTGCGGGGGGCTGCTGACTGAGATGATACCACCGACCAATGAGGGGGTTGTTTGCTGCCCCCCCCACAAAAAAAATCACTGGCCACCACTGACTACAGGTGACACTCAACCACAGCGGCAGTGCAGAGAAAAAGGAAGTCAAGGGGAACATGGTTTCTCTATAGTTTCCTGGGTCACTGGAGTAGCGATCCAGTTGGATACTGACAGTCCATGTGACTTTAAGACTCTGGCCCTGAGGTTTGGCTTGCATTTAGCATGTGGGCAGCGTAGAGACAGGTCACCCATCTGTCAGGGACAGTAATAGTGGCAAAAAAAGTTTCTAAATTAGTAGGAAAAGACTAGAGATATGCCATTTCTCCTGGAAATCTCCCCCTTGGGCTTGGACTGGCCAGACCACCTTCCATGCCCTAAAGACAGACAGTGTCAGCTCGGCTGAGATCTTCTCTGCTACAACCTGCTGTCCACCTGTGAGTGTTTCCAGTTGGGCTGCTGTCCACTGAGCTTGTTGTAAACTGTTATATTTTGACTACAATACAAGTTCTTTCTATTTGCTACTGGACTGTGAGTGAGTTACTACTGACATACTACGCTGCACCCTCCCACATGCTGAGGAAGCACTCTTTACCCAAAACTAGTGCAACTTCTATTGATTTCTCAGATCCAGCTGAACATCAGTCCTCCTTAACTGATATCACATGATTATTGCCTATATTTGATTTATATTTGATCACATGATTAACTGTTGTATGATCACTGAGCATATAGACATTTATTTTAATTACAAAGGTGTAAAATGGTCTCATTGATATCGACTCCTATTGAAGCTCTTAAACTAGATTTCCACTATTTTTATTATTCCATTGACAAATAGCATTGAGTTATTCAATACAAGTTCACACAGCCCTGATGAAGGGGGAGAGCCTGAGCCCCTGAAACATGTTGGCTGTGTAGGATAGGCACCTCACTTTTGCCACAAGATGTCCCCACCACCAATATTTGAGCCTCAGCATTAAAGTGGAAAGCAAGTAAAAACCTAACTAACCTTACATCTTCTCTGACCCCCATTCTACACCTATTCTATCTACCATGCAAAAGGAAAGATGTCTATTCTTACCTATTCTTATGTTTCTTTGTCCGGTCACATGATTGGCTCCCAGCACTATCTTCAGTGTAGAGGAGGGATGGCCAACAACAGATGCCCCATTATAAGCATGTGGGTGATGTCACCGCATAGGCTCTGCAGCTGTTGTCGGTGGTTTCTCCTCTACACTGAAGCCGGGATGGAGAGATCATGTGACTGGACCAGAGGGAAAAGTAAAGACATATTTAATTTTACAGTGTAGATAGAATAGGCTTAGAATGGGAGTGGGAGTAGATTTAAGTCTAATTAGGTTTTGACTTGCCTTCCACTTCCAGTTGCCTTCCCAGAATCATCTGTAAGATGTGGTAGCTTTGTTCCTGCTTAGTGAGGATGCACCTGGGGGAGCATATATAATAGGAAGGCAAGAGGCCAGGAAGTTCCCACATAGCATTTTTCTCTGCTTGTATGCTGGTACATGTAGCATCATGTAGGTGGGAGGTGCCAGTGCCATGTAGCTTCCCCTTAGGAAGGAAGCTGGAGGACTTTTGCAAATGGTACTTGTTTTGCTTTGGACTATTAAAGGTTACTTTGTGTTATAAGCAAGGAAGCTCAGACCTCTGCAGTATAATGATATGCTTTTACTAAATGAAAAATGCTGTACACTTTTTTACTCAGCACAAGCAACAAAACACACCACAAAAAAAAGGTCTGCTTCAGCTGAGCTTTAGCGCAAATTCCAGATGAGCCCCCAATGTTTTTAAAGGTTCTTGCGGTAAAGGCCAAGCAAGTTTAGACCTCTGTAGTGTATAAATGCTTTTACATGGAAAAAACACACATACAAGTGTAGGATAAACAATACAGCATGCAAAGTATTACAAAATATGCCTACAACATGCACAAGCCATTTATCTTTTCTAGCAAAATAAGCATGTACAATACAGTATGTATGCAATAAGTAAACTAAACAGTTACTCAACTTCTTTATGAAGGAGTAATCTCCTGGAGTACAACTCCAAACATCTTTATCCGAAGTCTTCCAGCATACATGTTCCTTCTTATGTGTTCCAAAACAACTCTATTCTTTGTCTGACCACATGCCTGTTCAAGGTCCTCACATCCCAACTTCTTCCACATCATATCATATAAAGAACTTCCTCTGCTTAGCTCATAAACTCCATATTAGTGCTATAAAATCACTACAAATAGCCATGGCAACACAGTGCTATTCACATTTCCCCTGAGGGGTTGCAGGGACTCTGGGACACCTGTCTTTGCATAACTAACTGGACCATATCTCTCATCTCATTGCTCTCTCTTTGTTACTACAAACCCTCTGTGATTTATTGGTAATGCCAAAGCCCTTTGGAATGCTGAAGTGTTATGTTCTATTCACTGATTCAAGCAAACATGTACAAAGCAATATCTTTGAGTGTGGACTGTTTGCTGATTCTAGTCTTAAGGGATTGTGTCTTGGAACGGCTCTATGCACTGGGTTTACTGCTGGGTTTTTTGATAGCAAGGCTAGTAGCGAGTTGACAGAGGGACCTGGGGTAATGGTTACACTAGGCCTCGTGTCTCTCAGGGTGTCCCCTTTACAAGGAAAATAGTGGAAACCCTGGGGAGCCCTGAGCTAGAACCTTAGCAGGTAATTTGTGTCAACCGAGCTGGTCAACAATGGGTTAAAGAGCGGGCATGCTTCCTCCATACAGAACAGCTGTTTTATCTTTTGTTACTCTTGCAAAATTCCTTTTGCACTTTAAGACCATTGGGGTGGAGCTCTGATTATTATTTTTGTATGTTTGGACTCAAAAACTGATCATAGTGCTAATATTTCTGCTTCTGAGTTCCCAGCTCTGCCCACCTATAAAGGCGAGTAGTAATTTATGCAGCTAAATAATAAATAAAGAAAGTTATCTGGCAAGTTATATGTAAGCACTTTAAACAAAGGGGTTAAGGTTTGGAACATAATTATTGTTTTGTGCTAAAATTCAACAAAATGATGGTCCAATTAATAAAAGCAAGATATTAGGGTTATTTAACAAAACAGTAACACATGCATCATTTGCTAATAAGATCATTATTTACTGCAAATATTAGCTTTAATTAATAATCATTTTGGCAAATTAGGCACATTATGCGTGCATTTTAGCATTGTGAATTGACCTTTTTGCTTTTAAATGAGAAGCATTTAAAGCTGCTAATCACAGTACAACTGACACTTCTGCTAACTGCATTTGCCATATGAGAGCAGTTCAAGCCAAATACCATTTTTTTCCAATTGCCCTCCAATTCTTACTATATTGCTATTCCTTGCAGACTCACCGCTCTGAGATTCAGCCTTCATCTTCCAGGCTGAATGACTCCTAGACTGTCCACTTGGAAGTGATTCATCAGGCCACTTTGGACTCACAGGAGAATGCTGCAGAAAACAGTGTCCATGCCACCACATGCTGCTACTCTCTGCAGCATTCATGGCCCATCCCCTGCAGGAGGAAGAAAACCCTAAGATGTCACATGACTAGACCCAGGACCTATTTGTAGGTGGGAGTTGGGCTGCATACTGCGTACCCACTGACCTGATGGTTGCACTGTGCCATTTCGTTATGCAGGCCATACACAGAGCAAATTTATTTCCTGCAACCACCTTGATTCCCCCATCAACACAGGCAGTGTTGACAGGGGAATCCCTCCAGCTGAGCCATTGTATTCTGGCAGAGGAAGCTGTCCCTGACCAGAGAAAACAGTGATTATTGCTAGCGACTATACCAGCCGCTAGTGATAATCACATGTAAAATCAGGCAGGGTGGTTGTACCCAAGTCAATCAACTTGGTACATTCAGCCTGCCCGTACATGGTTCGAATCTTGGCCAGTTCCTGCTAAACCGGATGAGATTTGAACTGTCTATGGCCGGCCTTAGGCTGGCAGAAGACAATTGAGGATTACATTTTCCCCTGCTATGGGCTCTAGGTGGCCATCGCAGGGAAGACCACATCTCTTATTGGATGCCAAAATCCCACCAGGCGTATTGACACAGAACTTCCTAAATAGCAGGTTCTGCATCATTCATTATGCCTGCAGTTTGGGAGGTTAGGGACATAGCCTTGCTGGTTAGGGAGAGAGTGAGAACAGCGATATGGAGAGATAACTGATGAGGAGGGAAAGAGTAGATTTCCATTACAGGTTGTCTGCCAGGATCCTGGAACAGTCTAAGGCCGGGTTCACATATGTGTGGCCATGGCCACCTCAAATTTGTGTGAACCAGCTCCATTGAGAGCCGGTCACACTCGTATGTCATGCAAATTGAATGCGGAGAAACCTGCATCCAATTCGCACATACCGTATGTGGACCCAGCCTACCACTCTTGGCGAGTGACTAATGATTTTTAACTGTACCAACTTACACTTCCGCCATCCTCACCTAGGCAAGGATGGCATCCCTTGCTCTGCCTCCCTCCCACAGTCTTCTGGGACACATCACATGTCCCAGGACTCTGCATGACCATTTTCAAAGCCTGGTTCCTCAGGAAGCCACCGCAGAATCCCATATGCAAGATGGCTGTGCCAGGGTAAGAAGAATCAGCTGCAAAAAGACAATGCTGGACCCCAGGCACTGGTAAATACTTTATTTCTAAAAGTAAAAAGCTACGATATTTGTGGCTGCTGCCTTTAAAAAAAGGAAGAAGAAGCTGATGTCCCTATTTAATTGGCTTACCTTAATTGTTCATAGTATGTATGTGCAATAGAGAGCTTAGGTTGTAAGTTCCTTGATGGCTGGCACTGATATGAATATGCACTATACAGTATGTAAAAGTGCAAATCCTTGGTGCTAAATAGTGCCTCAACAGAGTGGAGTTCTCTTTTCGGTTTAGACCTACTGTATCCTGGTTTGTCCATTCTATAACAAGCTAAGGA
Organism: Glandirana rugosa; assembly: GCA_018402905.1. Classification (NCBI taxonomy): domain Eukaryota; kingdom Metazoa; phylum Chordata; class Amphibia; order Anura; family Ranidae; genus Glandirana; species Glandirana rugosa. The sequence continues at coordinate 204,266 of BLSH010014130.1, read as the reverse complement.
AAATTGACAACATGCAAAAGAAATAACTCAAACATATTTGTGAAAACTAAAATTCAGATAGATTCCCTAAAGGAGATCTGTGATCACAGCATACACTTTCCTTTTATACCATCCGCATTATAACAACAATAGAAACAATTAGACATGTGCAATTAGTTTTGTTCCGAATTAGTTTTTTAACAAATTTCGACAAATTAGTTAATTCGGAAATATCCGAATTAACGAAAGCCCATTTAACAAATTTTCCGAATATTCGAAAATTTCTAAATTCGAAATTCGAACATTCAAAAGAATGAAAATCCAAAAATAAGGATGTAAATGCAAAAATTTGAAAACCAGAAAAACGAACTAATAATAACTTAACTATTACGGACTATTAAATTAAGGTATTGGAATTTCCTATCAAATTTAATGTTAATGAATGTAACGAATACAAATTCATCCAAAGTTAAGAATTATCCAAAACGAATGCCACATCTAAATTAATAGAACGTAACAAATTAATAATAATAGATAACAATAATAATTTTAATTATTATTTATTATTAATGCCTTCTGTTCCACTTGTTTAGATGTGGCATTCGTTATTTCAAATAATTTGTATTTGTTACATTCACAGGAAGTTAATGTGAGGGGGTCTTCACAATATAAGTTTACAAGTTTCAAACTTTGTGGACTTCAAACTTTGTGGAACGCACATAGGTGGGCAATGAAACCGAAAATTCCCAGATGGACAGGAACAGAGTTTGGAAATGGGACACAGAGATCTCAGTGGTAAAGTATCCAGGACATCTAAGACGTCAAGGGGGTGATTCCATCTTACCAGGCTCCACCCATTAATAAAATATCACTTTGGGTCGGAAATCCGTTTTCATTATACTTTATTTTGCATCATTCCCCTAATATGTGAATCTGATACATACTGTACTTCATAGTACAGTTATGCTCAATTGCACATTGAAAATTAAATTCAGTGACAGATGAAATATGTTGTGATAAGCTATAACTGCTTATGCTGTGATAATTAGGAATTATAACAAGAAGAGAAGGAAGTGATAATTATATCACTTAACAAATTTGCTTTATTGTAGCTAGCACCTTCCTTATGGTTGATGCCTTTCCTATTTATTCTGTTTTCAGAGACTAGCCATTTTATTGTCTCTCCAATGCAGTAAACATTCTGAGAATATGCTATTTGAAGTACAGTCAGGTCCATAAATATTGGGACATTGACACAACTCTAATGTTTTTGGCTCTATACACCACCACAATGGATTTGAAATGAAACAAACAAGATGTGCTTTAACTGCAGACTTTCAGCTTTAATTTGAGGGTATTTACATCCAAATCAGGTGAACGGTGTAGGAATTACAACAGTTTGTATATGTGCCTCCCACTTTTTTAGAGGAACCAAAAATAATGGGACAATTGGCTGCTTAGCTGCTCCATGGCCAGGTGTGTGTTATTCCCTCGTTATACCATTTACAAGGAGCAGATAAAAGGTCCATAGTTAATTTTAAGTGTGCTATTTGCTTTAACTGCAGACTTTCAGCTTTAATTTGAGGGTATTTACATCCAAATCTGGTGAACGGTGTAGGAATTACAACAGTTTGTATATGTGCCTCCCACTTTTTTGGAGGAACCAAAAATAATGGGACAATTGGCTGCTTAGCTGTTCCATGGCCAGGTGTGTGTTATTCCCTCGTTATACCATTTACAAGGAGCAGATAAAAGGTCCATAGTTAATTTTAAGTGTGCTATTTGCATTTGGAATCTTCTGCTGTCAACTCTCAATACGAGATCCAAAGAGCTGTCACTATCAGTGAAGCAAGCCATCATTAGGCTGAAAAAAACAAAACAAACCCATCAGAGAGATAGCAAAAACATTATGTGTGGTCAAATCAACTGTTTGGAACATCCTTAAAAAGAAAGAACACACCGGTGAGCTCAGCAACACCAAAAGACCCGGAAGACCATGGAAAACAACTGTGGTGGATGACCGAAGAATTCTTTCCCTGGTAAAGAAAACACCCTTCACAACAGTTGGCCAGATCAAGAACACTCTCCAGGAGGTAGGTGTATGTGTGTCAAAGTCAACAATCAAGAGAAGACTTCACCAGAGTGAATACAGATGGTTCACCACAAGATGTAAACCATTGGTGAGCCTCAAAAACAGGAAGGCCAGATTAGAGTTTGCCAAACAACATCTAAAAAGCCTTAAGTTCTGGAACAACATCCTATGGACAGATGAGACCGAGATCAACTTGTACCAGAGTGATGGGAAGAGAAGAGTATGGAGAAGGAAAGGAACTGCTCATGATCCAAAGCTTACCAACTCATCAGTGAAGCATGGTGGTGGTAGTGTCATGGCGTGGGCATGTATGGCTGCCAATGGAACTGGTTCTCTTGTATTTATTGATGATGTGACTGCTGACAAAAGCAGCAGGATGAATTCTGAAGTGTTTCGGGCAATATTATCTGCTCATATTCAGCCAAATGCTTCAGAACTCATTGGACGGCGCTTCACAGTGCAGATGGACAATGACCCGAAGCATAATGCGAAAGCAACCAAAGAGTTTTTTTAAGGGAAAGAAGTGGAATGTTATGCAATGGCCAAGTCAATCACCTGACCTGAATCTGATTGAGCATGCATTTCACTTGCTGAAGACAAAACTGAAGGGAAAACGCCCCAAGAACAAGCATCTGGTGATGTCTATGTGTTCCAGACTTCAGGCTGTAATTGACTGCAAAGGATTTGCAACCAAGTATTAAAAAGTGAAAGTTTGATTTATGATTGTTAATCTGTCCCATTACTTTTGCTCCCTTAAAAAGTGGGAGGCACATATACAAACTGTTGTAATTCCTACACCGTTCACCTAATTCGGATGTAAATACCCTCAAATTAAAGTTGAAAGTCTGAAGTTAAAGCACATCTTGTTTGTTTCATTTCAAATCCATTGTGGTGGTGTATAGAGCCAAAAACATTAGAATTGTGTTGATGTCCCAATATTTATGGACCTGACTGTATATGACCTCTTTCTTAAAGCATAACTAAACCCAAGAACATAAATCTAATATACTGCACATAATTAATATTCGACCATGGGAGGCATAATACAAAAATTATAAAATATCAATTTATTATACAAGGATTGGACATATAAATGTATAAAGTACACATAAAAAAATGTTTGGCATATCAAACTAATGGGTTACACATAACAATGTATAGCGTACATCAAGCTGGTATATTTTCAAGTACATGCTTTACATAACCAAGGTGATTGCAATATGGGAGAGGAATACAAACCTTGTAACTGGATGCATTTTGTGAATACCTTCACTTCTTCAGGAGTAGATGGCTCCAACAACAGAACACTGTACTAAAACACAGATACGTAAATTGTATTAAAACACTCCCTAGAAAAGAGGGGTGGGGAGGGGGGTGCCACCTCCCTACACATTGATGTTTCTAAAAAGGGACTTACCAGCTTGGAACTTGATAAAACCTAGCACGTCCAAATAGTGACCATTGCTCAGTGCCTGACACGGGAGTAGTGGAAGGGGACCAAGACAGCCAATGGGAAAACCAATAAGGTGGTACAAAGGAGTTCATGGCTGTGGTAAAAAAATATCAAAGTACTAAAAAAATGAGGGAAAAGGGTGAAAAGAAATTAGAAGTGTACTAAGTACCTCCAGGTACTAGTAGTCAATATAGACAAGAAAAGTATCTCAATGTGTTACAAATGAGATTAATAGGTATGCTAAGGGGGTACTATACTAAATGGGTATTAAAAAAGTAAAAAATGTGCAATAGCAGGGGAAACAATGTCTGAGACCCCAATATGAGTACTGATTGGACACAAAAATGGACCCATATAAATGTGAAGTGTGAGCCACATTTTTCAGGCTTTTCCCCCTTTATTTTCACCTGGAGATCCCACAAATTATACACTTCCTGTCTCTGGGTGGCTACACTCATTCCTCCACTGTATTAATAGAAGGAGCCATGGTTGCCACCCAGGCTGGACTTCAAATATACCTTCTACTCTTCTCCATTACTTGGGTGTTGTTGGAATTTGTAGTTCACAGAAGTACAGGTAACATTGCTTTTGCTTTTAGTGCAGCTGACAGAAAGTGACAAGGACATGGAGTTTGTGGCAGATCAACATTATTTTTTTGTACTTGTTGAAAATGTTTTTAACCTGGAACTTTAAAACAAATACAGCCACCACATATAAGGACTGGTGAGATGCAATGTATTATTTTGTTCTTAGGTTTAATTGTCCTTTTGTAAGGACAGTTTGCATCATAACTGTCTGAAGTGGAGGGTAGGGACACAACTATGTACAGAACTATGCTAAAGAATTCCAGGTATGGCATTTTTTACAGTGTTACATTGGTTCATCTTGGACGATTGTAACTATGCATATACTGTACCTGTGGAATCCCTCTAGAATTTGGAAATCCACTGATCCCCACTAGCTTCTGGGTCCCATGCCAAGAGGCTGCTCTACAGCATTGTGAACACAGGAGGTCGGCCGCTGGGCATGGACACCATTCAGAGAATGCTTTGTATTTTCTCAATGAATGCCAAACATTCTCTTAATGGCACCCATGCCCAACAGCCAACCTCCTGTGTTCATAATGCATCAGGGCTACAACTGAAGTTAGAAGCTGATTGGCTACAATGCACAGCTGCACCAAATTGCTCATTTTTAGGTTTTAGTGCATCAACCCCAATGTGTGCTTCATATTTGTTCCAGGCCATTGACTTAGAAAGAGTCAATGACGTGGAAGTCAATCAAAGCTGAGTGATCAATGTGCCTGACCTTTTACACTATTGCTTGATTTCCAACATTCTTGATCAGGCTATAAATCTTCATTCAGATATAGCTTACAATTCCTATGGGCTGTGCCACCATGGCTCAGAGTGTGCCTTGGTTGTGGAGCACTTCAGTGACATCAGATGCTCTCTCTATATCTGCCCACAGAGGCTGAGCAACAGCATAGTACTTCCCTGTGCCATGCCTACTGAATGTTCTTCAAAGCAAATATTCTCCTATTGTCTTCTGACTATCCTGTTTGTGGAAACCTGATTATCACTATCATATGAGCATGTTGGACAGTCCATTCCAAAATATGTTCATATTGAGTTCCCCCTATCCAACCCCTTTGTGGCTTTAGCACTCTCCAAATGATTCTGGAGTGTGTCTGTGGCGATGGCAGTGGGAATTTGTGCACATTCAGCCAAAAGAACATTTGTGAGGTCAGGTGTTGGACAGGCTCATCTGGTGTTCCAACTCATACCAAAGGTGTTCAGTAAGGTTGAGGTTGGGACTCGATCAAGACTCTCAAGCCACTCAAGTTCCTCCACGCAAAACTTATCAAACCATATTTTTATTGACCAGGGCAATAACATTTCTCCACACCAAAGTCATCAAACCATGTCTTTATTGACCAGGGCTCTGATCAGGCCACTTGCGTTCTTCCACAGTCCACACCAAAGTCATCAAACCATGTCTTCATTGGCTCTGTGCAGACCAATCAAGTTCTTCCACACCAAACTCATCAAACCATGTCTTTATTGACCAGTGCTCTGAGCATGCTACTCAAGTTCTTCCACACCAAAGTCATCCAACCATGTCTTTATTGACCAGGGCTCTAAGCGGGCCACTCAAGTTCTTCCTCACCAAACTCATCAAACCATGTTTTTAACGACAAAGGCTCTGAGTAGTTCACTCAAGTTCTTCCACACCAAACAAATCAAACCATGTTTTTATCAACCAAGGCTCTGAGCAGGTCTCCCAAGCTCATCCACACCAAATTTATCAAATCATGTCTTTATCAACCAGGAATCTGAGCAGGCCACTCAAGTTCTTCTGCACCAAATTCATCAAATCATGTCTTTATCAACCAGGGATCTGAGCAGGCCACTCAAATTCTTCCACACCAATCTCATCAACCATGTTTTTATTGGCCAAGGATCTGTGTGGGCCACCTAAGTTCCTCCATACCAAACTCTTTAAACCATGTTTTTATTGACCTGGATTTGTGCACTTATACTCAATCATTTCGAGAGGTCTCCACATACCTTTGGCTGCATAGTGTGTATCATTTGTTACTAACATCTCTCTCCAACTACAGTTATCCCTCCTCCTAGACTATCTCTTTTGAAATAGGCAGGACAGCCATATCATGTGACCTGATTTTAAATTATGAACTTATGACACATCATTTTTGTAATTTTTTTTTGATGTACATATTAGGGGTTTCTCTACTGAGTTATGTTGTTATAGTGGTGCATTGACATCCTCTCTAGGCAGAGAAAGCCAAGCAATTAGTATTTCCAGACAGAGAACAGAAAAGCCGCCTACGTATTTCTTGTAGTCCATGCCTCCATTAAAAGCGCAGCAAATCGCCTCCAGGATGCTGGCAATCCTGCCAGACTAAATTCTCTCTGAAAATGATATAAGCTAAAATAATGACTTCATGTCGCAACAATGAGTTGTTCTGTGTCATATTTGCACTTGAATGGACTTTGCAATAAAAGCATCCTTCACTTGTATATATTTAAAACAGCATGATACATCCAGCTCGATCATACACATTGCATATGATGACAGTACTGAATATAAAGTGCACTCTATGTGGCTGAACCCTACTTATCAAAACATCTCTTCCTCTTTCATGATTTCCTGTCACCAAAAATAATCCGTCATTACGGATATCACACCATAATGCCACAGATGACAATTAACACTGTCATCAGCATATTGAAGAATGGGAAATCATTTTTTTTTTTTGTTAAGATTATCTATGTAAGTAAATCACTGCCTATGCTAAATTTAGCCCGGGGCTGGACATTCATATCAGTGAGAGAATATTATGTTAATGGGTAATATAATGTATATCATTTCCACAGAAGGGTGCGCATAAAACAGCTATTACATGTTCTGTTTTTCCCGCACGCTAAAAAAAGCCAAGGAAAGGAAGAGATGGTTACTGAAAGGAAAATATATCTCAATTTGTTTTGCAAAATTATATGTTCTGACCCCAAAAACTCATATTTCGGTTCAGGAAGATGAGCAAATAATCAAAACGCTGTTCTATGCCAATTTCTCCAATCTACTCCCACCGTTCGCTTTGCCAGTATTTTCTGCTATTATTTAGTATGGAATATCATCCTAAGCCTTTCCTTTTAGCTGGCCATACACCAGTCAAATGTAGTTAAAAAAAGAATGTTTGCTTAAAGTGATTGTAAAGGAAAATTTTTATTTAACCTCTTGCGGACTGCCCCACATACATGTACTGCGGGGTGGCGGCTCCTCTGCGCAAAATCATGTACATGTATGTGATAACTAAGAAAGAATATTACTGCCCTACCTAAAAATATAAATCTAGAAAAGCTGCCAGCACACCGACCACAACAAAAATTGAACACAGTAACAAATAAAACAGTGCAGCGCTGAAAAGAGTGAATGATCGTATAAAATATTATAAACGTATGAGATGAAATAAGAATAAAAATTCCATCTGGCTAGTGGGATACTTCACATGTGTATGCAAATAGTCAGTAAAGCTCTCAAGCTTAAAAACTAAGCACAAGAGTCCATATTTCCAGTGAGTAAAAAAGTGTTCATAATAAATCAGAAAGTTCCTCTATTCAATCAGATGATATACATTCATGTAGACATAGACATAGAAAAGTGACGGCAGAAAAAGACTGAGTAGTCCATCGAGTCTGCCCCTTTTTATTTTATTTTTTTTTATTTATTTTATTTTTATTTTTTTTACATTAACCTTGTTGTCTGACTATGGATTTATGTTTATCCTACGCATGTTTGAAGCCATTTACTGTTGACTGTCTCACAACCTCTGTTAGTAGTTTATTCCAATCATCAACCACCCTTTCAGTAAAATAATACTTTCTAAGATTAGTTTTGAACTTCCCCCCAGTTAGTTTGAGGTCCCCGTGTTCTTGATTTTGGTTTCATATTGAAAAGACTGCCCTCCTGAACCTTATTCACTCCCTTGAGGTATTTAAAGGTTTCAATCAATGTCTCCCCTCTCCCTTCTTTCCTCCAGACTGTACATATTAAGTTCCTGAAGTCGCTCTTGATATGTTTTATCCCCCAGACCTTTCACCATTTTTGTTACCCATCTCTGAACTCGTTCTATTTTATTAATATCTTTTTGTAAGTGAGGTCTCCAGAACTGGACACAGTATTCTAAGTGAGGTCTCACTAAAGATCTATATAGAGGAATCAGAACCTCCTTCCTCCTGCTGGTGATCCCTCAACTGATACATCCCAGAATTCTATTTGCTTTTCCCACTGCCTGGTTACACTGTTTGCTCATTTTGCAATCATCTGAAATAAGCACCCCCAAATCTTTTTCTTCTGTAGTGCTGGCTAACACTGTGCCCCCAATGCTGTACTCTCTAAGGGGATTCTTTTTCCCTAGATGCATTATTTTACATTTAGAAATATTGAACTGCAGTCTCCACTGCTTTGACCAATCTTCCAGCAATGCCAAATCATGTTCCATGTTACAGACCCCTCCAGGGATATCAACCCTATTACACACCTTTGTATCATCAGCAAAGAGACATACATTGCCCAGCAAACCTTTAGTTATATCACTTACATATAGGTTGAATAGAACAGGACCCAGTACAGAGCCTTGTGGTACCCCACTAGTGACTGGTCTCTAGTCACTAGTGGGTGATAAGACATTGCAGAGCCCAGGGGTGTCCACCCGGTGATGCAGGGAGGAAAGTAAGTTATCACCCACGTATAGTGTCACCGCCACCAGGGGAAGTGCAAGGTACTCTTACCAGATGAAACTGGATAAACAGCATGTATCTCCACCAGGACCCATCATATGGACAACCATCCGAGTTCCTAGGGCAACGGCTCTTCCTCCAGAGGAGACACTCAAACTGTATCTTTCACGACACGATCAAATAGAGATAAGGACCTCCACATCAATGCCCCTTGATCATGGGTAGGCTTTACAGGGTATCCACATAACACCTCAGCAAAGACAAAAGGCGCTACATAGCATGATATCCTTTAACCTCCCTGGCGGTATTCCTGAGTGTGGCTCGGGGTGGAATTTCAGTACCATTAGCGGTAACCCCGAGCCACACTCGGGATTGCATTGCTGGATCCAAGGCAGCGCTACTCACCTTGTCCCCTGGATCCAGCGATGTCCTCTGCAGTGTCTGTGGGCTGTGTCCTCCGCCAGATGACTCTGTGTGCCGGGCTCCGTTCCCTGCGAGCGTCGAGTCGCACGGGGACGGAGACCGGTGGGTATTTCAAAAAATGAAACACACAGCACATACAGTACACTGTAATCTGTCAGATTACATTACTGTATGAAAACATTTCACATCCCCTTTGTCCCTAGGGGTTTGCCCAGAGCCCTGCATGCACTTTTATATAATAAATGTCATTCTTTCTGCCTGGAAATGTCCATAGCAACCAAAAAGTGTCCCTTTACGTCAAAAGTGGTTTTTCATCAGCTAGAAAACAGCGATATTAAATAAGAATCATTTGCAGAATTGAGTGATACTGATTTTTGGGGAAATTTATCATCAGAAACTGAAAGTGACGACAGCGACAATTCTGCAACTGAGCAAATTTCTGCGTTTTTGATTTGATTACATTATTGAATACATTTTATTACTATTATGTTATTATTTTTGATAATTATTTATAGTTATTTATTATATTATAATTTATGATTTCATTTTTCAAACTTTATCATACCCGGGATGTCTACTAGGCTCTTGTTTGGACAGATTTAAGTGAGTTATTCCTAAGAATTACAGGCCCAAATTTTCCTGCAAAATAATCATACCGCCAGGGAGGTTAAATGATGATTAATTTATTTACTAAGTTTGCACCTACATGCTCCAGGATAAAAACGTTCACAAATGGAATTCCACAGATAAGATAAAAAAAATGGCGCAATGGTAAAGAGCAGGCTCACTTTGCAAACTTTGTAAATAAATTAATCATCATTTAAAGGATATCATGCTATGTAGCGCCTTTTGCCTTTGCTGAGGTGTTATGTGGATACCCTGTAAAGCCTACCCATGATCAAGGGGCATTGATGTGGAGGTCCTTATCTCTATTTGATCGTGTCGTGAAAGATACAGTTTGAGTGTGTCCTCTGGAGGAAGAGCTGTTGCCCTAGGAACTCGGATGGTTGTCCATATGATGGGTCCTGGTGGAGATACATGCTGTTTATCCAGTTTCATCTGGTAAGAGTACCTTGCACTTCCCCTGGTGGCGGTGACACTATACGTGGGTGATAACTTACTTTCCGCCCTGTATCACCGGGTTGACACCCCTGGGCTCTGGAATGTCTTATCACATGAATGTATATCATCTGATTGAATAGAGCAGGGATATGCAATTAGCGGACCTCTAGATGTTGCAGAACTACAAATGCCATGGGGCATTGCAAGACTCTGACAGCCACAAGCATGACACCCAGAGGCAGAGGCATGATGGGACTTGTAGTTTTGCAACAGCTGGAGGTCCGCTAATTGCATATCCCTGTCCTAAACGGTGCAAGTTTAAGAGATATTCCCGGGACCTACAGGTAAGCCTGAATATAGGCTTACCTGTACTTTAAAGTGGTTGTCATGACTTGACAACCACTTTAACTTTGGGTAAATTCGTATTCATTCCATTCACTAACAGCCAAATTGGAAAGCAAATTCCAATACCTATAATTTAATCCTTGGTTTAGGAGATATTCCCTGTATCTGCATCATCGGCACATGTGCAGTGAAGAAACGGCCTGACTGGGTCGTTTCTTCACTATGTGTGCCGTAAATGATGGCTCCCATGCACATGCGTGGGAGTGACGTCAGCGCGGCTCCTGCCAATCACAGCGCTAGAATCCGTGCTGTGATTGGTCGGCGCCCGGGATCCCGGAAGACGACGGAAACAGCATGTCGCCGGTCACAGCGGTGCTCGGGGACCACTGCTACAGCGTTGATCTAAGGTAAGCATTTCATATCTAAGGTAAGCATTATGCCTTTCTCTTGCAGGTGTTTTTTTTTTTTTTTAATTGACTTGACAACCACTTTAAGAATTATCCGAAATAATGAATGCTATATCCAAACAAATGTAACGTAACAAATTAATAATAATAAATATCAATAATAATAACTTTGTATTACTATTATTATTTATTATTAATTCCTTCCATTACATTTATTTAGATGCGGCATTCGTTATTTCAGGTAATTCGTAACTTCAGATAAATTCATATTCGTTACGTTCACTAACAACCAAGTTTGAAAGGAAATTCCAATACCTATAATTTAATAGTTAGTTATTATTAGTTAGTTAGATATTATTTCAAATTTTCGGAATTTCGTTCTTTTGAATTTTCGGATTTTCTTTCTTATTTTCGGATTTTCTAGCCTCAGGTCTTCTGCACATCGCAGGATTGCGATCGGGGTCAGGTAAGTCTTAACCACTTCAGCCCCGGAAGGATTTACCCCCTTTCTGACCAGAGCACTTTTTGCGATTCGGCACTGCGTCACTTTAACTGACAATTGCGCGGCCGTGCGACGTGGTACCCAAACAAAATTGATGTCCTTTTTTCCCACAAATGGAGCTTTCTTTTGGTGGTATTTGATCACCTCTGCGTTTTTTATTTTTTGCGCTATAAACAAACAAAGAGTTACAATTTTGAAAAAAATTTGTTATAATAAATCTCCAAAACAAAATATAAAAAAACAAATCTATTCATCAGTTTAGGCCAAAATGTATTCTTCTACATATTTTTGGTAAATAAAATTGCAAAAAGCATTTATTGATTGGCTTGTGCAAAAGTTATCGCGTCTACAAACAATGAGAATTAATTTATGGCATTTTTATTTATTTTTTTTTAACTGGTAATGGCGGCGATCTGCGATTTTTAGTGGGACTGCAATATTGCGGCCGACAGATTGGACATTTTTGACACTGTTTGGGACCATTGACATTTATACAGCGATCGGTGCTATAAACAGCCACTGATTACTGTATAAATGTAACTGGCAGTGAAAGGGTTAACCTGCAGGGGGCGATCAAGGGGTTAACTGTGTTCCCTAGGTGTGTTCTAACTGTGTGGGGGCTGGGCTGCTGGGGGGCATAAGAGATCTAACTGATCCCGATGACAGGGCTCAGTAGATCACTGTCATGCCCACTGACAGAACGGGGGAACCGCCGTGTTCTGTATTAGCCGATCGTGGGTCGCCGGCGGACATCGAGTCTGCCCGACCCGCAGGCACACTCACGCAGCGTGTGCGGCGGGCACGAGAGTGCGCAGCCCACAAACTGCGGCTGTGCGAACCGCCGTTTTTTAGACTGCGATTCACGCAGTGGAGCCAACCTGCCGCAGTAAATGTACGCGAGGGGTCGGCAACTGGTTAAGGGGGCAGCTGCACATTGAAGGTGTTTTACCTTCATGCATAGAATGCATGACGGTAAAAAACCTTCAGCGTTTACAACCATTTTAATTTTCTAGAAGTTAATGGGATCAAATTGATGATCATTTATGGTAGTGATGAAGAAAATCAATGGACTTGTATTGCCCATCCTAAAATCAAATGCTCCAAAGAAATGGCTTTGCAATGGAACAACATTTTCAGGGTTTTTATACAAAGTCTGTCAAGACCATAGCGGTGCTATTTATAAAATAAATGTACTGCTGCATTCAAAATTCTAAAATCAGAAGCAGCTGACACACATTTGTGATAATTAAATGAACAGTAAAAAACGTATATGTGTTGCACTAATCACAGAAACAGTGACATAATATTAAATACATACAAAAATCCAATAAAATAAACAAATGAAAATAAAAAGTGACAATAAGTACAAATAAATATTAAAAAAGTGTCAAATAAATGAAGTGCAAATATTCTTCTTAACCACTTGCCGACCGCCCACAGTACATTTATGGCAGGGGTAGTCAACCTGCGGCCCTCCAGCTGTTGCAAAACTACAAGTCCCATCATGCCTCTGGGAGTAATTGTACACGTCAGCCTTGCAATGCCTCATGGGAAATGTAGTTTTACAACAGCTGGAGGGCCGCAGGTTGCCTACCCCTGATTTATGTCATCACTTTGAAGTTAAATTCCGTTGTTATGGCAGTAGGTTACCGGAGCCGTCGGTAAGCCCGGAGCCGATCTGATCCCTCTGATGCCTGGGCAGGAAGTCGAGGGCAAGATAGCCTCCACCCGGCTCTATGCCCTTGGAGGACTGGAGTGAAGTCTGACATCAATTTCCCCTCTCGGGCTTAAAGGGCTAATTGTTTTTTTTGTTAAAGTCAAAATGCCATTTTTTTTAAGGGTAAATGTGATATTTGAGGGATTTGAGGCCTTTTTGACCCCATATCTCTCAATAAAGAGGACCTGTCATGCTTATTTCTATTACAAGGGATTTTTACACTCCTTGTAATAGGAATAAAGGTGATTAAAAAAAATAAAACTAAAGGGACGGTGTAAAATAAAAAATAAAAAGTAATATAAATAAGGAAAAAAAATGTAAAGCACCCTGTCCCCCTGTGCTCGCACGCAGAAGCGAACGCATAGGTGAGGTATCACTGTGATCAGTGGAGCGAGAAATAATTCTAGCACTAGACCTCCTCTGTAACTCTAAATAGGTAACCTGTAAAGTGACGCCTATGGAGATTTTTCAGTACTGTAGTTTGTCGTCATTCCACCAGCATGGGCAATTTTAAAGCGTGACACGTTAGGTATCTGTTTACTCGGCATAAGACCATCTTTCTTATTATACAAAAAAGTTGGGCTAACTTTAGCATTTTGTTTTTTTTTATTAAATTCAATAAAGTGTATTTTTTTTTAAAGGCCGCTGCGCAAATACAGTGCGACATAAAATATTGCAACGATCGCCATTTTATTCTCTGGGGTCTCTAATAAGAAAAATAAATAAATAATAATAAAAAAAAAAAATACAAATTTAAACTTGTAAAGAGGACATGGCATGCTTATTTCTATTACAAGGGATGTTTAGACTGCTTGTAATAGGAATAAAAGTGATTTAAAAAAAAATAAATAAATAAAGGGACAGTGTAAAATAAAAAATAAAAAGTAATATAAATAAGGAAAAAAAAATTGAAAGCGCCCCGTCCCCCTGTGCTCGCATGCAGAAGCAAACGCATACATAAGTCGTGCCTGCACATGTGAGGTATCGCTGTGATCAGTAGAGCAAGAAATAATTCTAGCACTAGACCTTCTCTGTAATTCTAAACAGGTAACCTGTAAAAATTATACAAAAAAAGTTGGGCTAACTTTAGTGTTTTGGGTTTTTTTAACTCATTAAAATGTTTTTTTTTTTTTTTTTGAAAGGCCGCTGTGCAAATACAGTGTGACACATAGGCGTGCATATGGGGTGTGCCAGGTGTGCCTGGGCACACCTTAATCACTCTGTGCAGTGCCGACTCCCCCTATTGCCCGGGCAGTGTCACCCCTATGCAGTACTGCTGGCTTCCCTCCTCTTCTCTCTTCTCCCCTCGGCTGCTGTAGGGGATGTTTCAGGGTGGAGAGGGTGCGTTCAATATGTCATTTTCCGGCACACAGTGAACACACTCACTCACTGTGTTCTTTCAGAAACGGAAGCATAGTAAACACACTTTACTATGCTTCAGTGTATTTGAGCTACGAGGTGCACACTCTAATGCACCAGGCTGGGCACACCTATGGTGTGACATAAAATATTGCAAAAAACACCATTTTATTCTCTAGGGGCTCTACTAAATATATATATATATATATATATATATATATATATATATATATATACAGGGTGGGCCATTTATATGGATACACCTTAATAAAATGGGAATGGTTGGTGATATTAACTTCCTGTTTGTGGCACATTAGTATATGTGAGGGGGGAAACTTTTCAAGATGGGTGGTGACCATGGCGGCCATTTTGAAGTCGGCCATTTTGAATCCAACTTTTGTTTTTTCAATAGGAAGATGGCCCACCCTGTATATATATATAAATGGCCCACCCTGTATATATATAAAATGCTTTGGGGTCCTATGTAATTTTCTAGCATAAAATACTAATTTAAACACCTCCACACTGCCAAACAGACCTACTTTATTACTCTTATTAACAACCTCTCACTCTTTTCTACCTTTAACGCTCTACGTCGTCCTTCATTACCTCCACCCACTAACTTACTCACTGCCCAGGAGATTGCTCATCACTTTAAAAATAAGATTGATACAATTCGTCTTGATATCTCCTCTCTACAGATTTCTCACTCCCCTCACATTCTTTGTCCTCCTGCACAATCAATACTCTCGTTTAACCCAACTACCATAGAGGAAGTCACTAAACTTCTCTCTAACGCCCACCTAACCCTCTGCCCCCTGGACCCCGTTCCTTCTCAAATACTACAATCACCATCTGACTCTATCCTACACTCTAACTCATATCTTCAACCTCTCCCGCTCTACTGGCATCTTCCCCAACCCTCTAAAACATGCACTAGTCACTCCCATACCAAAAAAAGCCACCCTGGACCCCACCAATCTTAACAACCTAAGACCCATCCCTTACTCCCTTTTACCTCCAAAATCCTTGAGCGTTTAGTTTACAACCGACTGAGTGACCACCTCACTGAAAATAACCTTCTTGATCCCCTTCAGTCTGGATTTCGTCCACAGCACTCCACAGAAACTGCCCTCCTAAAACTCACAAACGACTTACTAACAGCTAAACCAATGGTCATCATTCCGTACTATTACTCTTGGACCTCTCTGCTGCCTTTGATACAGTTGATCACACCTTCCTCAAAAAAAAACTAAATTTGCTTGGTCTCCATGGCTGTACTCTCCGTTGGTTCGAATCTTACCTATCTCACCGCACCTTCATTGCCACTTACAACTCCACTTCCTCTTCTCCAACTCCTCTTACCGTTGGGGTCCCCCAAGGTTCTGCCCTTGGACCCCTACTATTCTCTATCTACACATCCTCCCTGGGTCAGCTGATAACCTCCTCATTTATATTCGGATGACACCCAAATCTATCTCTCTACCCCTCATCTCACCACATCAGTCTCCTCACAGATCACTGCTTTACCAACAGACATATCAGCCTGGATGTCACAGCACTTCTTCAAACAGAATCGATCTAAAACTGAGCTCATGATATTTCCTCCCCACGTGCCCCTTCTCCTGACTTCTCTGTTAAGATCAATGGCACAACTATTATTGCGTCCCCACATACCAGGGTGCTAGGGGTAACCCTAGACTCTGAACTGTCCTTTCAGGACCACATCCAATTCCTGTCCAAATCATGCCGCCTCAGCCTACGCAACATCTCTAGAATACGCCCCTTTTTAACCAATGAAACCACCAAGCTTCTAATTCAATCTCTGGTTATCTCTCGCCTTGACTACTGCAACTCTCTCCTCATTGGATTACTGTTACATACATTATCCCCCCTTCAGTCAATAATGAATGCTGCTGCAAGACGTATCTACCTTACCAACCGCTCAGTGTCCTCCACCCCTCTCTGCCAATCCCTCCACTGGATTCCACTCACCCAACGAATAAAATTCAAAATACTAACAATAATTTACAAAGCCATCCACACCTCTGCCCCCAGCTACATCTCTAACCTAGTCTCAAAATACCAACCAAGCCGCTCTCTTCAGTCCTCCCAAGACCTCCTTCTCTCTAACTCACTTGTCACCTCCTCCAATGCTCGCCTCCAGGATTTCTCCAGAGCTTCTCCCATTCTTTGGAACTCCCTATCCCAATCTATCCGACTGTTTCCTAATCTATCCATCTTTAGACGATCCCTAAAAACTCTTCTCTTTAACCACCTCCCACCCAGCCACTGTACATATACGGCCGGGTGGGAGCTTTCCCGTTCTGACAGGACGTGCATATACGTCCTGCAGAACGGAAGCTCGCAGCGCGGCCACGCGGCGTGCTGCTGCTGGATCCTGTGATCATTATGATCGCAGGATCCAGCTGAGCAGAGATCGGGATACGGGTGCAGTGACTGGCCCTCCCGATCATGTGACGGCTGTGTCCAATCACAGCCGTCACATTGTAAACAGAGACGAACGTCTCTGTGACAGTTCTCTCCCCGCCGAGCTCAGTGAGAGCTCAGTGCGGGGGGGGGGAAGGGGGGGAGCTGCAGCTCTGTGACAGCTCTCTGTATGATGATGATTTCATGCAGAAAGCTGTCACAGATCGCCCCCCACACAGTGCACCAAGCACACTGATACCCCTGTCCTCATACATATAAATGTCCCCATAAAACAGCCCCCAAAACATCTGTATGACCCCCATCACATCTGTCACCATACACAACATCTGTCAGAGTCCCCAAAACATCTGTCTGTCCCGTCACATCTGTCACAGTCCCCAAACATCTGTCACAGTCCCCAAACATCTGTCTGTCCCGTCACATCTGTCACCATACACAAAACATCTGTATGTCACCGTCACATTTGTCACAGTCCCCGTCACATCTGTCTGTCCGCCAACACCAAATAAACTCCGATTTGGGTTATTTTTACCAAAGAAATGTAGCAGTATCATTTTTGGTCAAAATTTATGAAGAGAAATTACTTATTTGCAAAATTTTATAACAGAAACGCAGAAAAATGCATTGTTTTTTAAAATTTTTAGTCTTTTTTTAATTTATAGCGCAAAAAATAAAAAACCCATGGGTGATTAAATACCACCAAAAGAATGCTCTATTTGTGTGAAAAAAATGATAAAAATTTCATATGGGTACAGTGTCGCATGACTGCGCAAATGTCATTCAAACTGCAACAGCGCTGAAAGCTGAAAATTGGTCCGGGAAGGAAGGGGGTTTAAGTGCCCAGTATTGAAGTGGTTAAAGAAGCCTATCCTGCTTCTATCTAATACACTGTCTTACTTTCTACAGCAGCTCATCCCCCACAGCTATTACTTTTTGTATCAATTGACCCTCCCTCTTAGATTGTAAGCTCTAACGAGCAGGGCCCTCTGATTCCTCTTGTACCAAATTGTGATGTAACTGTACTGTCTGCCTTCATTTTGTAAAGCGCTGCGCAAACTGTTGGCGCTATATAAATACTGTATAATAATAATAAACTTGTAAAGAGGACCTGTCATGCTTATTTCTTTTACATGCAGAATCGAACGCATACATAAGTCGTGCCCGCACATGTGATCAGTAGAGCGAGAAATAATTGTAGCACAAGACCTCTCTGTAACTCTAAACTGGTAATCTGTAAAAATGTTTAAAGTAATGCATATGGAGATTTTTCAGTACTGTAGTTTGGCACCATTCCACGAGCGTGGGAATTTTAAAGCATGACATGTTAGGTATCTATTTGCTCGGCGTAACATCATCTTTCACATTAAGTTTGGCTAACTTTAGTGTGTTTGGGGTTTTTTTTAAAGTCATTAAAAGTGTATTGTTTTTTTTTTTTTTATAGACCGCTGCCCAAATACAGTGTGACATAAAATATTGCAACGATCGCTATTTTATTCTCTAGTGTCTCTACAAAAAAAATATATGTAATGTTTGGGGGTCCGAAGTAATTTTTTATCAAACAATACTAATTTAAACTATTAAAAAAAAGTTTCAGAAAAGGCCTGGTCATCAACATGCTCCCCACCACCATTTGTTATGAAATATTGTTTTGCACAAACGGACACCTAATAGTTAATACAAGGTTCATTTATAACCTTCAAGATAGCGCTCCACTACCCCCTCTCTTACTCAGTTTACTAGTAGTCACGGATACTATATAGGGGGAGCTGCCATCTTGCAGATACCCACCCTTAAAGAGGTATTACAATGCAAGTGCTCCCCATCCCACTGTGATCACGCCTCTTACCAGATATGTATGACCAAAGATTATAACGCTCCTATAAGCATGTTGCGAGCCGGTTCACACAGGGGTGACTTGTTAGAAAAAGGTCCCTGTACTACTTTGAGGGCGACTTCAAGTGACTTGCATTGACTTCTATTACAGATGTCGTTTGCAAGTGCAGATGAAGTCGCGCTGTGCAGGGCAGCTTTCAGTCGCCCCTGAAGTCGGATCGCCCCTGTGTGTACCAACTCTAAAGCCTCGTACACACGAGCTGATGGTTGGTCAACCGAACATCCAACTTTTTCCCAAATTGGGCGATGGCAGTTTGGTCTAGCATACTAACGCGAAGCAAGTAATCCCCCAACAAAGCCAAACATAGTGACGTGTTTCGAGCGTATAACGAGGAAGTTCAGGTGAATGTGAGTTAGGAACACAGGTTACACGACGGAACACTTCCTGGATTCCGGGCATGCATGTTTGTACTTCCAACTTTTGGTTGGTCAACTTCTGTACACACAAGCCAACAATCGGTCAACGCCTTGTTGGCCAACACAAGTTTTCTAGTCTCGTCGTCCAACTTCTGTTGATTGGAAATCGGCTGTAAAATCGTGCGTACACACGACCAGATTATCAGCCAACAGGCTGTTGGACGACAGTTGTTGACCAACCATCGGACCGTGTGTTCGGGCCTTTAGGGCCAATGGCTCCACCAGCAAGATAAATCAGCAGGAACGCCACAGGATCTCGCACCATAATCAAAGTAGCATGAAAAAAGAAAGCAAGCTCCATAGCGTAAAACCGCTATAGTGAAAATGTATTAATTGCTAACTCACATATAATAAACTCTTGTAGGACAGCGTTTAAGAGACCCAAGTGCTCATGTATGTGAATCACCAATCACACAATCGAGTGATCATTGGGTGAGTGATGTATACGGCTTCTTTTTACAATGAAAAATGGCAGATTTTGAGAAATAATGTAGATAAATTACATAATCAAACTTTTTACATGCTAAAGGTATTTTTTAATGAAATTGATAAGGTGACTGAAGTACCTCTTTAATACAACATGATAAAGCATGGCATACCATGTATTAACGTGTGTGTGGCAATGCAGGGCACCGCAGATAAAAGGTGTGCAGCTGCCCTGATTGATGGTTTCATCTTTAGAATGACAGCCACAATCTGCTCCTTCCCAAAGTGATGGCGTACCTCACTTATCGAAACTACTGAAATCAAACACTGATCACAAAATAAAATATATTTAGAATTTTTTCTTAAATCGATTGTAAACGATCACCTTGTAAACCAACGCATCAACAGTGGCAGCTGGTAGTATGTTTATTTTGGGGGGGCAAACAATGCACTCACAGCCCCCCTGCCCCCGTCCATCTCCAGGTCACCCGCACCTCCCACCAACCCCCCCGATCGGTTGGTCAGTCGGTCGGTTGGTCAGGTGGGTCACCTGCCTCGCACTTACCTCATCTAGGTCACGGTGGTTTCCCCTGAGTCTCCCCCTCCCCTGCATCATGCTGTGCATCTCCTCCCTCCTCTCCTCCGTGCACCGTGTATCTCTTCCCTCCTCCTCCTAGGCTGCCAATCGGATCACTTCTCCTTTCGGCCAATCAGGTGATGGGTCTCAGGACCCGCTTCCTGATTGGCCGGGAGGAGAATCAGGAAGACAATAACGAATATTCATTAGCTATTGTCACACAAGTGGGTGTGCTCGAGCCCACCCTTTTTTTTTAAAGCCTATTAGAGCCTCCAGCTCTAATCACGTGCTTCAAAAAAAAAAAAACCCCCATTGGAATCCATGCGTCCGACACCGCACATGTAAATTAGGGGGCTGGGCACATGGATAGGGGGCGGCATCCCTGCATTATGGGCCGCCACTGCCATTCAATTTAAAATAGAAATGAAAGGCAAAACATTTGAGTATAGATATAAAAAAAAAAACATTATAAATACCTTTTATTTCCTTTTTTATATGTGATCATATTCCCACTGTTCCTCCTGTTCTCAGCTACATAAGAGCTGGGGGGAGGAGAAACAACAGTGCACTGATCTTTCCCAGTCAAAGGCTGCGTGGGGAAGGGGTGGGTGTCAGGACAGGTCTTGGCCATTGGAGGAGAGCACACTGAGTTCTTGGCATAGCTAGAGAACTGACCATGGTGTGTTCTCCTGTTTAGTGTGGTCAGTTTTTAATAGGAAAGCAGAGGGACTGGCAGGATCACCAGGGATTTCACATAAAGGAAGCAATACAAAGAGAACAGGAATCTTTCTGATACAAATACATGGTACAACAGGCACACACCAGGAATATGAAGTGTTGGGGTAACAAACAATTTAAGTACGGACTCCAGGTAGATATAAAACAAGCAATTTAATGCAGCTGTGTAATCATTAACACATATTTTAATGCCCTTTTTTAATACAAGCAGTCTAAGTTTCTGAATTTGACCTAGAATCAGCCTCTTGCAGTCCCCTGTACAGCAGAGCACAGACTGGGATAAGAGGAAGCACCACAAGGAGTCAATTCACTGCACTGCGGTGCTCATGTACTAACAAGGGACAAGAAGGGAACAGAGTGACTGAGAGATGAGTTTTTTAGTGTGCTGCTTTTCCCTTCACTGTCCAATCACAAGCTGGGGGAAGTACAGGACCTGAAAGTGTCACTAAAAATGTTATTAAACCCAGGACCCTGCATTCCCTATATCTGGTCTCCCACAGCACACAGAACATGGAAATGCAATTATTTTAGTAAATATAAACTGCTAAATACCTTTTCTCATCAGCAGCATATAGCAGTCTTATGACTGCTAGACATGTGCAATTTGTTTCCTTTCAAATTCGTTTTTTAATCGAATTAACGAAAATCCTTTTACCAAATTTTTCAGAATATTCGTAAATTGTAAATTACTAAATTCGAAAATTCAAAAATTCGGAAATTTTAAAACCCGAAAATTCGAAAATCTGAAATAATAACTAACTATAATAACTTAACCATTACTAAGTGTAAAATTATTGTGTATATATATATATATATATATATATTAAATTATTGGTATTGGAATTTCCTTTCAAATTTGGCTGTTAGTGAACGTAACAAATACAAATTTATCCAAAGTTACGAATTATCCAAAATAACAAATGCCACATCTAAACGAATGGAACGTAACAAATTAATAATAATAATAAATAACAATAATAATAATAATAATAATAAAAATAACTTTTTATTATTATTTATTATTAATTTGTTCCATTCCATTTGTTTAGATGTGGCATTCGTTATTTTGAATAATTCATGACTCCGGATAAATTCGTATTCATTACGTTCACTAACAGCCAAATTTGAAAGGAAATTCCAACACCTATAATTTAATAGTTAGTTATTATTAGTTAGTTAGTTACTATTTTGAATTTTCGGATTTTCAAATTTACAAATTTATGAATTTTCGAATTTACACATTTTTGAATTTAGAAATTTTCAAATTTACGAACTTACAAATGTACGAATTTTCAAATTTACAAATTTATGAATTTTTTGAATTTACACATTTTTGAATTTACAAATTTTCACATTTACGAACTTACAAATGTACGAATTTTCGAATTTACAAATTTAGAAATCGCGGTCAAAATGAATGACCCAAAAACCGAAAAAAAAAAGGAAGGAAACAAAAACGGACACATTTTTCAGCAGTGCACAAGTCCAGTGACTTCTATCAGCATCTGGTTAAAGCTTGCAGGAAGAGTTTTCATTCTCCTCTGACTGTCCTAAGAGGCTGTGGGACCCCTGACCCTCTGTCTGGACAGTGCTGATTGGCCCTGTGCTGATCACATGCACTCTCCCAAGAAAAAAAAGCACACCAAACTGAGCATGTGCAAAGTGCCCCCAAGGCTCTGTTCTATTTTCCCCTTTGGAAGAAGGGGAGGATCAGAGAAGACAGGATCAAACAGCCTTTTTACACAATGCAGAGGATTTACCCCTTAGGTTCCACAGTGAGTATAACAAGCATGCTATACTGTATATACAGACTGATTGTACTGTTGTGGGTTACTGCAGTAAAGAAAAATCAGGTCTCCTGCCCTTTAAGGTCTGTGCCATGTGGCAGAGCTATGTAAATCTCAGGAGCGGATGGGCAGAAATGCAAATAATTTGGCATCTCCTTTATATGCATTTCATCTGTATGTTTAGCTGTTTGCCTGAAAGTCAACTTTAACTCAACGAATACACCAACAAATCGGTTATTTTTTTTTACAGCCTAGGTTTTCCTATCATTATTTTATATGTGAAGAGTTTCTGTGGATGTTTAATGGAGGATAGGATGGATCCATACCTCCTGCTTGGCTATTGGAGAGCAAAATGCTTGCCATATAGGAGAAATGGGCCTTGCTAACATTGCAGCTCGCTGTATAATAATAAAGATTCCTGGAGGTATTGATCAGTGAAAGCTTTTACTATGGACCCAGCCACAAACATTAATCACCCGGCATTGTAACACTCTGGAAGGAAAAAGAACTACGGGGAACTTCGTCTCCTCCATCCTACAAGATAATGGAAATAAATGACGCAATGGTGAGAGACAGTTCAGACAGACGTGTCTTCTACCTGATCCAGAGGAATATTGGTGGAAAATATAACACATCTTGTATTGGCAGCTGGTAAACTACACAATAATATATTATTACGTATTTCTGACAGGTTGTCTTTAACCACTTAAGGACCGGAAGGATTTCCAGCTTTAGGACCGGAGCACTTTTTGCGATTCGGCGCTGCGTCAATTTAACTGAAAATTGCGCGGTCGTGCGACGTTGCACCCAAATGAAATTTGCCTCCTTTTTTTCCCACAAATAGAGCTTTCTTTTGGTGGTATTTGATCACCGCTGCGTCATTTCTGATCGCCGCTATAAACAAAAGAAGAGCGACAATTTTGCAAAAAAACCCAAATTTCTTACTTTTTGCTAAAATACAAATCAAAAAAAAAATATAAAAAAACATTTTTTTTCATCAGTTTTGGCCGGTTTATATTCTTCCTCATATTTGTGATAAAAAAAAATCACAATCGGCGTTTATTGATTGGTTTGCGCAAAAGTGGCCGCGTTTACGGATGATGAGAATTAATTTCTGGGGTTTTTAATTTTTTTTATTTTTTACTAGTAATGGCGGCGATCTGCGATTTTTAGCGGTACTGCGATATTTCAGCGGACATGTTGGAACATTTTGACACTTTTTTGGGACCATTGGCATTTATACAGCGATCAGTGCTATAAAAATGCACTGATTACTGTGTAAATGCCATTGGCAGTGAAGGGGTTAACCGGCAGGGGGCGCTCTAAGGGTTAAAAATTGGTAAGCTGCAATGTATAAAATGTATGGGTTGATGTACACTTTAAGACAAAAATAACTCCCAGTTTACCCTAATCTGAATTTTGTGTTGGCCATTTCAGAAGAATTCACAAAGTTCTCTATATGTAGGGTGCTTCCTGAAGTCTCCATCCATCAACCTTCTCATTCAGCCTGATTCACTAAAGTAAAGCTTAAACATATTTTTTTATCATGTTTCCACTTTATTTCAGTGAAACTTAATTCTCAAAAAAGTTCTTGCACTGATTCCTTCATATTATTTTTTTACATGCAAAAACTGTATTTGTAAAAGTTTTTGCTTGCAAATTAAAGCTAAGCTAAGTAAAACCCATTTTGCAAAGTAAACACACACTTCTCCTTTAGTAAATTAAATCCCAATTTCATGTATATTCCCCGCTAAAAATAACTTGTTACCCCCTTCATCTTTCTTCTAGAGCAGTCTCCAAACTTTCTAGGTGCCAGTTTACTGTCCTTCAGACTTTAGGGGGCTGGATTGTGGAAATTGGGAGTAGAAAAAGGTCCAGACATCAGTGGGAAAAACAATGCCCCACCTTTGGTATCAGTGTGAGGAATAGTGCCGCATCATTGGTATCAGTGGGAGGAATAGTGCACCATCATTGGTATCAGTGGGAGGAATAGTGCCGCATCGTTGGTATCAGTGGGAGGAATAGTGCCCCATCATTGGTATCAGTGGAAGGAATAGTGCCCCATCATTGGTGTCAGTGGGAGGAATAGTGCCGCATCGTTGGTATCAGTGGGAGGAATAGTGCCCCATCATTGGTATCAGTGGGAGGAATAGTGCACCATCATTGGTATCAGTGGGAGGAATAGTGCCCCATCATTGGTGTCAGTGGGAGGAATAGTGCCCCATCATTGGTGTCAGTGGGAGGAATAGTGCCGCATCGTTGGTATCAGTGGGAGGAATAGTGCTGCATCATTGGTATCAGTGGAAGGAATAGTGCACCATCATTGGTTTCAGTGGGAGGAATAGTGCCCCATCATTGGTGTCAGTGGGAGGAATAGTACCCCATCATTGGTGTCAGTGGGAGGAATAGTGCCCCATCATTGGTGTCAGTGGGAGGAATAGAATAGTGCCCCATCATTGGTATCAGTGGGAGGAATAGTGCCCCATCATTGGTATCAGTGGGAGGAATAGTGCACCATCATTGGTATCAGTGGAAGGAATAGTGCACCATCATTGGTGTCAGTGGGAGGAATAGTTAGGGTTGCCACCTTTTCTTCAAGCCAAACCCGAACACTTTTCTTGCGCACGGCATTTTTTTTGTAGTATACACTATAGACAATAGGATTGTAAAAGACCTTGCACAACTTTCGGTGACTTAAGGCCCCTTTCACACTGGGGCTGGCTGGCGGTAGCAGTAAATCCCCGCTAGTTTCAGCGGGGATTTAGCGCTGTAATAGCGGCGCTACGGCACCGCTATGCAGGCGGGTGCGCGGCAATTTTAACCCCCCACAAGGGGTTAAAACGGAGTTAAACGTGCCGGCGCGCCGCGCTACCGAGGCAGTGTGCAGCCGCTTTGGAAGCGCTGCCCATTGTTTTCAATGGGCAGGGGCGGTGGAGGAGTGGTGTATCACCGCTCACCGCCCCAAAGATGCTGCTTGCAGGACTTTTTGTAACGTCCTGCAAGCGCACCGCCCCAGCGTGAAAGCACTCCAGCTTTCACATTGGGGTGGGGAGGTATTTTTTAGGCGCTTTACAGGTGCTATTTTTAGCTAAATAGCGCCTGTAAAGCGCCTCAGTGTGAAAGAGGTCTAAAGAGAGTAGTAACAGGGTGCGCTGTGTATGCCACTGCGCACAGAGGGTGTAGCCACATTGTGTTAACCATGGGAGGGGCCTAAATTAGCCCACCCTACCTACAACACCCCTTACTATCCCCTGCACCCCAACCTTCCACGGACATTCCAAAGTAGCCCATCCTACCTATAGCAACCCACACTATCAACACCACACCAAAGTGGCCCATTCTATCTCAACACTCCAAATCAGTCCATCATATCCAAGGCACCACAGAGTGGACCACCATAACCGCAGCACCACAAAGAACCCCACACCAGTGGGATGGACTGGAGGGCAGTGGGGTGAATAGAGGGAGGCAGTAGGGTGGACTGGGGGGGCTGCAGAGTGGTCAGAGGGATGATGAGAGAAATCTGGAGAAAGT
>BLSH010014130.1:123109-142020 GCA_018402905.1 Glandirana rugosa | reverse complement strand
ACCAGTGCCAATCAGCTCAGCTTCACCAGTGCCCATCAATGCAGCCTCATCGGTGCCGTCTCACCAGTGTCCATCAATGTAGCCTGATCAGTGCCCACCAGTGCCACCTCACCAGTGCATACCAGTGCCACCTTACCAGTGCATACCAGTGCCACCTTACCAGTGCATACCAGTGCCACCTCACCAGTGCATACCAGTGCCACCTTACCAGTGCATACCAGTGCCACCTTACCAGTGCCACCTCACCAGTGCCACCTTACCAGTGCAGTCTATCAGTGCCAGCTAATGAGTACCCATAAGTGAAAAATGTTATATCAGAAACTTACCTTGTGGCCATTACACTCTCTGCCCATTCATTTTGAAGGCAATCCCGCCCCTCCTCTGGACTACATCTCCCATAATTCTTTGCAGTACAAG
This sequence comes from Glandirana rugosa, assembly GCA_018402905.1. Lineage (NCBI taxonomy): Eukaryota > Metazoa > Chordata > Amphibia > Anura > Ranidae > Glandirana > Glandirana rugosa. Next base: position 141,603 of record BLSH010014130.1, on the reverse strand, counting down.
AGGGAGGGGGAGGGAGGAACACTTTGCTCGGTTTCCCTCCCCTAACCTCTGTACTGCGGGGAGAGTGAAGGAGGGAGGAGGGGGCTGACATAGGAGAGGGGAGGGGGCGGGATGCTGGGAGAAGGCAGAAAAGAGTCCAGAGCGATCTTCTTCATTATGAGAGATGCAGGGCAGGCAGCTTCCCGGAGGGCGGCGGCTGCTAGATGAGAAGAGCCGCTCTGTCCTGTGTATGACACTCAGAGGGGGAGCGGCTTCAGCCTGTGTGCAGCTTTGTAGCATCGCCGCAGGTCCCCCTCTGAGTGTCATACACTGGACAGAGCGGCTCTTCTCATCTAGCAGCCGCCGCCCTCCGGGAAGCTGCCTGGCTGTGATCAGCCTTGAAAAAGTGGAGATGAGTGAAGGGACAACTTTTATAGTTCAGCGCCCCCTCCCTGCGGCGCCTGGGTGCACTGCACCCCGCGCACCCGCCCAGGATCGGCCCTGTGTGAACCCCTTGGAGCTGAGTTTTCTGCAGTAATTTGCCTTAAAAATGTGATCTGACCCTCATCTAAAGCCTCGTACACGCGGCCCGATTTTCAGGCGGGAATTTTCATTCGATGGCCTGTTGTCCGACATTCTTACCGTTAGTATGCTCCTTTCGACAACGGATTTCGATTTTTCGTCAGACAACAGCTGGATGTGCTGGCTAGAAAAATGTTTTTGTACGACAACGCAACGTCCGATTTTCGTTCCGTTAATGCGGTTTTCGTACGTAAAAAAATCGTATGATAGGAAAAAAAGATGCAAAAATATTCAAAACATTACTTCTGACGTTGAGTTTGGTCATGCGGAAATTTTCGTATTGTTGGTACGCTCTTCACTTTCAACATGAGATTAGCATCCAATAAAAAATGGACGTTGTGTCATCTGAAAATCGGATCGTGTGTATGAGGATTAAAGTCTTGCACACATGCGCTGATGATCTACGACTGCATGTCCAACTTTTGTCCAAATTGGCTGTCCATGGTTTTGTCTAGAGTACTGATGGTAGTCAAGTAATCATCCAACAAAGCCGAACGTAGTGACGTCCTACGACCGTATAAAGAGGAAGTTCAGGTGAATTGTGAATTAGGAACGCAGGTTACACGACTGAGCACTTCCTGGATTCCGAGCATTCGTGTTTGCACTTCCAGCTTTTGTTTGGCCAACTTCTGTACACACAAGCCGAAAATCGGACAGCGCCTAATTGGCAGACAAAACTTTTCTAGTCTTCTCAGACAACTTCTTTTGGACGATAATTGGAAATTGGCTGTGGAATCGTGCGTACTAAAGGTCCGTACACACGGTACGATTATCAGCCAGCAATGGTTGTCCAATAGCTTGTTGGCCAATTATCCAACCGTTACGGACGATTCGACAGCCGATTTCCAATTATCATCCAACAGAAGTTGGCTGACAAGGCTAGAAAACTTTTGTTGGCCAACAAGGCGTTGGCCGATTGTTGGCTCGTGTGTACAGAAGTTGGCCCAACAAAAAGTTGGAAGTGCAAACACGCATGCTTGGAATCCAGGAAGTGTTCGGTCATGTAAACCTGTATTTGTAATTCACAAATCAAATATACCTGAATTTCCTCATTATACGCTCGTAACACATCACTACGTTTGCCTTTGTTGGCCGATTACTTGACTACCGCCAGTACGCTAAACCCCCAACAGCCAATTTGGACAAAAGTTGGACGTTTAGTTGTCCAACAATCGTCGCGTGTGCACGAGGCTTTACGATCTGATTATTGACAACAGGCTGCAGCACGACTGCTGTTGGCCGATAATCGCACCGTATGTACGCGGCTTAAGTCACAACAATAGGCAAACACAAAATAACACTGGAGAGTGCAAAATCTGGTGCAGCTGTGCATACTAACCAATCAGCTTCTAACTTCAGCTTCTTCAATTAAGCTTTGATCAAAAAAAACCTGGATGCTGATTTGGTTTCTATGCAGAGCTGAACCCAGATGTTGCACTCTCCAGTATTAGTAAATGAACTCCACAATTTTAAGGCAAATTACTGCAGAAATGGGGGTTACATACTTTTTCTTGGATATATACAGGGCCGGACTGGCCATAGGGCACACCGGGTGTTTGCCCACTGGGCCGCGGCCCCTGGGCTGCATGTTCCTCCGATGACTGGGCCATACAGCGGGAGGTAAGCGGCGGGTGGCCGGCCTGGACAGGGTTAACACAGACCGTGGCCGCCGCTCGCCTCCTGCTATACGGCCATTCCTTATGCAGGGCTGGCACCAGAAGAGCGCGGGAGAGAAGGCTCCTGTGACAGGAAGTGCCGACAGGGGACAGCCACTGCGGGCCGGGCACACTGGAGGGTGTATAGCTGGGCCGGGGACAATGGCGGCCGCCGGCCTCTCTCCTAACACCGGCCGGGACACTGACAGCTGCACAGGGAGGAAGGTAGTTTTTGCTGTTTGTTACTGCTGTTTGTTTGCACTGTTTGTTACATTCAAAGTCCTGCTCTGTAGTGGTGGGGAAAGGTAGTGGACTGAGGCTGTCTCTTTACTAGTGTGGGGCTGTCTCTTTACTGGTGTGGGGCTGTCTCTTTACTGGTGTGGGGCTGTCTCTTTGCTGGTGTGGGGCTGTCTCTTTACTGGTGTGGGGCTGTCTCTTTACTGGTGTGGGGCGGTCTCTTTGCTGGACTGAGGCTGTCTCTTTGCTGGACTGAGGCTATCTCTTTGCTGGACCTCATGAGGCTGTCTCATTGCAGGTCTGGGGCTGTCTCTTTGCAGGTCTGAGGCTGTCTCTTTGCAGGTCTGAGGCTGTCTCTTTGCAGGACTGAGGCTCTTTGCAGGTCTGAGGCTGTCTCTTTGCAGGACTGAGGCTGTCTCTTTGCAGGTCTGAAGCTGTCTCTTTGCAGGTCTGAGGCTGTCTCTTCGCTGGACTGATGCTGTGTCTTTGCTGGACTGAGGCTGTCTCTTTGCAGGTCTGAGGCTGTCTCTTTGCTGGACTGAAGCTGTCTCTTTGCTGGACTGAGGCTGTCTCTTTGCAGGTCTGAGGCTGTCTCTTTGCTGGACTGAGGCTGTCTCTTTGCTGGACTGAGGCTGTCTCCTTGCTGGACTGAGGCTGTCTCTTTGCTGGACTGAGGCTGTCTCTTTGCTGGTCTGAGACTGTCTCTTTGCCGGATCGGGATGCCTTTCATCAGGATAAATGGCAAACACCCCCCTTCACCACCCCCCCCCCGCGAACGCTCATGCCCCCATCTCAGCCCCCCCCCCATCGGGCTGTCCAGTCTAAAATGCCCGGGCCTATTTTTTGTCCCAGTCCGGGCCTGTATATATATATATACATATATTTGTGTGTGTTGGGGAAATTGCATATTTCATATTTCTTATTAAGGTTGGCCTCACAAATATCTATTATAGCCTCTAATATCCAGGTTACCTTGCATGACTCAACTTATTGGCATTTGAACTGCCTTATATGGAGAAGCTAACCCCCTCTCCTCAGGAATGTGAAGGTCATATCATTGTTTACCAGGGTGTTGGCTGGGGGTGGTCTTTTTCCTTATACAAGTTCTATATTACCACAGCCAAAACCTATACGAGTTAAGCCTCGTACACACGGGACGACGATCGTACTTACGATCATCTCAAATCGTATGTTGGATAATGTAACTTGCATACTGACTGCACCACACAATCGTACGACCACGGAAAGAACGTTTAGGTGCATGTAATTAGCATCCGGCCGTTCCTAACTTCGGAGCATGCGAAACTCAAAGTTTCAGCTCCCTCCATAAATTTTCTATAGGATTAAGGTCTGAAAACTGACTAGGAGACTCCACTCCTTTGTTGCCTTGGCAGTATGTTTTGGGTCATTGTCATGCTGGAAGACCCATCCACGACCCATCTTCAGTGTTCTGGCTGAGGGAAGAAAGTTCTTCCCTCAGGGTTCTCATCCAAGATTTTACAATACATGGCCCCGTCCATTGGCCACTCAATGCTGCAATGTGCAGGATGAAAAAAATGAGTTTTGTTTTGTCATTTAACTAAATTAGTTTAGTTGCATTTGTTACATTTGTTTTCGGGATTCATTTTGTTTCGTATTCAAATTTTAAAAAAATCAATCAAATTCGAAAAAAAAAATTAAGCTTTGGTCAAAAATGCCGAATTCAAAAAGTTAAACTGCATTCGAAAAATGTAAAATTCGAATTTCGGAAATTTTTTATACATTCTTTCTATTTTATTATATTCTTTTCTATTGTTTTTCTATTATATTATTTTATATTCTATTGTATTCTCTTATGTTCTATTCTATCCTTTTCTATCATTTTCTAATCTATTCTAATCTTTTCTATTCAAACTTATTCTATTCGTATTTCGTGAGATGGTTATATATTCTGTTTTAATCTTCTGTTCTATTGTTTTTCTATTCTATTATTTTCTATTTTATGCTCTTATTCTCTATTCTATTTGTTTCTATTATTGTATATTCTATTATAATCTTCTCTATTCAAATTCAGTCTATTCAAAATTGGAATTCATTCTATTCGATACTCGAATTTCGGAAGATTGTTATATGTTATATTTTTTCTGTTTTATTATATTCTTTTCCATTGTTTTCTATTCTATTCTATTGTATTGGCTTATGTTCTATTCTATTATTTCTAACTTTTTCTATTGAAATTCAAATTCATTCTATTCAAAATTCGAATTTCGGAAAATGGTTTTATATATATATATATATATATATATATATATATATATATATATATATATATATTCAATTTTATTCTATTCTGTTCTATTGTTTTTCTAGTCAATTATTTTCTATTCTATTCTCATATTCTCTATACTAATCTTTTCTATTTGTATTCATTCTATTCAAAATCTGCATTTCGTAAGATGGTTATATATTCTATTTTAATCTATTCTGTTCTATTGTTTTTCTATTTCATTATTTCTATTGTATTCTCTTATCTTCTATTCTATTATTTCTATTCGAGTTCAGTTTCAGTCTATTGTTGAAGATTGTTATATATTATATTCTTTCTATTGTTTTTCTATTCTATTCTATTGTATACTCTTATGTTTTTTTCCATTCTATTATTTTCTGTTCTATTCTAATCTTTTGTATTCAAATTCAAATTTATTCTATTCGAAATTCGAATTTCGGAAAATGGTTATATATTCTATTTTATTCTATTTTGTTCTATTGTTTTTCTATTCTATTCTTTTCTATTCTATTTTCGTATTCTCTATTCCATTCTTTTCTATTCTATTGTAATCTTTTCTTTTGTATTCATTCTATTCAAAATTCGAATTTCAGAAGGGAGGTATATATTTTATTTTAATCTATTCTGTTGTGTTGTTTTTCTATTCTATTATACTCTCTTATTTTCTATTATATTATTTTCTATTCTATTATGATCTTTTCTATTCAAATTAAAATTAAGTCTATTTGAAATTAAAATTAATTCTATTCGAAATTCAAATTTCAGAAGATTGTTATATATTATATGTTTTCTATTTTATGCTACTGTATTCTTTTTCATTGTTTTTTTCTATCCTATTCTTTCTGTTCTATTGTATTCTCTTATGTTCTGTTCTATTCTTTTCTATTCTATTGTAATCTTTTTCTATTCAAATTCATTGTATTTGTATTTCGGAAAATCGTTACATATTCTTTCTATTTTGTTGTATTGTTTTTCTATTCTATTATTTTCTATTGTATTGTATTCTCGTATTTTCTATTCTATTCTTTTCTACTATAATCTTTCCTATTCAAATTCATTCTATTCCAATTTCAGAAGATGGCTGTCCCACAGTATGTGGTTCCCAGCCGCCACTACTTTTCCAGGCGAGCCATCCCTTCCCTGCACAAACAAGTCGGGGACAAGATCAAGTGTGCACTGCGCAACGCCATCTGTGGCAAGGTCCACATAACCACTGATACATGGACCAGTAAGCATGGGCAGGGACGCTATATCTCGCTAACTGCACATTGGGCAAATGTAGTGGCAGGTGGGCCTGAGGCGGCTCGCCATTTGGCGCATGTCCTTCCACCACCGAGGATTGCAGGGCATTTCTCTTTGCCTCCTGTTGCCTCCTCCTCCTACTCCGCTTCCTCCTCCTCTACCATCTCCTCATCCGGTCAGCGTAACACCTTCGCCACCAACATCAGCACCTCCAGGGGGAAACGACAGCAGGCTGTTTTAAAACTGATATGTTTAGGGGATAAACCCCACACTGCGCAGGAGCTGTGGACAGGCATTGAACAACAGACCAATGAGTGGTTGTTGCCACTGAGTCTCAAGCCTGGTCTGGTGGTGTGCGACAATGGGCAAAATATCATAGCGGCTCTGGGCCTAGCCGGTTTGATGCACATCCCTTGCCTGGCGCATGTGCTGAATTTGGTGGTACAGAATTTTCTAAAAAACTACCCAGATATGTCAGAGCTGCTGCAGAAAGTGCGGGCCGTCTGTGCGCGCTTTCAGCGTTCTCACCCTACTGCTGCTCGCCTGTCTGCGCTGCAGCAGAACTTCGGCCTTCCCGCTCATCGCCTCATATGCGACGTGCCCACAAGGTGGAACTCCACCTTGCACATGCTGGAGAAACTGTGTGAGCAGCAGCAGCCAATAGTGGAGTTTCAGCTGCAGCATGCACGGGTCAGTCGCTCTGCGGAACAGCACCACTTCACCACCAACGAGTGGGCCTCCATGCGAGACCTGTGTAGCGTATTGCAGTGTTTTGAGTACTCCACCAACATGGCCAGTGCCAATGACGCTGTTCTCGGCGTTAATATCCCACTTCTATGTCTCCTTGAAAAAACACTTCGGGCGATGATGGAAGAGGATGTGGCACAGGAGGATGAGGAGGAGGATATGGAAGAGGGGTTATTTCCACCGTTATCAGGCCAGTCATTCACAAGTGGCTCGGAGGGTGGGTTCCTGCACCAGCATAGGCCAGGTAAAAAATATTCAAGCCAGGGCACAGTTCTGGAGGACGAGGAGGATGAGGAAGATGATGATGAGGAGGAGGAACCGCAGCAGGGTGGCACCCAGCGCAGCTCGTGGGCATCACTGGAGTGTGGCTGGGGGGATACGGAGGACACAGATGGTACAACACCTCCCACAGAGGACAGCTTGTCTTTGCCTCTGGGCAGCCTGGCACACATGGCCGACTCCATGCTGCAGTGCCTGCGCAACAACAGCCGAGTTGCCCACATTGTAACTTGTGCCAATTACTGGGTGGCCACCCTGCTGGATCCCCATTACAAGGACAACGTGCCGTCCTTAATTCCCTCACTGGAGGGAGAGGAAGATGCGCGACTACAAGCGCACACTGGTAGACGCCCTACTGAGGGCATTCCCAAATGACACCGGGGGCTCAGTGGAAGCACAAGGCGAAAGCAGAGGAGGAAGAGGCCGCCAACGCAGCTGTGGCAACGCCAGCACCTCAGAAGGCAGGGTTAGCATGGCCAAAATGTGGCAAAGCTTTGTCAGCAGCCCGCCACAACAAACAGCACCACCAGCTGATAGGCAAGGTCTTAGCAGGAGGCAGCATTTCAGCAACATGGTGGAACAGTATGTGTGCACACGCCTACACGTACTGACTGATGGTCTGCCCCATTCAACTTCTGGGTCTCCAAATTGGGCACATGGCCTGAGCTTGCTCTTTATGCCTTGGAGGTGCTGGCCTGCCTTGCAGCCAGTGTATTGTCCGAACGTGTGTTTAGCATGGCAGGTGGCGTTATCACAGACAAGCGCAGCCGCCTGTCCACAGCCAACGTGGACAAGCTAACCTTTATTAAAATGAACCAGGCATGGATCCCACAAGACTTGTCTGTACCTTGTGCAAAATAGACATGTAGACCGGACTCACACAGCCATTGGTATACTTGTTTTTTTGAATATGCCTCAATATTTTGGGGGCTACCCCAATTAGAAAAAAAAAAAAAACAAACAACAAAAAGTGTTGGCTACCTCCTCCTCCACCACCACCACTTCCACTAGGCTCCTACTCCACATCCACCCCCCCCTTCCCATTTTAATTTTTTAAATTTGATTTTAAGTTATTTTCCCTATCCCCATTTTTTTGTAGGCCACTTGTCCTACTCTTACCCCCATTTTACTTCCTTTTGCAGCCCTCTAGCACTTTCCAGGACTTTTTTACAGTCATTTTTGTGCCGAAAAGTTCGGGTCCCCATTGACTTCAATGGAGTTCGGGGTCCAGGGTCAAGTTCAGGTCAAGTTCGGTACCGAACCTGAACTTTTTCACTAAGTTCGGCCAAACCCGAACATCCAGGTGTCCGCTTAACTCTATACAGGATCTCTGCTTTCAGAAAATATGTAATGTTTGAGGGTTCTAAGTAATTTTCTATCAAAAACAATGCTAAATTTAGCATGTGTGTGAAAATAATATATGTGTATATATTAAACATAAAACAATATGAGGATGCTCAAAAAAGAAGGAAAACTGTTCAACCACCTAATATGTTAAAGTAGAACTGCAGAACAGTCTAAATTTTAAAATACCCCTTTAAATGATAAAATAAAAAAAGCAGTTTATGCTTAAAACTATACTGGATCTGAGAACCAAAAACACTATTTAATTAATTCTAATATTCAAAGCAAACTCCCCCATTCATCCATGTCTCCATGCTTCCCGCCCGGCGTATTGACAAATGACGTCTGGGCAGGTAGTTCATTATCCTGACTGGACGTCTATTGAAGTCCTCAGGATAATCCGCACGCATCGCGCCGACCAAGGTAAAAGGCTTCCGTGGAAGCCTTTTACCATGTGATCAGCCGTGACGGCTGATCACAGTGTAAATAGGAAGAGCCACTTACAGACCTCAGCAGCGGAGAACCGATCGGCTGCTCACCAGACGGGGCGGGGGGGAACTGCGCTGTACATTTATCAGTGCAGCCCCCCTCAGGATCACCCCACTGGACCACCAGGGAGCCTGCCCAGGACCACCAGGGAGCCCCCCCCCCTGGACACCGCGAGGCGGCCCAGGACCACCAGGGAGGAAAGGAGGAGGCTTCCCAGGACCACCGGGGAGCCCCCACTAGACCACCAGGTAAGGGCAATATAGTGCACTGTAGGGATGGCACCTATCAGTGCCCAGCAGTGCCACCTATCAGTGCCCAGTGCCGCCTATGAGTGTCCATCAGTGCCGCATATCAGTGCCACGTATGAGTGTCCATCAGTGTTGCTTATCAGTGCCGCCCATCAGTGCAGCATATGTGCCCCATCATCAGTGCAACCTTATCAGTGCCACCTCTATCAGTGCCAATCTGTACTGCCTCCTCAGTGCCTGTCAGTCTAGCCTCATCACTGCCCATCAGTGTAGCCACATCAGTGCCCGTCAGTGAAGAAGAAAATGTACTTTATACAAAGTTTTGTGACAGAAACAAAGAAAAATGTTTGTTTTTTTTTTCAAAATTATCGGTCTTTTTTTATTTATAGCGCAAAAAATAAAAACTGCAGGGGTGATCAAATACCACCAAAAGCTCTATTTGGGAACAAAATGATAAAAAGTTTGTTTGGGTACAACGTCGCTCGAACGCGCAATTCTCATTCAAATTGCAACAGCACTGAAAGCTGAAAATTGGTCTGGGCGGGAAGTGTTCTAAGTGCCCGGTATTGAAGTGGTTAAAGAGCAAACCCCTGGCATTTCTGGCCATGGTCATCTTAAATAAGGGCAGGTGATTCATGGAGCAAATGCTTCCTGGAATCCATCTGCCCTTAACTTAGGCATGCAGGCAGAAAGGTGTGCTTAGCTGAGAAAAACGCTCCTCCTCTCCTGAAGTCTTTTGGGATGTATGACATAATTTTGCCCTAGAAACCAGGAATTAACTGAAGAAATATAAAAACAAAAGTTTAAAACAAGTAAATATAATATACCTCTCTATCAGTGGTGGCCCATCCATTAGGAGCGCGGGGTGCCGCCCCCCCCCCCCCCAATCCATGTGCCCGGCCCCTAATCTACATGCAGGGAGCCAGAAGCATGGATTTCAATGTTTTTTTTTTGAAGCACGTGATTAGAGCCGGAGGCTTTAATTGGCTTCAAAAAAGGGTGGGCGTGGGGCGCAGTGAACCCACCCACTTGTGGGACAGATCACGTATCTAGTATGTGATCCAACAACTACAGGTCTGGGGCTCGCACGCGCACCACTGGCGACCCGCTCCCATTGTGATTGGACACAGCGGGATAGTGCTGATAGTTCAGGACACAAGCAGAACGGCAGTCTGCATGTGTAAACAAGGCAGATCATCGATCTGTCAGCAGGGAAGGCTGTGATTCTGTGTTTCTGCAAAGCAGGAACACAGATCTTTGCCTTCCCCTAGTCAAAGCACCTCTCCCACAGTGAGTAAGCGCAACCTAGGCATACACTTAACCCTTTGATCGCCCCTGATGTTAACTTCTTCCCAGCCAGTTTCATTAGTAACGTGACAGTGCATATTTTTAGCACTGATCACTGTATTGGTGTCACTGGTTCCCAAAAAGTGTCAAAAGTACCAGTTAGGTGTCCGATGTGTCTGCCGCAATGTCACAGTCTCTCCATAAGTTGCTACCATTACTAGAAAAAAAATCCCATAGTTTGTAGATGCGACAACTTTTGTGCAAACCAATCAATATACGCTTATTGGGATTTTTTTTACCAAAACTATGTAGCAGATTACCGTACATACTCGAGTATAAGCCGAGTTTTTCAGCACATTTTTTGAGTCAGTGTCTGTGGGTGATCAGTAGTTTCACATTAAACAGAGCCGCGCTGCTTCTAAGAGCCGTTCTATGCATGTAACTGTGACTAATCACATTGGAATGTAGAGAATGCTGAGAGAGGTGTCAGATTTTCATCTTGATGTCGGGGAGGTGGGCGGGACAAGCGGGTGTTAGCTGTTCAGTCCCGCCCACCTCCTGATCTCAGTGAAGATCTGTAGCTCTCTCTCAGCATTCTCTGCATTCCAATGTGATTAGTCACAGTTACATGCACAGAACGGCTCTTAGAAGCAGCATGGCTCTATTTAATGTGAATCTACCTTACTCATCCCTTATGTGTTCTGGCTACAGTCTCTGTGTCCTGGCTAAAATCCCTCTGTCCTGGCTAAAATCCCTGTATCCTGGCTACAATCCCTGTGTTCTGGCTCCCTGTCCCTGTGTTCTGGCTCCCTGTCCCTGTGTTCTGGCTCCCTGTCCCTATGTCCTGGCTACAATCCCTGTGTTCTGGCTCCCTGTCCCTGTGTTCTGGCTACAATTCCTGTGTTCTGGCTCTCTGTCCCTGTGTTCTGGCTGCTGCATTTCCCACCCTAGGCTTATACTCGGGTGAATAACTTTTCCCAGTTTTTTGTGGTAAAATTAGGTGCCTCGGCTTATATTCGAGACGGCTTATACTCGAGTATATACGGTACATATTGGCCTAAATAGATTTTTACTTTTTTTTTTTATCAATAAGAGTTTCATTGCGATTACACAATTGAAAGCAATAGTATACACAATCAACTGTACATATAACATGGGAGGTCCAAGCAATATGACCATTTGCCCCCAGGGCTGGTGCAAGGATTTTTGACACCCTAGGCAAAACCGAATTTTGCCGCCCCGTTGGCCCTGCCCCTGACTCCACCCCCTTTGCTCTGTCCATGTATACGATGGAGGTGGCAGAGGTGGAGATTTTTGCAGCTCCTTTCTACCTATTTCTTTAGCCGTGGTCCACAGGCCCGCACCTGTGCCTCTGGACCCAGCCTAAAGACAAATAATGGCAGCACCGGCTTGCTTCCTCATGCTGTGTGGATTCTTCTGGGTTCGCGGCTCTGGCGCTGTGAGTGGCTGGAGCCACGAGACGTCACTCCCACACATGCGCGCTGGAGCCTGTCTTTCCGGCGGACTTTCCGACAGGGTTCGGCGCTAAGCACCAGGCTATCACTGCGCATGCACCGTGACGTCAGCGACTGCATTGCAAGTGGAATATCTCCTAAACCGTACAGGTTTATGAGATATTCATTTTACCTACAGGTAACCCTTATTATAGGCCTTATCTGTAGGTAAAAAACACTTTTTTTGGTAGACAACTGCTTTAACCACTTGCCGACTGCCGACCGCAGTCTGTCGGCGGCAAAGTGGTTCGTTATCGCAAACCGCCGGAGGCGCGCTCGCGCTAGAGTTGCCACCTCATCCCTTTAAACCCGAACACATATGAGTTACACAGGTCCTGTGGCTGATTAAGGTGGTAATTAAACTCACTTGGTGCCTTATCTGCATTAAATTTGCCTCAGAACAACCTGTGTAATTCATGTGTGTTCAGGTTTAAAGGGATGTGGTGGCAACCCTAGCTCGCGTGCTCACTGTGTCGGGGGGGGGGGGCCAGGGAGCGGGGCCAGGGAGCCCCCCCCCCGCAGTGAGAGAACGGAGGTCGGTGTAAGTAAACACGGATCTCCGTTCTCATAGAGGGGGAAGGGCTGTGATCACAGGCTTCCCCCAGCCAGGGCAGCCCACACACAGTTAGAACACATCCAGGGAACACAGTTAACACTTAGAGCGCCCCCTGCAGGTTAACCCCTTCACTGCCAATGGCATTTACACAGTAATCAGTGCATTTTTATAGCACTGATCGCTGTATAAATGCCAATGGTCCCAAAAAAGTGTCAAAATGGTCCGACATGTCCGCTGCAATATCGCAGTACCGCTAAAAATTGCAGATCACTGACATTACTAGTAAAAAATATAAAAAATAAATAAAAACCCCAGAAATTAATTATCATCGTCCGTAAACGCGGCAACTTTTGTGCAAACCAATCAATAAACGCGATTGTGATTTTTTTTACCAAAAATATGAGGAAGAATATAAATCGGCCAAAACCGATGAAAAAGATGTTTTTTTATATATATATATATTTTTTTTTTTTTTAATTTGTATTTTAGCAAAAAGTAAAAAATGTGTTTTTTTTTTTTTTGCAAAATTGTCGCTCTTCTTTTGTTTATCAGATCAGAAATGACGCAGCGGTGATCAAATACCACCAAAAGAAAGCTCTATTTGTGGGGAAAAAAGGACGCAAATTTCGTTTGGGTACAACGTCGCACGACCGCGCAATTGTCAGTTAAAGCGACTCAGTGCCGAATCGCAAAAAGTGCTCTGGTCCCCAAGTGGGAAATCCTTCCGGGGCTGAAGTGGTTAAAGTAACAGTGCTGTATTGCAAAAATGGTCTGGTCAGGAAGGGGGTAAAAACTTGTGGTTAATACTGTCCTTCAATCGAATGACCCATACACATGGTACGATTGTCCTACAACAACGGTTGCATAACAGCTTGTTGTACGATAATCCGACCGTTAGTACGTGCGATTACAACAGCCGATGTTCAACAATCGTACAACAGAAGTTGCCTGAGAAAATTGGAAAACTTTTGTTGGCCAACAAGCCGTTGTATGACTGTTGACTCGTGTGTACAGAAGTTGGCCCAACCAAATTTGTGCAAACACGCATGCTTGGAATCCAGGAAGTGACCGGTCGTGTAACCTGTGTTCCTAATTCACAAATCACATTCACCTGAACTTCCTCGTTATACACTCGTAACACGTCAATACGTTCGGCTTTGTTGGCTGATTACTCATGACAGTACACTAGACACAACCGCCAGCATCCAATTTTGGAAAAAGTTGAATGAGCGGTCATACGGCAGTCGCACCGTGTGTCTGAGGCTTAAGAGTGTCCCCTACAGTACTACTTTTTCACCTCAAGATGTCCTCAGTCTTTTAGGTTGAATGGCGACCACCATCATTCAACCCTTTTAGGCTCCTTTCACACCGAGGCACTTTACAGGTGCTATTAAGCTAAAAATAGCGCCTGTAAAGCGCCTCAAAAGTCACTCCCCATCCACCCCAATGTGAAAGCAGGAGTGCTGTCACACTGGGGCGGTGCGCTTGCAGCACATTATAAAAAGTCCTGCAAGCCACATCTTTGGAGTGGTGTGGTGAGCAGTAATATGCCGCTCCTCCACCGCCCCAGCCCATTGAAAACAATGGGGTAGCGCTTCCGAAGCGGCTGCACACCGCCTCAGAAGCGCAGAGAGCGGGCACTTTTAACCCCTTGTGGGTAGCGCCGCTCTAACAGTGGAAAATACCTACTGTGACTAACGGGGATTTACCACTAACGCCCCAGTGTGAAAATAGCCGTAATCTGAGCCCAGGATGCCATGTATCAACCCCCAGCCTGAGAATGAACAATGAAGAAGAAGCAGCACAGTGATGAGCTCATATCTCTGCTTTATCCACCAATCAGTATGTTCCTTGTGTTGCTTCTCCCTCCCCCAGTCTGAACACTGCTGTACAGGGGACTGATACGAGATCAAAGTCAGGTTTACAGAGAAACAATGGCGCACTGGCCTAGCGCATTACCTTTGAAAAGCCTTTATTAAAATATTAAAAAGCTCACAAACAAGCTTTTAAAATGAACATTCCAAACAATTGTGAAGTCCTGCCCGTTCATCGACACGTCATGTCCGGCTGGTACTCACACCATAAAGGCTAACGCGTTTCGAGGTTTTTGAACCTCTTCCTCAGAGCCAACTTACATTGTTTGTATTACAAAATAAATACATAATGATGCAATAATGATTACAGCGCTGCATTAATTTGGGACTCTCATATCTGCCAAGAGCTCTGCTTAAATGCAGCACATCCCAATATTAGCAGCAGCCTTAAAAATAGAATTTACAATTGAGCCAGAAATCTATTTTTTTCCCCCAAAGCCTCAGGCACTATTAACGTCTATGCCATGTATATTCATTGTCTTTTATATCAGTTTGTCTGCTCTACAATAGACAATTAAAAATAATGCCTACTGTTCAAGCAAGTTTGCAATTGTTGAAGTAGTCATTCTTTTTTTTTTTTTCTTTACAATGTGACCCTCTTTTTATAGTCTACCGTTTTATTTATTTTTGATAAAAGCAAAACAGCAAAAAAGTGTCACAGCAGAATGAAATTTCCAGCAGAACGGGGAGATAAAAATAGAGGAACAATTCTCGGCATGGCAAGATAAAAAAGCGTGCCCGCTGTCCAAAGACATGTAGGGTAACCCAGCAGACACTTAATGCTGAAAAGCTAGATTGCTAAGATGTTGTACACATGCTGGATTTTGATCCATATCAGCTCTTTTGTTCTTGATAAAATGGCATGCTCTGAATTCAAAACAAAACAAAAAATAATAAAAAAAAAAAAAGAAAAAGGAAAAGAACCGCTCCTAGCTTACCACGGGGTGGTAATGAACTCCAAGGAGTACAAGAAGAGAAATGCAAAAAACATGAAGGCATTTTTAATGTTAAAGGCAGTCTCTAGCTAGCTAACATATAATAGCCAATGGAGTAAATAAATGTTTATATGTATATAGATGTGTATAATAAAAAAAAATATATAATTTCATAATAAAAACAGTGTGTGTGTATATATATATATATATATATGTATATATAATGTATGTATATATATGTATACTGTATCTCACAAAAGTTATTACATCCCTCATCACATATACATATATATAAGGTGTGTACGTATATATAGTGTGTGTGTATATATATATATATATATGTATATATAATGTATGTATATATATGTATACAGTATCTCACAAAAGTGAGTACACCCCTCACATTTTTGTAAATATTTTATTCTATCTTTTCCTGTGACAACACTGAAGAAATGACACTTTGCTACAATGTAAAGTAGTGAGTGCACAGCTTGTATAACAGTGTAAATTTGCTGTCCCCTCAAAATAACTCAACACACAGCCATTAATGTCTAAACCGCTGCCAACAAAAGTGAGTACACCCCTAAGTGAAAATATCCAAATTGGGCCCAATTAGCCATTTTCCCTCCCCGGTGTCATGTGACTAGTTAGTGTTATAAGGTCTCAGGTGTGAATGGGGAGCAGGTGTGTTAAATTTGCTGTTATCGCTCTCACTCTCTCATACTGGTCACTGGAAGTTCAAAATGGCACCTCATGGCAAAGAACTCTCTGAGGATTTGAAAAAAAAATAATTGTTGTTCTTCATAAAGATGGCCTAGGCTATAAGAAGATTGCCAAGACCCTGAAACTGAGCTGCAGCACGGTGGCCAAGACCATACAGCGGTTTAACAGGACAGGTTCCACTCAGAACAGGCCTCACCATAGTCGACCAAAGAGGTTGAGTGTATGTGCTAAGCATCATATCCAGAGGTTGTCCTTGGGAAATAGATGTATGAGTGCTGCCAGCATTGCTGCAGAGGTTGAAGGGGTGGGGGGTCAGCCTGTCAGTGCTCAGACCATACGCCGCACACTGCATCAAATTGGTCTGCATGGCTGTCATCCCAGAAGGAAGCCTCTTCTGAAGATGATGCACAAGAAAGCCCACAAACAGTTTGCTGAAGACAAGCAGACTAAAGACATGGATTACTGGAACCATTTCCTGTGGTCTGATGAGACCAAGATAGACTTATTTGGTTCAGATGGTGTCAAGCGTGTGTGGTGGCAACCAGGTGAGGAGTACAAAGACAAGTGTGTCTTGCCTACAGTCAAGCCTGGTGGTGGGAGTGTCATGGCCTGGGGCTGCATGAGTGCTGCCGGCACTGGAGAGCTACAGTTCATTGAGGGAATCATGAATGCCAACATGTACTGTGACATACGGAAGCAGAGCATGATCCCCTCCCTTCGGAGACTGGGCTGCAGGGCAGTATTCCAACATGATAACGACCCCAAACACACCGCCAAGACGACCACTGCCTTGCTAAAGAAGCTGAGGGTAAAGGTGGTGGACTGGCCAAGCATGTCTCCAGACTTAAACCCTATTGAGCATCTGTGGGGCATCCTCAAACGGAAAGTGGAGGAGCGCAAGGTCTCTAACATCCACCAGCTCTGTGATGTCGCCATGGAGGAGAGGAAGAGGACTGCAGTGGCAACCTGTAAAGCTCTGGGAAACTCCATGCCCAAGAGGGTTAAGGCAGTGCTGGAAAATAATGGTGGGCACACAAAATATTGACACTTTGGGCCCAATTTGGACATTTTCACTTAGGGGTGTACTCACTTTTGTTGCAAGCAGTTTAAACATTAATGGCTGTGTGTTGAGTTATTTTGAGGGGACAGCAAATTTACACTGATATACAAGCTGTGCACTCACTACTTTACATTGTAGCAAAGTATACATACAGTATCTCACAAAAGTGAGTGCACCCCTCACATTTTTGTAAATATTTTATTCTATCTTTTCATGTGACAACACTGAAGAAATGACACTTTGCTACAATGTAAAGTAGTGAGTGTACAGCTTGTATAACAGTGAAAATTTTCTGTCCCCTCATAATAATTCAACACACAGCCATTAATGTCTAAACCATTGGCAACAAAAGTGAGTACACCCCTAAGTGAAAATGTCCAAATTGGGCCCAAAGTGTCAATATTTTGTGTGGCCACCATTATTTTCTGATTTTTTCCTGAAGTATGACCATAGTCTCTGACCACCTCTTGTCTCTGATCAACTCCTCTAGCATGCTTGTAGTCTCTGACCATCTACTGTTGCATGTCTGCAGTCTTTGACAGCTCTCTGTAGCAATACCTTTACTGAATATTATGTGCAGCCCTTTTTTTTTTTTAAGGTAAACTTCATTTGGGTTTGCAGACAAATACGACATTTCAAATCTCCTCAGATACAAAACAGACTTAATCAAGATCTATGACATATGCAGTTAGACCGTATACATGTATAGCCTAGAATTCAACATTAATTCGGTAAATGCAGCAATCTCACACTGACAAAGTCAGAATTCTGTTCGTTCTCTGTTGCTTATGTTGCTTGATAAACCAGTTCAAATAAAAAAAAACATCTATCTATTAAAATGCCCTCTAGACCCTCGGGCCGCTCCCCCTCCTTATAACATTTCACATTTTAGACTTCCACATCCCCGGACACCGAAGCAATCCATCCCACCCATATTTTCCAAAATTTTTTAGGGCACCCTCTAGAGAGATATGTAAGTTTATATTTAGGAAGCTCTTTATTGACCAGTTCCACCCAGAATCCAACCGTAGGAGCTGTCGGTTCCTTCCATTTAACCACTTAACAACCACTCTATAGACAATTGACGTCTACAGAGCGGTTGCTTAATTCTGGGAGGACGTCTATTGACGTCCTCCCAGAATCGCGCTTCCCGCGCGCCCCCTGGGGCGCGCACACGGGAACATCCGTGACCGGCGGGTCCGGGGGACCCGACTGATCACGGATCGCGGTGAATGGCCGCTGTGAGCGGCCTTTCACCACGTGATCGCGCTGTCAAATGACAGAGTGATCACATGTAAACAAGCCGGCGGAAGCGCCGGCTTCTCTCTCCTCTCCGCACCGATCGGTGCAGTGTGAGAGGAGAGAGGGGGGAGAGAGGAGGTTATCTCACCAACAATTCACCAATTTACCTTCCTTGGCTGTCGAGGATGCCAACCTAAGACCCACCTTGACCAGTTATTTCTCGAAGGATTTATAT
>BLSH010014130.1:107334-121168 GCA_018402905.1 Glandirana rugosa | reverse complement strand
GGAGCGGCGCGATGCTGCGCTCCTGGCGATCTCAAAGCGGCTTGCTAGGAGACTTCTATCATAGAAGTCAATGCAAGCCGCCTGAGATCGCCCTAAAAATAGTGCAGGAACCATTTTTCTAAGGCGGAGCGAAGCGATTCGCTCCTATTAGAACGGTCCCATTTGCACAGCATTGAGGCGAATTGTCAGGCAACTCAAGTCGCCTGACAATTCGCCTAGATGTGAACGGGCCGCGAAGTCGCGCCGCTCCGCCTCGCTACAGTGTGAACCGGCCCTTAGGGTCTCGGGAAATGAGATAGGCCGTCAGTAAATCAAGTGTGATCAATATTCAGTGATTGGCACCATAACTTGTAGACTCTATAACTTTCACAAAGACCAAATAATATACAATAATTTGTTTTTTTTTTACCAAAGATAGGTAGCAGTATACATTTTGGCCAAAATTTATGAAGAAAAATTACTAATTTGCAAAATTTTATAACAGAAACGAAGAAAAATTCATTTTTTTACAAATTTTTTTTAATTATAGCGCAAAAAATAAAAAACCCAGAGATGATTAAATACCACCAAAAGAAAGCTCTATTTGTGTGAAAAAAAGGACGCAAATTTCATATGGGTACCATGTTGCATGACTGAGTAATTGTCATTCAAAGTGTGAGAGCGCTGAAAGCTGAAAATTGGTCCGGTTGTTAAGGGGGTTTAAGTGCCCAGTGGTCAAGTGGTTAAGCACTATAGCCTTTTTTGCGTGCAGAAAAAGGATTCTCAATAGAGCTTTTTTTAGAGTTAGTGATCTCTTCTTCCCCAAACTCCCCTAGAAGACATCTAGCTGGTGAATTTATATTGGGCAGGGCTAATTTATTTTCAAGGAAGCACAGGACCTCTTTCCAGAATTTTCCTATCACAGGGCACTGCCATACCATGTGAAAGAAATCCCCCTTTCCATACTGGCATCTCTGACAAGCAGGCGTGTCTCTTCTACCCATTTGATGCAGACGTGAGGGGCAGTGTTGCCAACCTCCAGCACCGTTTGTTACTGGCAAAACATAAAAAATTTACTGGCGGAGCACATTTTTTACTGGCACCTTGAAAAATAATAGAACTCCTATTAAAAACAAAGACAATTGATATTTAAACACAACATGGAAACACTGACAATACCCATATCAAGTAATTTGCCTGATTTACACTTAAAAAGTCAGCACAGCATGACAAATTATCAGACTCTGATATTTATAGACCGTTGTAAAAATCACTGATTTTTTCAAACTGTCAGTAAATTTACTGGCGGTTGGCAACCCTGGTGAGGGGGTATAGTAAATTCTATGTAAGTAATTGAATTGTGTCAGTTTGTCCCTGGAGGAAATGACCGATGACAGAATTGTGTCCGTTATCTCCGTCCAGGAGTCCTCCTCCAGGGATGGGATATCTGTCCTCCATTGATTGAATGTGCAGCCCTTTGGTAATGTCAGGGGCTGCACTGGTGGCTCCTTATATCAGGTAAGTTAATTATCTCTGCTATAAGGTGAGAAGCACGTGTTTGGAAATTACCAGAGTATGCACTTCAATTGACAGTCCCCTTTCAGTCCTTTTAAAATGTTTGTTAACCACTTCAGCCCCGGAAGGATTTCCCCCTTTAGGACCAGAGCCCTTTTTGCGATTCGGCGCTGCGTCGCTGTAATTGAAAATTGCGCGGTCGTGTGACGTTGTACCCAAACGAAATTTGCGTCCTTTTTTTCCCACAAATAGAGCTTTCTTTGGGTGGTATTTGATCACCGCTGCGTCATTTCTGATCGCCGCTATAAACAAAAGAAGAGCGACGATTTTGCAAAAAAACCCAAATTTCTTACTTTTTGCTAAAATACAAATCCAAAAAAAAATATAAAAAAACATTTTTTTTCATCGGTTTTGGCCAATTTATATTCTTCCTCATATTTGCGATAAAAAAAAAATCGCAATCGGCGTTTATTGATTGGTTTGCGCAAAAGTGGTCGCGTTTATGGATGATGAGAATTAATTTCTGGGGTTTTTTTTTTTTTTTTTTACTAGTAATGGCGGCGATCTGCGATTTTTAGTGGTACTTCGATATTTCAGCGGACATGTCGGACCATTTTGACACTTTTTTGGGACCACTGGCATTTATACAGCGATCAGTGCTATAAAAATGCACTGATTACTGTGTAAATGCCATTGGCAGTGAAGGGGTTAACCTGCAGGGGGCGCTCTAAGGGTTAACAGTGTTCCCTGGGCGTGTTCTAACTGTATGGGGGCTGCCCTAGCTGGGGAAGGGAAGTGATCACAGCTTCCGTGTAGAGGAAGGCTGTGATCACAGCCCTTCCCCCTCTCACAGAACGGAGGTCCGTGTTTACTTACACGGACATCCGTTCTTTCACTCGGGGGGGGGGGCATCGCGGGTAGCCGGCGGCAATCGAAGCCGCCGCACCCGCTCCCTGGCCCTCCCCGGACACAGTGAGCGTGTGGGCGATTGATGGCGATTTGCGCAGGAGCGCCACCTTGTCGCCGTCAAATGCCGATCGGCGGTCGGCAAGAGGTTAATGAAGTGTAGACATTGAGATAAAGGTATGTGCCCAAGCAGAGTTTTCCATAGCTTTGTACCATTGAAGATATTTGAAATGATAGATGTAATGCAGTTGGCCCTTTAGAATATATAATTGCCCTTTCAGGTTTTAGTGCTGTTTCTGCACCAGTGACCCTAAAGGAAGGGAGCAGAGATCGCCCCAGTGGGAGGATATTAATGAAGACCTTACAAAGGTTCCAATTCTTTCTCACTCTGTTTTTGCAAAAATAGGTTTTTAAAAATAAAATGCATGGTTTGCTGTTTAGGTCCCCCCCACCACTGGTAAAAAGGATCAAAAACACCTGTAAGGGGACAAAAGTAAGATAATATACTTTACTTTACCCTGGCTTCACCCTGCGGCACATAGGTGAGGGAAATGCCATCCTTCTACTGGCGAGACCTGGGGTTTATAGTAGACTTGGGCATTGCCAAAAAATGAGTTTGTTTTCATTTCAGTCGTTTTTTTTACTTCGTTTTTTTGGGTCATTCGCTATGACCGCAATTTGTAAATTCGAAAATGCGAAAATAAATAAGAAAATCCGAAAATTCGAAAGAACGAAAATCTAAAAATTTTAAATAATAACTAACTAATAATAACTAACTATTAAATTATAGGTATTGGAATTTCCTTTCAAATTTGGCTGTTAGTGAACGTAATGAATATGAATTTATCCGAAGTTACGAATTATCCGAAATAACGAATGCCACATCTAAAGAAATGGAATGAAACATTAATAATAAAAAATAATAAAAAGTTTTATTAATATTATTGTTATTCATTATTATTAATTTGTTACGCGCCATTCGTTTAGATTCGGCATTCGTTATTTCGGATAATTCGCAACTTCGGATACATTCGTATTCGTTACGTTCACTAACAGCCAAATTTGAAAGGAAATTAAGTTATTATTAGTTAGTTATTATTTCAGATTTTTGAATTTTCAGGTTTCCGAATTTCCGAATTTTAGAATTTACACATTTTTGAATATTGTGAACTTACAAATATTCAGAAAATTTGTTAAACGGGTTTTTCGCTATTTCCAAAATAACTAATTTGTTAAAATTTGTTAAAAAACGAATTTGGAACAAAACAAATTGCACATGTCTAGTTTATAGAGTTCTCCAGATCTCACTGAGAAGATGCTCCCAGCACTGTGCTCAAACATCTTGCAATATTTGTAGTATTCAGCATTCCCTGATCTCATCACAATATGATGACCAGGGGCATATCTACAGCAGGGCAAACAAAGCGGCATTTTTCAAGGGGGCGCCGCCTTTTGGTGGTTGTACCGGGATGATGCTTGCAGTATAATTTTTTAGTGCCTGCAGTCGGCTCTCTTGTAATAGCAATTGGAGCGGCTTACTAGCTGCTTGATTGCTATTTCTAGCAGCAGGAGGGGACGCCCCACATCAGGAGACCCGAGCGACTAGCTGGCGCATCTGCTGGCTGGCCAGACAGCCAAGCAAACCGGGACTGGCTTTGATTGGCCTTAACAGTAAACTGGAAGCGATAACATGACAACACTTACGGTTTGCTCAGAAACGAATGATGGCAATTTTTACAAATCGAAGCATTCAAAAACACGGATCTTGGTGTTTTGAATGCTTTTAAAGAGGTTGTAAAGCCTCTAAAAAAATAAACAAATAAATAAAACCCTGCAAGAGAAAGGCATAATGAGCTAGTATGCATTGCATGGTATGAAATACTTACCTTAGAACGAAGTCCTGTATCGAAGTCGGCACTCCAAGTACAGGGCCGACATCTTCCATCCGAAGTTACTTCCGGGTTCACAGCTCCATCAGTAACGGCGCGGCCCCATAGAAACGGCACCGATCTTCAGTGCGCATGTGCCAATGACGTCGGCACATGCAGATACAGGGAATATCTCCTAAACTGTGCAAATTTAGGAGATATTCCCAGGACCTACAGGTAAGCCTTATTATAGGCCTTATTATAGGCTTTCCTGTAGTTTAAAGTGGTTGTCAAGAGTTGAGGTCCAGGCTCAGGTTCTGCCAATTTAATTTAGGGAACAATAGCGGTAATTGTTTGGGAGCCGCATACACAGATCTTGAACAATGATTCCCTTGACTGAAATCCAAGTGAATATCTCACAACTTTGAAAGTTAGTGGTAGCTTATAGCAAAGCTGGTTATTAGCAGAAATAAAAATCTAAACATAAAGATCTGAGCTAAGTGCTAAATAAACTGAAAAATCTCCATTGCAATGCATAGCAGCATTCACTGGTATCTGAATTCTACAATACCTCGTAATACAAAAGAACAAAAACAGGCTGCGCTATCCCCTTCAAGCATATAGCGTCATGGTAACAAAATATAAGTGCAAATGAAGAACATCGTATATTCAACATCAATTGTGTAAAACTGTTATATACAGGGCTGTCTTTAAGGCAGGGCAAAAGGGGCAGCTGCCCTCGGCCCTGTCATTGTTGTGGGGCCCAAAGCAGCTGTCTCATACTTGCCAACTATCCTGGTTTAAATTCCCTTGTCCCTTGAAGTTTTAGACCTGTGCTGTGTCCCGATATCTAAGTGCTGCTACTAAAGCTGCCCAACTCTGCCCTATTGTTGTGTACAGATGACTCACCTGCAGACCCTGTGTTTACATGTAAATAACCAGCATTGATATGTAAATAGTGGCAGAATTCATATGTAAATAGGGGCAGCCAGCTGCACTGATATGTAAACAAAGGTGGCATTCATATGTATATCATGCCCCCTGAGGTCATATCCACCATCACCTATACTGGATGCTGCCCACTGGGGAGACAAAGGCATGCTTGAAAGTACACAGCACATGTCAGCAGATGCAAGAGGGTGTCATTGATAATTGATGGCACTGCTGTGTATTTGCTAATGGGCAGCACATTTCTGTGGTGTCAGGAAAGCGACTTTGTGCTCCCCCATCCATGGTGTGCAGACAGTGAGGACATGATTTTCTGTAACCTCTAGCAACCAATCTGTGGGCAGTAATGATGTGCAGTAACCTTTAGCAACCAATGAGTGAGCAGTATTGATGTACAGTAATCTCTAGCAACCAAACAAGCAGAGACCATGTGCTGTAACCTCTAGCAACCAGACAGTAAGCGGCAATGATATGCTGTGACCTCTGGCAACCAATCAAAATCACTGCTGATCTGATTCAGTAAATTGATTTTGAGTCTAGTTGCTATTTATTGTATGTCTCAGAGCAGGTAGAGAGTGAAATTGCATGGGGGGGGGGCCCAAGAAAATATTTGCCCAGGGTCCAATCAATATTAAAGACGGCCCTGGTTATATACATGAGAAACACATAAGTGTCCAACAAATGTGTCCATAAAAAGGTAAGTGCAACATTATCAATCAAGATAAAGGTGCTAAAGTGAATCTTCAGTGACCAGCTTCAGCGTTCCACCACCATAGAGCCCCATAGTTGTAAAGGATCAGACGCTAAACAATAGGAGGTCTAGTAAGGCTCAATGGCACCCAGGTTCTCCAGGGATTATGCGCACCAAGGGTGCCCAACCTTTTGAAGAGCGAGGGCCACTTAAGCGGCTTGGTAACCAATTGCGGGCCACAATGGGCAGAGCTGGTAGATGACAGGTCCGTGTCCACTCTACTCTATGGGCCTCCGATCCGATCAGACCAAAGAGGACAAATCCCCTTCTGTTTTTTTTTATCGGATCAGTTTGGAGGTAGGTGGATGTAAAAGAACACAAGTCCATTTACATCTGCATCTCCATAGAGGTGAATTGAGGGCCCAATTGTGTTGGATCGATTGTGTGAAAGGAGTCTAAGGTACCCGCACCATGGGTGCAGCGCAGTGCACCTGGGGCTTTCCTGCGGGTTAGCTACACTTTGCCATAGACTTCTATTATATCCTGCAGGTGTGGTGCACCAAACCGGCCGGTAATAACAGAAGTCTATGGCTCAGTGCAGGTAGCCCTCAGTTTGAAAGCAGCCCAGTTTCCACTGCAGAACAGATATGTGGATATATACACTGTCATTTTAGTAATAAACTGACCTTTAATAACAGTCTTCCATTCAGGGATCACTGGATATTGCTGTCCCTAGCACAGTGCATTTGTTATCACACCGCCCGGAGGCGGCGCTATACAGGAAGAATCGGTTTATGCGACTCTGTTCCACAGCTCCTTGCTTCCTCTACCTCTGGCTTCATTTATAACACTGATGCTGTAGGGTGGGGGGCCGGCAACCTGCAGTCTGGGCTTGCCAACCAGTCATCCTAGAGCAGGAGGTCACGGGCCACTTCAGAAGGCTCCCCTGATGTACACTGTATCTCAGCTTCTCGTCACTCCAGCAAACTCAAGGCGATTAACAACCACCATGAGGAATAAAGCAGAGGAAGTCCATAGTTTTATATGTATCATGAACCATTTTTTCAGAAAAGAAAGGTACTCACATGTAAAAGCATAAGGAACAGCACATTAACCACTTCAGCCCCGGAAGGATTTCCCCTTAATGACCAGGCCATTTTTTGTGATTCGGCACTGCATCAATTTAACGGACAATTGTGTGGTTGTGCGACGTTGTACCCAAACAAAATTTAGGTCCTTTTTTTCCCACCAATAAAGCTTTATTTTGGTGATATTTGATCACCTCTGCGCTTTTTATTTTTTGCGCTATAAAAAAACAAGAGAGACAATTTAAAAAAAAAACTTTTTTTTTACTTTTTGCTATAATACATATCCAAAAAATAAAAAATAAAACAACAAATTTATTCATCCGTTTAGGCCGATATATATACGTCTACATATTTTTGGTGAAAAAAAAATCGCAATAGGTGTATATTGATTGGATTGCGCAAAAGTTATCGCATCTACAACCTATGGGATAGATTAAGGGACTTTTTTTTATTGTTTTTACTGGTAATGGCGCGATCTGTGATTTTTAGCGGGATTGCGACATTTCGGCGGACAAATCTGACCCCAAATTACACTTTTTGGGGACCAGTGACCTATTACATTGATCAGTGCTATAAAAATGCACTGATCAATGTATAAATGTCACTGGCAGGGAAGGGGTTAAACACTAGGGGGCTATCATGGTGTTAAGGGTGTTCCCTAGGTGAGTTCTAACTGTAGGGGGGCTGGACTGGCAGGGAGATGACACAGATCACTGTTCCGGTTCACTGGGAACAGTAGATCTCTGTCATGTCATCTGTCAGAACAGGGATCCGCCTTGTTTTACATAGGCAGTTCCCCGTTCTGCCTCTGTAGTAGGCGATCGTGGGTCGCCGGCGGACATCGAGCCTGCACGACCCACAGGTGTGCACCTGCCCGCAACTGCCCCTGTGCGAGCCGCCGTACAGCTACGGGCAGCTACGCACAGGAGAGCCGACCTGCCGCCATATAACGACAGTGTCAGTTACCTGGTTGGAGGCAAAAGTGCAGAGAGGGCTTCCCTTGCAGCTCCTGGAGGTGAAACAGGGAGCGCTATGCCCGGAGAGGCAGGGGTTACCGGTAGTGCTGGCCAGGTGCGCGGTCTCTCAGGATGGCTCTGCTGAAACCAGGACGTGCTGCTGGGCTGGAGTCCCCTGGATACACTGGAGCACACGTGGCAGGAGCAGGTAGGACCGGAATCAGGGTCAAGGTCAAGCCGGAGGTCATGCACAGGAAATCAAGTAAAGTCTATAGTCTTGTTTCAGGAGTGATCAGAAGCGGCGTCAAAGCCAGGCCGAGGGTCAAACACAGATTAGGAGCCAAGGTGCAGGGTAGTGAGACAAGCCAAGGGTCAAAGCCAGGAATCAGGATCAGGATGGTCAGGACAAGCCGGATCAGTAGCCGAGGATCGGATCAATCAGGAACAGGAACGCAAGGAACAGCAGGAAGCTGAAGATAATCCAGCAACTAATGGCTCTTCTGCACGGGTTTAAATAGGGCATTGGGTGCCAACTTCTGTCACGCATTGCGTACGAACGGACGTGCGCAAGTGCGCACTTGCGTTCGGATCTTCCCGTTCGTTCTGGATCTTCTGCGCATGCGCATTGGCACATTCCTCCGTGTCAGCGGAGAATTCCTATGCTGCCGGATTATTCTCTGACAGATGGTGGCTGGTCGGCAAGTGGTTAATGAAACAAGCTTCCGCCCCACGTCACCAACGCGTTTTGTCACAACTGCCTTTGTCCAGGAGCATGCCTCTGCTCCGTTACAGTGGCTAAGATAAAGTTTACTTCATCCCTGGATTAAAGATACAGTGTACTTCATCCCTAGATTACCATTGTGTGCCATTGAGTCTTACTGGACCTCCTATTGTTTGGGGGCTGAACCTCTGTTAAGCTGCTATGGAGTGCTCTAGGTGGTGGAACACTGGAGACCAACTTTTCTTCTTGGCGATTTTGCACTTACCTTTTATGGACACATTTGGTAGGTGCTTCTTATGTGTTTGTGTTATGTGTGTTTGTGTGTTTCTTATGTATATAACAGTTTTACACAACATATTGATGTTGAATATATGATGTTGTATATTTGCACTTATATTTTGTTACCATGACTATATATGCTTGAAGGGAATAAACCAACACATTTTTGTTCTTTTGGTTATGAACAAAGAAAGTCCAAGGCCAGGACACAAGAGTGATTGTTATTAGATCAGTTACAGTTAAACTGTATGCAAATAATCACTAAGAGTGGTAATTTATCACTGCACAAATAAAACAAAAGCAGTAGTATGCATAGCTTACTCACACATTTGGAGCACCGAGCACCTAGGTGCTCTGACCTTATAATTCCCAAATGTGTTGCGCTAAACCATAAAGTGCATATCCTTGTGTAGTGCATATATAGTGCAAAGGAAACGAATACAGTTCAATCATACAAAAAATTGATCAAAACAAAAATGATCTTGATAAAGTGCAATGACAAATTCATTAAACCAATTAAGGTAAAATTACATAAAGTGCAAACGTGCATATAGTGACTTATTGAAAAAAAGACTGCAAAGCAAGGTTCATCAGCAGCCAGTAATGTTATCCAGTTTATAAAAAAGGCTTTGTGATGTGCAATTAACAGTTCCCACAGCCAGAGAAGAGAAAGTTCTGGATACTTTAAGGATGGAGAAAAAATATATAAAACAGGAACTTGGACTGATTCTGCAGATCCTCCACCACCGAGCACCAAGTGACACCTCCAGTGAGAAACAAGATGAGGTACTCTTACCGGAATCTATGGACCCACTATTCCTAGTTGGGTCATCGGCGCAGGCAGATAAACCCTGTGCAAGGTGTATATTGTCACTATGGCAGCACACTCCAAGGCAGCAGAGACTTCCGATTGGCAAAGGTACACTAAATTATTCCAACACAACTCCCAAGCTCATTAATAGCGAGGAAAAGAAAAAGGAATCCACATAGTGTAACCTATTTCCTGTTTATGTATGAATCAGGACTTTATTAGTTTTGTTTGAATCTCCAAGCCTCACACTGACTGCCAGCTAGATTAAACACTCTGATGGCAATATCTGAAGAGAGAATGTATTTCTCTTACATTACGAATGTGGCTATGAGGCTTGGTTTAAGCCATGATGGCGACGGAATGATAGTGAGGCTTGGAGCGCAAACAGGAAGTATATAAGTGGTGACTCAATGCATCGCCCGTGCCCCAGGAAGACGTCAGTTGTGACGAAACATGTAGGGCTGACGTCACCACGCCCCACGTGATCCCTAAAGGACCGGGGAACTGTTAATCTGTCGGCTTTACCTATATTATGCGCTGCATACATGGATGTTTGTGAGTACCTTTTTTAATGGTTTTAATAAATGACTGTTATGCGGAGTTCCACTATGTGGATTCCTTTTTCTTTTCCTCGCTATTAATGAGCTCGGGAGTTGTGTTGGAAGAATTTAGTGTACCTTTGCCAATCGGAAGTCTCTGCTGCCTAGGAGAGGTTTATCACCATAGTGACAATATACACCTTGCAGAGGGTTTATCTGCCTGCGCTGATGACCCAACTAGAAATAGTGGGTCCATAGATTCCGGTAAGAGTACCTCATCTTGCTTCTCACTGGAGGTGTCACTTGGTGCTCGGTGGTGGAGGATCTGCGGAATCAGTCCAAGTTCCTGTTTTATATATTTTTTCTCCATCCTTAAAGTATCCAAAACTTTCTCTTCTCTGGCTGTGGGAACTGTTAATTGCACATCACATAGCGCGACACATTTGGGAATTATTTGTTTTTATCGCATGGTCTGTCGCAGCTTGGTGGTATTTTGACTCTTAGCGCGGTATGAACCCATTTTTAACCGCTCTGACCTTATAGCATTTCTTTGCAGATAATCCACACTTGAATGGGTAGTTAATGTATATCCTTATAAACACAAGATATATCTCTGAAAAGGTCAAAGTAATTAATCTTCCAGAAGACATTAAATCTTCCTGTAGAGATTTCTTTTATATTTTGGCAACGATCTGTTGACTTTTGGAGAAAGTTCACTATTTTGGTGAAAGACATTGGAGAACACAAAATTAGGGTGTATTTTTTTAAAGTTGCAATGGGCTTATTACTAAAGCATAGTTTTTTGGAAGGTCTCCAGGGATATATTTTAGCATAATACACCATCTCCCTCTTTGATTAGTAACAGTAATTTTGAAAGAAGAATTTGTGGGATTTTAAGGTGTCAAGAAAAGATATGTAATACTTCAATTTTTTATATAAAAATGTATAATTATTTTATTAATACAAAAACATATATAGTGGACACAAGACAAAAAATAATAACATTATATGTAAATCACTTATTATTTTTTGTCTTGTGTCCACTATATATGTTTTTGTATTAATAAAATAATTATACATTTTTATATAAAAAATTGAAGTATTACATATCTTTTCTTGACACCTTAAAATCCCACAAATCCTTCTTTCAAAATTACTGTGGCTTATTACTAAACTCACAACAGTAAAATCACTCTGTATATGCAGTATTTTATTTGCATTTATTTCAGGTACGTATATAGCGCCATCAATTTACGCAACGCTTTACATATACAGTGGAACCTTGGATTAGGAGCATAATCCGTTCCAGGAGAATGCTTGTAATCCAAATCCCTCGTATATCAAAGCAAGTTTCCCAATAGGAAACAATGGAAACCCAGATAATTCGTTCCACAGCACTGCTTGTCAACACAGCACTGTATGTGGCCAGAGGTCCGGGGGCTCCTGGGGTATGCAATAATGTGGCGAGCAGGGGCGCACTGATAGGGGTCTCAAATGTGACCGGGCCCCATGCTTCAGGGGGCCCATGTGACTCTTCTGTGCCAAAATACATAGTACTCAGCATGGTGCGAGGGAGCATCGGGGGGGTGGTGTGGGAGGGGGAGAGTGAGATATGACGGTGCAGTTGTGTGGGAAAGGAGCAGACAGCAGCCTTGTGTCCCCCTGGACAGTGATAGCATGGCGAGAGCACGCAGACTGGTATGTTAATTGTAACCCTGCGCCATGTCTATGAGCCTGATCAATGGGAAGGGTCCCGGGCTCAGAGGGAAGGGTCCCAGCTGAGGGTCAGGGGGGCCCTTCATGGTTTCTTGCACCAGGGCCCTGAAGGTTCTAGTTACGCCTCTGGTGGCGAGAGGTGTGGTGGCGCTGGTGAGCCTCAGAGACCCTCTGAAACATTCGGAAATGCTCAGGAACTGTTTAGACTTTCGGTATTTCTGAATGCTTCTGAGGGTCTCCGAGGCTCACCAATGCCCCCACACCTCTGGCCAAATGCGGTATTGCATGCACAGAGGCTTAATTCTGCAGGTTTAGAGAAACAGCACTCGCAAATTAAGTCAGGATTGTTTTTTAAAACTGCTCGTCTTTCAAAATGCTCATTAACCGTGTTACTCATAAACCAAGGTCCCGCTGTACATTGTTCCCTACCCTCAAGGAGCTTACAATCTAAGGTCCCTAACTCGCATTCATATATACACACACTATGGCCATTTTAGACAGGAGCCAATTAACCTACCAGCATGTCTTTGGAATGTGGGAGGAAACCGGAGTACCCGGAGAAAACCCACGCAGGCACAGGGAGAACATGCAAACTCCAGGCAGGTAGTGTCCTGGTTAGGATTCGAGCCAGCAAGCCTTTTGCTGCTAGGCAAAAGTGCTAACCACTACACCACTGTGCCACCCAGTAAAGAATGGTTGCTATACTCACTGTGGAACCTAAGGGGTTAATTCTCTGCATTGTGTAAAAAGGCTGCTTGATCCTGTCTTCTCTAAGCATCCCCTTCTTTTGCTGTCCCCAATCCATTTGCTTATAGAACAGAGGCACTCTGCACATGCTCAGTTTGGTGTGTATTGTTAGAGGGTTTTTTTTTTTTTGAGGGTGCATGTGATCAGCACAGGGCCACCAATCAGCACTGTCCAGACAGAGGTCCAGGGGTCATGCAGCATCGTAGGGCAGTCAGAGGAGAATGAAAACTCCTCCTACAAGCTTTAACCAGACACTGATAGAAGTCACAAGACTGCTATATACTGCTGATGAGAAAAGGTATTTAGCAGTTTATATTTACTAAAATAATTGAATTTCCATGTACTGTGTACTGTGGGAGTCAAGATATAGTGACTGCAGGGTCCTGGGTTTAGTAACGCTTTAAACAGTTACTGAGGGTTATGGAAGCTCTGTTCAGCTGTTGTTGGTAGACAAGGAGATCCACATGTAAAGATGAGAGAAATTTGAATGTTTGTGTTTCTTGAAGAACAAAGCTTTGAAATAAAGAGTAAATATACAGTATATTTATTTTAACTGCATATTGGGGTTATTTACTAAAACTGGAGAGTGCAAAATCTGATGCAGCTCTGCATAGAAGCCAATCAGCTTCCAGGTTTTATTATTATAAGAAAAAAATTGTTGCGCTAAAAACTTAGTGCTATAAAACAAATTCAATGTGTATAGCTCAAATAATTATTGACATAAACATATTGTGCAAATTATTGCAAATGAAAGTGGTGCCGACTGAAAAGTGTGTGGTGCCCTGAGATCAAAAAATAGGATAAAAAAACCTAAAATAAATAAAGTAAGACAAGTGTTAAAAGTAAACGTTATTAAACGTGTTATACAAATACAGTTATTAATAAACTCGATATGTGTAACTTAAACAAAATATCGTGATTCAAAAATCGCGTTGTTAAAAAAAGAATATTATTATTTTGGACCTTCGACTAACCGAAGATACGTCTCGACGTAGTCTAAAACGTGAGAGGTCAAAATCATTTATTGGGGTTATACGTCAATTTTATTTATATGACATATAAATGAGAAA
>BLSH010014130.1:63454-93960 GCA_018402905.1 Glandirana rugosa | reverse complement strand
TGTGTATCCGAGACCCGATCAAAGCCGATTACGGCTTCAATTGGGTCTTCAGCTAGCCGATGGACGTGTTGGCTGGTCGCTCGGGCCTCCTGGTGGGACGGGAGAGCCCGTGAGATCCGCGGAAGGCGGCAGGAGGGGGAGATTTCCCTCCCGCTCCTTGGGATAACAGCCGAGCGGCTTTTAGCCGCATTGGTTGTTATCCAAAGAAAGCCGACCGTCCACTCTAAACAGCAGTGCTGGGGTGATGCATGCAGCTGCATGCATCACCCAGGTACAACCCCTTCAAGCCAAGGCTGCATATTTGCATATGGTCGGCTTGAAAATTTGATTATGTCATTGTATAACATTGTTGGATATTTATTGTTATGGTTTAAAAAAAAAAAAAGCTTATGTGGCCAAATAAAGTGGTTGTAAAGGCTCAAGGTTTTTACATTCATACATTCTATGCAAAAAGGTAAAAAACCTTTTGTGTGCAGCAGCTCCCCAGTCCCCCCTTATACTTACCTGAGCCCCATCTCGATCCAGTGATGTGCAAAAGAGCAGCGGCTCTCTGAGGGGCTCTTCCTCTTCATTGGCTGAGACAGCAGTGGGAGCCATTGGCCACTACTGTCAATCACAGCCAGTGAGCCAATGAGGAAAGCAGAGGTGGGGCCGAGCTGTGCTCTGTGTGTGAATGGACACACAGAGTAGAGGCTCAGGAGTGAGCCTGCTCGGCCCCATAGCAAGCAGCAGGAGGGGTCAGGAGAGGGGGACCCGAGAAGAGGAGGACGAGGGCTGCTCTGTGTAAAACCACTGCACAGAGCAGGTAAGCATGACATGTTTGTTATTTTTAAAAAATCCTTACTTTAATATCACTTTATATCCATTTTGGTAAAAGAAATGATCCAGTTATTGACGGATCTCTAAAGGTAGTGGTATTCTCTCAGAAAGGGTGGAGTGATCTCTCCAGTGGAGGGGAGAACCCTTTAGTATGAACTCTACAGTCTTGAAATTCCACACCTCTAAAGGTAGTTGTACTCTCTTGGAAAGGGTGAAGTGATCTCTCCAGTGGAATGAAGGTATGAGGTTTGGGCAGTGCCGGGACAAGGTCAACCAGCGCCCAGGGCAAAGATGCCAAACTGTGTCCCCCCCACATTATGTGCGAGCTTAGGGGATCCTACCCCCAGTCGTCACCTGCTTGTCAATAGGAGGGTTTTTATTAAGAGTGGAGTCATCGCAAAAACTGAACTGGCTCTCTACTGCTCTTGTCACTGCTCCCAGCGCTTGGCTGACAGGAGTAGTGATGCATCTGTCACTACTCCTATCAGGCATATAATCAGAATAGCGGCGCCCCCATCCCTGCAGTGCACAACTGTGCCCAGGGCAGCCTCTCCTCCTGCCCACCTCTTGTCCCAGCTCTGCGTTTAGGTATCAAGAGAATGTATTCACCCATAAAAAAAGAGGGAGCAGGAAATCAGTTGTGAACGGTGGAAGTTTTTGTCAGTTGTTGGAAGGACATTATAGATAAATTTATCTAACAAAGTTTAAACTTCCCATTTAAATTTTGGATCTCGTATCTTGTCTTTTTGGATCTCGTATCTCATCTCACCTTTCCAATGTGAGGCCTTTTTACCCTGTCTTTCTTTCCCCATAGCGAATCCTTGGGGTACCCAGCTCCATCCTCTCTTCCTTTTGCCCTTTTCTCCCCACTTTCCCTCCCTATTCTTTGCTGATCTTTTAATCTGCTTAATCTTTGGGTTTCTAATTGAGACCCTTTATGCCAAATAATCATATCCTGACATTGTGTACCCTTATATAGGGGGCCGTGGGGGCTCTCACATTCCTCCACCTCTCAGGATGTATTAGCATACTGTTGTTACCAGATACTTACTTATTTGTCTTCACATCCCTACACATTCCTGTGCTGTAGAACCGATTCTTTTATCGTTTTCATGAAAATGTTAATAAAAAATATATTCAACTTAAATTTGCCAGTCAATGTCCATCTTATCCTCACCAAATGTCATCTATGGTTAATGACCAAAGCATGAAAAGCATAGAAAGTAAAGTTTTTTTTTCTTTTGTCAAGGCTGCTAGGTCTTTGAGTCCTGAGCCCTGAGGAAAGGGGCATGACCCCTGAAACGCTTCAGCCAGTCAACCATCTGTTCCTAGGACAAGTTACATTGTGTTCAAGCTGGAGCAGATCATGTTTGCTTGATGTTTTTCTTATTGGCATGTGAGTATCCATTTGTCTATGTGGATTTAATCAAATGTATCAATGGTAGTGCATGAGGCGGTTGTGCCCTCCTGTATGTTTTTTGCAGTTTGTTTGGAAGACTTCCTGATCGGTGGAGGGCTTCACCCTTGATGGGCATTTTTGGACTACATTGAGGAATGTGACTACTGCAAGTAGTTTTGCGATTTGCATAGAATCAGGCCAATCTACAGCGTTGTAGAATTCAACTATATTACTTGTCTTAGGCGGAATACTAAGAAAATGTAATAACACGTGTCCATGAACACTCTGCTTTATTAGAAGAGTGCATATATTTTAGCAGGAACATTTTTACGCTTCTAGGAAAGTTCAGCAGTACATTATTAGCTAACAAAATTTGCAATTTGTGTGGACATTGTGCTAGCAGTGCAGAGTACAAGATAACCTTTAACACATTCTATTATTTTCCCACAATATGACAACCACACATTCTTTCCCAATAACCCAAGAGAACCTGTTTCATGACAAAAACAAAACCACAACATGCTTACAAGAGCATAAATATGTATCTTTATTATGGTCAGGTCCAATTCTTTGTTAGTAGCAACCAGAAGTCTACTGAGGATTGCCAATTCACTCCAATCTCCTAGTGAACCAGTAAAGTTACATAGTTACATAGTTGGTCGGGTTGAAAAAAGACACAAGTCCATCTAGTTCAACCAAAAAAAAACCCATTTATATATATATATATATACATATATAAAACCAAATAATCCCATATACAATCCTTCACACACAGTTGATCCAGGGAGGCAAAAAACCCCAGCAAAGCCATGATCCAATTTGCTATAACGGGGGGAAAAAAAATTCCTTCCTGATTCCCCGAGAGGCAATCGGATTCAACCTGGGTCAACTTTACCTAAAAATGTTAGTACCCAGTTATATTATTTACATTAAGGAAAGAATCCAGGCCTTTTTTAAAGCAATCAACCGTGCTGGCCAAAACCACCTCTGGAGGGAGTCTATTCCACATTTTCACAGCTCTAACTGTGAAGAAACCTTTCCGTATCTGTAGATGAAATCTATTTTCCTCTAGACGTAAAGAGTGCCCCCTTGTCCTTTGTGATGACCTTAAAGTAAATAACTCAACACCAAGTTCACTATATGGACCACTTATATATTTGTACATATTGATCATATCCCCCCTTAATCTCCTCTTCTCAAGTGAGAATAAATTCAGATCCTCTAATCTTTCCTCATAGTTGAGCTCCTCCATGCCTTTTATTAGTTTGGTTGCCCTTCTCTGCACTTTCTCCAGTTCCCCGATATCCTTTTTGAGAACTGGTGCCCAAAACTGAACTGCATATTCCAGATGAGGTCTTACTAATGATTTGTACAGTCTTTTCCTATAGCCTCTATTGATGAGAGTTGGTTAGCTGCATACATGACTGGTGAACGTTCACTTCTCCTTAAGATTACTCTAAATAAGCGCACCAACAACAAAATGTTTAGACTCGGGGGTGGCTGGTGGTAAATTTTCTTGGAGGGGAGGCAAACAGTGCATGCACAACAACCCCCCCGGTCGGTCGGGTCACCGGCAATACCTACACCCCCCCGTTCCAGTCCGTCAGTCGGGTTATCCCCAACCTCCTCCCGGTCAGTCGGCCCCAACTATGGCGCAGGCAGCAGTCCATCTCCTACTCGGCATCATGCCGGCTTCCGCCGCGCATCTCCTCCCGCTTCCTCCTATGCCAATTGGAACGCTTCTCCCTTCAGCCAATCGGGAAACGGGTTCCCCAATTGGCTGGGAGGAGAAACGGCGTGACAATAGCGAATATTCATCCGCTATTGTCACACAACTGGGTGGGCTTGCAGCACAGTGCTTTGTGCCCCAAGCCCACCCTTTTTAGAAGCCTATTAGAGCCCCTGGCTCTAATCACGTGCTTCAAAACAAAAAACCCTGATTGGAATCCATACATCCGGCACCCCGCATGTAGATTAGGGGACCGGATGCATGGGTAGGGGAGTCGGCGCCCCTGCTGTGTTGATAGTGTAATTACTTATGTATCAGCCACAGCTTGACAACTGTAAATGAACAATCAAACCAGTAAACATATATAGCCAACACCAGATCCCCTTTGCAGTGCTATGTGGCGTATCTAAACTTTCCCTCCTTATCAGGAGCCAATTCAGCCCCCAGCGGTCCAGGTTAGGCTCAGGGGCTTACTTGGGTTTCCTGCACCCCATTCTAACGACTCCATCAGCCACCTGCCACCTCAGCCCTCAAAAGGGATAACCGCCAGCTGTGACAATAAAATAGTTTTGTAACAAACATAAAAGACCTTAACCAAAAGGAGATCTTGCAATCAGGATTCAAATGCAATAGCATCCATAAGAACACAACAGACACAACACAAAAACCCAAGTTCATTTTTTTTATTTCATTATTATCGTTCATTTATTTATTTTTTATAGTTTATTGATTTTATTTTTTTCTTTTATTTTGAGTCTTCTTTTTTTTTTAAACAAGATTATCACAACAAAGTAAAGCAAGAAAGGGCAGGAGGATAGGGATTTGTTTCCTCGTGAGAATTGTTCAGACCGAATGACCAGTAAGTCATGGGACTTGATGTGACACAGAAGTCTCCGCCCTTTTAACTTTTCCTGCCAATTACCAAACCAGCCACCAAAAATTACATCGCCTCACCAACCCAACCCTTTTGCCCTTCATTAACCCTCTTGACGCCATCATACTATATCGAAGGAACTGTCTTTATAACACAGGTCATTGCTAGAAGTCTACACTCCATTAGTATTCTGGTCAACAGTGCAAGCCGAATTGTTAGATAAAAAAATGAGACAAATGTTTGAAGCAGTCAACTGGTTCCTGGAGCATGGTGTCAAAAAGGCCCCAATCTCTTCTGGACAGTATCTGCCTCATCTTTTGGTCTTTGCAACTCTGTAGGTCTCTCAAACTTCAACTTCCAGCAGCACAGGTACTTTAGAGCAGAGGCTCTCAACCCTGTCCTCAAGTACCCCAACAGCAAGGTGACCAGATTTTTAAAATGAAATTCGGGGACATTTTTTTTTTTTGGCACATGGTAAACTATTTCATAAGCATATTTTCCTCAATTGATACAGTATCTCACAAAAGTGCGTACACACCTCGCATTTTTGTATATATTGTATTATATCTTTTCATTTGACAGCATGAAGAAATGAAACTTTGCTACAATGTAAAGTAGTGAGTGTACAGCTTGTATAACAGTGTAAATTTGCTGTCCCCTCAAAATAACTCAACACACAGCCATTAATGTCTAAACCGCTGGCAACAAAAATGAGTACACCCCTAAGTGAAAATGTCCAAATTGAGCCCAAAGTGTCAATATTTTGTGTGGCCACCATTATTTTCCAGCACTGCCTTAACCTGCTTGGGTAAGGAGTTCACCAGAGCTTCACAAGTTGCCACCGGTGTCCTCTTCCACTCCTCCATGATGACATTACAGAGCTGGTAGACCTTGCGCTCCTCCACCTTCCGCTTGAGGATGCCCCACAGATACTCAATAGGGTTTAGGTCTGGAGACATGCTTGGCCAGTCCATCGCCTTTACCCTTAGCTTCTTTAGCAAGGCAATGGTCGTCTTGGAGGTGTGTTTGGGGTCATTATCATGTTGGAATACTGCCCTGCGGCCCAGTGGTAGGGAGGGGTTCATGCTCTGCTTCAGTATGTCACAGTACATGCTGCCATTCATGGTTCCCTCAATGAATTGTAGCTCCCCATTGCCGGCAGCACTCATGCAGCCCCAGACTATGACACTCCCACCACCATGCTTGACTGTAGGCAAGACACAAATGTCTTTGTACTCCTCACCTGGTTGCCGCCACACACGCTTGACACCATCTGAACCAAATAAGTTTATCTTGGTGTCATCAGACTACAGGACATGGTTCCAGTAATCCATGTCCTTAGTCTGCTTGTCTTCAGCAAACTGTTTGCGGGCTTTCTTATGCATCATCTTTAGAAGAGGCTTCCTTCTGGGACGACAGCCATACAGACCAATTTGATGCAGTGTGCGGCGTATGGTTTGAGCACTGACAGGCTGACCCCCCCACCCCTTCAACCTCTGCAGCAATGCTGGCAGCACTCATACATCTATTTCCCAAAGACAGAAGGAGAGGAGGGCAAGAGGGCACCACCCTGGATGGTCCGATGGTGCAAATTAGAGATGACACTAAGAGGGGTGTGGGGAGGAGGGGGGGGGGTGAAGGGATGTGAAGGACAACAATAAGCAAATGAGCAAAGGATATGTGATAACTTAGGTAAAGGATATATGGCAATCAATGACTGGTATGGAGGAGGGGTGGGGATGGCAGAAACAACAATAGGCAATTATAATACTGGTCAATAATGCTGACAGAAGGTAAGTGTATAAAGGATGAACAAAATTTATTGAAGAAGCATAAAAAAAACCCAATAAAAAAAATCAACAGATAGGAGGAAGTCCTGGAAAAAAGAGCCTAAACAAAGCTGTAAGTAAAAGGAGTCATAAAGGTTAATGGATCCAATATAAAAAAGTTAAAAACAATGGTGGTGACTCACTTGGGTAGAGGTGGAAGGGGAGAGGAGTGCTGATATACTGGCAGCCGATGGAGATGATGGCAGGCGATAGGTGATCTCGGTGGTGAATGGCTGCCTGCTGTGGCAGAGGTGTCAGCAGCGCTGACATGTCAGGCTGAGGAGCCTGATGAGGCTGGATGCAGTGGGTCGGTGTACTAGAGGCCGACAGGAGGGGAAGATCTGTTGTGACGGCGGTCAGCTGGTCAGGCAGGATACAGTGTCGGTATTCACAGGTGGGAGCAGCAGGGTCGGGACCATGTGTCAGTGAAACACTGGGGGACCCGTTGCTCTGCAGTGCGCTGGTGTCTCCAATTTGTCGAGCCTCTGGAGGTCGCTGGGGAATGGTGTGTCTCCACGAGGAAGGAGTGGGGAGGAAGCATGATTACCGGTTTCGGGGTTCCTCCCCTTTTTCAAACCAAAATGGCAATGAGGGAAGAGGATAGGAAAACAAACTTATATGGGTGGAGTAAAACTGGAAGAAACGCCAACACCTTGTGATCAGCCAATGTGTGAGGGAAGCCAAAAAAGGTCTATTTGGATGGGCAACGCCAAAAAAAAAACTTTATTGAAAATTCAAAAAAAAAAACTTTATTGAAGATTCAAATAAAAAGAAAAAAACAACCTTTTTTATACAAATTATAAATTACATTTTTTTTTTTTTACAGGAAGATAATATAGGAAGAGGGGAAGAAAAAGGAGGAGGTGCAGGGATGGTGGTGTTGGTAGTGATGAGTAATGAATATATATAGCTATCATATGTTGTAAGGAAAAAGGTGGTTTATGGTACTAGAAGAGGGATTTGAGATCATATTACGTGTTGGGTTCCAATTCTTCATTGAGCCCATGGGGGGCCATCGTATTGAGGGAAAAATACAGAAAGTTTCTTGTTGCCATAATTTCTTGAATTGTTCTGCCTTTGGAATATGGGCAGGCATATTTTCAATGATCCATACTTGGAGCCCATTGGGGGATTTTTCATGGTGATGTTTGAAGTGTCTGGGGACGCTGTAATCTGTGTCTCCAGCTTCTATGGCTCGGCGGTGTTTGCCAAATCTGGTTCTCAATGGTCTGATGGTTCGTCCTATGTACAGTAGATTGCATGGACATTTTAAACAATAGACCACATAGTCTGTGGAGCAACAATAGTTTGGAAATTGAATAGATATTGCCGTTGGCGGTGAAGGATTTTTGGCGATGTTGGACAAAAGAACAGGTTAAGCATTTTCTCTTTCTGCCCTGGAACATTGCAATCAGATTCAGAAATGGGGGGATGGTGTTTCCAGGCTTCTTTCCTTGTTCCTTCAATTTGCTGGGGGCTATGCGGCTCTTTAAGTTACAAGCCCTACGGTAAGTGATTAAGGGTTTGGTTGAGATGGCTGTCTGTAATATATGATCTTGTAAGAGAATTTTCCAGTGTTTGTTCATGATTCTCTCTATGTGGCGGTATTTGGGGTGAAATTGAGTAATGAAACGAAGAGGGGCCGACTCCTGACTAGATGTGGCCTTCGATTTTTTTTTACTGTGGACCTTGTATGATACAAAGGCTTCCTCAGTGAGTGATGGGTTATATCCCTTCTGGAGAAATTTCTGTTTTAGTATTTCACCTTGTTGGGTGGGGTCGGCGTCTAGTGTGCAATTTCTGCGCAATCTTTGAAATTGGCTTTTAGGGATATTAGTTTTCCACTTTGTGTGGTGGTTGCTAGTGAAGTGCACATATGAATTACCTGCGGTGATCTAGAAATTATTTTTTGAGATGATGGTGGATTTGATATGACTAAGCTCTAAGTCCAAGAAGATTAGGGAATCTTTGTTCATAACGTGAGTGAAAGATAAGCCAAAGGAGTTATTGTTGCAGTATTGGACAAAATCCATGATGATACAGGGTGGTCCTTTCCAGTTCAAAACTATTGTTTTTAACCTTTTTATATTGGATCCATTAACCTTTATGACTCCTTTTACTTAGAGCTTTTTTTAGGCTCTTTTTATCCGGGACTTTCCCCTACCTGTTAATTTTTTTTGTTTTTTTGTTTTTGTTTTTTTCATGCTTTTTCAATAAATTTTGTTCATCCTTTATACATGTACCTTCTGTCAGCATTATTGACCAGTATTATAATTGTCTGTTGTTGTTTCTGCCATCCCTCCATACCAGTCATTGTTGCCATATATTCTTTACCTAAGTTATCACATTTTCTTTGCTCATTTACTCATTGTTGTCCTTCACATCCCTTCACTCCCCTCCTCCCACATCCCTCTTAGTGTCATCTCGAATTTGCACCATCAGACCATAGGGTGGCGCCCTCTTGCCCTCCTCTCCTTCTACAATTACCATTGGGTCACCAGGACCTCATTTCTCATAGAGGAGCCACCTCCATACATCATATACCAGTCACTTTACATTCATTCCAACACACTAGCGCCGTAGCTATAAACTCCCTCTTGATTTCCCAAAGACAACCTCTGAATATGACGCTGAGCATGTGCACTTAACTTCTTTGGTCGACCATGGTGAGGCCTGTTCTGAGTGGAACCTGTCCTGTTAAACCTCTTGGCCACCGTGCTGAAGCTCAGTTTCAGGATCTTGGCAATCTTCTTATAGCCTAGGCCATCTTTATGTAGAGCAACAACTCTTTTTTTCAGATCCTCAGAGAGTTCTTTGCCATGAGGTACCATGTTGAACTTCCAGTGACCAGTATGAGAGAATGAGAGCGATAACAACAAATTTAACACACCTGCTCCCCATTCACACCTGATATCTTGTAACACTAACGAGTCACATGACACTGGGGAGGGAAGATGGCTAAGTGGGCCCAGTTTGGACATTTTCACTTAGGGGTGTACTCACTTTTGTTGCCAGTGGTTTAGACATTAATGGCTGGATGTTGAGTTATTTTGAGGGGGCAGCAAATTTACACTGTTATACAAGCTGTACACTCACTACTTTACATTGTAGCAAAGTGTCATTTCTTCAGTGTTGTCACATGAAAAGATATAATAAAATATTTACAAAAATGTGAGGGGTGTACTCACTTTTGTGAGATACTGTATATGCAGTGTATGTGTTTATGGGATAATTGTATGATATATACATTATCTCTAACAGTTCATCCATAAATAAAGATTAAAAAAAAGATACATCTTAGAATTTTTTGTGATATGACTACCAAATGTTATGAAGATAAGACAGAGAAAATACAGAATGCAGAGTTCAGGAATTCATTACATAAAGAATGCAGGGCTTAGCTGTGCCCATCTATGCAGCCTGACCAGTGCCCATCTATGCAGCCTGACCAGAGCCCATCTATGCAGCCTGACCAGTGCCCAGAAATGCAGCCTCACCTGTGCCCAGCAATGCGGCCTCACCTGTGCCCAGCAATGCAGCCTCACGTGTGCAGGGGATAAAAGAGGAGAATAGAGCCGATCATCACATAGATCCTGGGCAGGGGGGGGGGCTGCCAGGTTGTCACACACTAGGGAGTGTGTCAGGTCGACATCTCCCACTGTGTCAGCTTAAATTCGAATTGGCGGGTGCCCGCCTTCACACAAGTCCCACCTCCCGGACCGGCTCCTACCTATGATAGACAGCACACGTCCATTAGACAAGCAATCCAAATTACAGCTGACGCAGTGGGAGACGTCGGCCTGACACACACCCCCCCCCCAGTGTGTGGCACCCAGGGCGGACCCGACCCCCCCCTTCTGCCTTAGCAGCCGCCCAGGATCGGCCAGCACCTAGGGCCGTTCTTGTAATCTGCGGACAGGTGGCTCCGGGGACAGTGTCCTCAATCTGGGGACCGTCCCTGGAAAACAGGGACGTCTGGTCACCCTACCCAACAGGCCATGTTTTGGGAATTTCACTTAGATAAAATAGCTGTCCAAAATACCAAGCCATTGACTCTGATTTAACCACTTGCCGAACAGCCGCCGTTTGATGGTGGCAGGACGGCTCTCCTACACAAATGGCCGTACCTTTACAGCAGTGCTTTAAGAGACTACAGGGGGCGCGCCATCCACCCGCGATCGCCCCTCACAGAGTCAGAACGAGCATCCATTCATGTAAACAAATGGATCTCTGTTCTGACAGGGAAGTGGAGAGAGATCTGCATTTCCCAGTGATCGGGAGCAGCTTTCTCTCTCCACCACCAGTCACTACACTCCCCAGACAGTTAGAAACACCTCCCTAGGGAACACTTAACCCCTTGATCACCCCCCTAATGTTAACCCCTTCCCTGCCAGTGACATTTATACAGTAATCAGTGGCTATTTTTAGCTCTGATCTCTGTATAAATGTCAGTGGTCTCAAATGAGTGTCAAAAATGTCCAATTTGCCCGCCGCAATATTGCAGTCCCGCTAAAAATTGCAGGTCACCGCCATTACTAGTAAAAAAAAAATAATAATAAAAATGCCATAAATCTATTCCCATAGTTTGTAAATGCTATAACTTTTGCGCAACCCAATCAATATACGCCTATTGCTTTTTTTTTTTTACCAAGAATATGGAAAAGAATATATATCGACCTAAACTGAGAAATACATTTTTTTATATATATTTTTTTGGAAATGTATTATAGCAAAAAGTAAGTGCCAGTTCTCAGAGGAGCGACTTAGTCGCCTGAGAAGTCGCGCTCCATGCAGTGCAATGGAAACATTCTAATAGGAGCGTCTCAAGTCACTCATGGCCCATTCACACTTGAGCGTTATGAAGCTTAAATATGCCTGCAGCTTGAAGCTACAAACTGCTCGAGGGGAAAAAATCAATGATTATTTATGGAGATTGTTCACATCTCCACTCCAAAACGCCTGAAGCCAAGCGCCCTAAGCTCAAACTACTCCCGGAGGTATTTTTGTTGCGCGAATCGGGTATATTCTGGTGTTTCTGGCCAATTTGTATTGACATTCTATCAATGTAAAAGCATCAGTCGGCGCTTGCAAACGCACAACGTCTCGCTACAAAACGCACAACTAAAAGCTTCAAAAACGTCCAAAAACGCGTCGCTGGGGTGTGAATGCAGCCTCAGACTTAGAAAAAGGTCCCTGCACTACTTTGGGGGCGACTTCAAGCGACTTGCATTGACTTCTATACAGAGTCGTTTGCAAGTCGTGCTGAAGTCGTGCTGCACGGGGCAGCTTCAAAGTCGGACGAGAATCAGGCGACTTTAAAGCCGCCCCCGTGTGAAGCAGCTCTAAAAAAATTATTTTTTTTTTTCAAAATTTTCATTCTTTGTTTATAGCGCAAAAAATAAAAACTGCAGAGGTGCTCTGGTCAGGAAGGGGGTAAATCCTTCCGGGCCTGAAGTGGTTAAAGCAGCTGTGCAAGATAAAGGAAAACCTGCAAACATGGCCTGTTGGGGGTACTTTAGAACAGGGTTGAGATCCACTGCTTTAGAGCATTGCTGGATTAATGTGACAGTTAACTCTCTCGTTAGTGCTGAACTTTAGCTTAACATCTCAAAAGCATAATTACAGGCCATGAGCAGTGAATTAGGCACAAGGTTCAATTAACACAGTGTTAGTGGTTATTGTAAATCTCAAATGAAGGTGGCTGCATTTTGAAAGATTCAATCACTGGGAATCTTTATTGATCCAAACAAAACAAACAGAGAGTCGTCCCCTGGGCCCTACTCCTCTGGCAAGTTTCACCCGCTAGCCTAGGGTTATTCATAAGATGCGGCAAAGGATAAACCTGTTATG
Source organism: Glandirana rugosa (assembly GCA_018402905.1). Lineage (NCBI taxonomy): Eukaryota > Metazoa > Chordata > Amphibia > Anura > Ranidae > Glandirana > Glandirana rugosa. The sequence goes on along the minus strand of BLSH010014130.1, from coordinate 81,460 downwards.
ATTTATGCATTTGATCTGTTGAAAAGTGAATATGCAGAAGAAGGTTTAACGGGACTTTAAAGGCAAACCCAGACAGATAAGTAAAAGATACTAGTTTTTATTACAATACATAACAGTTGCGCTAAAATAATAAGAAACAAGTGAATAATAAATAAACTCGAAGAATCAAAGAATATCCGTGAAAATGTCCAGAAAAATAACCCAAAGTGTGCTTATGGATGGGTATCCAAATACTCAATGAAGGATCTGGCACCCAAATATAAGTGATGTTGATCCCAGGATCCAGGAAGAAGGCAGGAAAAAAAAAGGAAAACAGTTCCACACTATTCAATATGATGAATGTTCTATATAGTGTTCCTTAGCCCAAGTTCACCCGAAGTTGGGCTAAGCCCCTGGACGACGTCACGTATGACGAAACATGTAGGGCGGAGCCACGTCTGACGTCACCATGCCTACACGTATACAGGAACGGGAACGCTGTGTTTTAAGCTAGCTGCCGGCAATTTTAAATGCGAATATAATACTGTCTAAATGTGAGTACCCACTTTTTAACTTTGAAATAAACTTATGCTTAACGGAGTTACACTATGGGATTCTTCTTCTCTTTATGGTGTTTCATTGTGGAGCGATGTTATTAATGATTGAGACTGGAGAGAAGTTGTCTGATTTATTGCTGTGACCATCGGAAGGAGAGGAGTACAACTATACAGATACCCCGCAGAGAGTTATTTCTGCTAGCGCCTCTGATCTGTTAGCGATAGCAGATCAACTATTTCTGGTAAGAGTACCTCTGAGTGACTCTAAGGGTGTATCTTTCTCCGGTGCTGGTCCACATAACTTCGGGTGAACTTGGGCTAAGGAACACTATATAGAACATTCATCATATTGAATAGCGTGGAACTGTTTTCCTTTTTTTTCCTGCCTTCTTCCTGGATCCTGGGATCAACATCACTTATATTTGGGTGCCAGATCCTTCATTGAGTATTTGGATACCCATCCATAAGCACACTTTGGGTTATTTTTCTGGACATTTTCACGGATATTCTTTGATTCTTCGAGTTTATTTATTATTCACTTGTTTCTTATTATTTTAGCGCAACTGTTATGTATTGTATTTTGTTTTGGTGATATTATCGCACTATATGTTGCTGCTGTTTGCATTTAATATTCATAGCGCAATACTCTTCTACCCTTTTTTGATTTACTAGTTTTTATTAGACAACATTAAAATATTTGATAGAAATGGTAAAATACAATAACATGGCACAATGTTAAACCAAAAATACTAATAATCCGTGCTACGGATACTAAAATGTGTATATTATTACATAACCCGACACCTGTTCTCTTTTTATGGAGTCCAACTGCCAGTTATTGCCTTAGGGGGCTGCTGCTATATGAAGTTCCCTAAGGAACACTATTGAGATAAAACTACAAGTGTTGCTGCGCGACCCTGCTGGTAAATATCAATAAATATATCCGTAGATAGCATTAGACCACATTTTACACAGATGTGAACTTATAAAAGTGACAAGTGCTGTGCTAAATATTTGTGATCAAAAATCATTAAAACATAAATCAAACAAAATGACAAGTGCTCTAATTCTAAGTCCATCAAATAAAGTGCTTGGTGATGTGAATGGTGCTCCAAAAAGGTGCTCAACAAAAACAATTCATAGTGCTCGGTGTCAGCCCCCACTTGTGGCCCCACTCACCAGAAGGATTGGACCCCCAGCTTTTCACAAGTTTAGTACTGGTGGTGGTCCGTTGGTTGTGACAATGGAGAAGACTGTTCCAATCGAGCTGCTATAACACCACTCCTCCACAGTTTCTCAAAGAAAGAGAACAAACTGCATAATGAAGTACTGTAAAACCGATTTAATAGCGCAAATAAAATTCTACTTACAAACAGTAGAAGAAATATCCACTTAAAACATGAGAGGATGTATATGGCGTCTGGTTCCGGCGTGCGTTCCACCACGGGCGGACGTGATATCAATGAGTGCGGGGACGTCACTTCCGGTCCTCCGCATTCATTGACGACTGGTTGCTGGTTGAGCTGTTCTGGGACTTTAGAGCTGGGACAAATAACTTTTTGTTGGTCTGCTGATCTGCCTATCAGCCACCCTCTTCACTCAGATGCTGCCCAGTAACGTAAACATTGCTAAAGTGAAACCTCAAGAGCTGGAACTCTGGAACGCCAATGTCCAGGGGTGTTGCTAGGGGGTGGCTATTGGGGCTATAGCCCAGAGTCTGGGGCCCATAGCCCCGAGTCTCTTACCGGGTGGGTGCAGTTCTGCAATTAGCAGGTATGTCCCAGTCCGGAATGCAGGAGGCAGGGGCAGACTGAGCTGCTGTAGCGCTGGCTCTGGCGCCGCCCTCACCTACACCTGACTCTACTCCTGGTCACTGGTTGCTAGAGTTGCCTAGTGTCTAGCAACCAGTGACGTCACAGCCACGACTCCTTCGCTGCCCAGCATTCAAAGCGGAGGATCTCTGGGGACCCTGATGTAAGTGGGGGTCTCTGGGGATCCTGATGTAAGGGGGATCAGCACTCAGATATGTAACAATATTTATATTTATACATATATATATATACTCAAGCATATGACTTTCTTTACTTTGCTGCTATGGGCTCTAGCCCCAGATCTTTTGGAGACCAAGCAACGCCCCTGCCAATGTCTTTAGCTTATGGTAGAGAATATGGTAATCATACAAGGTTCTCCAACCCGTCCAAAAACGATTCCCCTAAGATGAGCCTCTGCTTAGGATGGGGGGGGGGGGGGGTTAAACTTTGGCATCAACATATTGGTTGCTAGAGGTTCCTGTCCATCCCCGGGCATGGCACTATCTTTCAGAGTGCCTTGGCCAGTGTGATGTCAAAATACAGTCCTGGCCGTAACTACATGAACTGCTAGGAATAAAAACAGCTTTCATTCCAAAAAAAGAGAAGGGATAGGTAGATGACTTTCCAATAAACATTGCAGACAACCTTCATGATTCATTGACTTTTGACTGTATTTCGCCTGCTGTATTAGAGATGGAGGACTTCAGCCTTTGTAATATGGGGCGATGTAGCAGCTTCACGAGCCGTGCTGTGGCTCTGCGTCTATCTCACAAAATAATAATTAAGTAAATTAGACAAATCCGTCTACATGTTCAGGTGTTTCAGAGAAGAGTTCTGAAATAATTACATTTATGGGGTTTTAAATTACTTTGCTTTGCAATGCACTCATGCAAAATACAAACCAAGGTTAGTAATTAGAGATGAGTGAATGGATTTGGACTGCTGCCTGAATTTCTTACCTATTTAGGGGGTGGATATAACCCAGACTATGGCAGTGACTGCAACATTTGAAAGGTAAAAGGTTTTAAAATCTAAATTAGAGGTTCTATGAAAGGGCGATAAACCTTTTTATGTTCAGTCATTTTTTTTTTTAACCTTTAAAGGATGAGTGCGCTTTAAAACTTTGTGCACTTATGTATTTTTGTCCCCTTCCATGACCTAATCTAGCTCACCCCCTCCCCAGATGAATACTTGCTGACTGTGGTCCAATGGCCGTACCTTCCATGGCTTGCTTACATTGTGCGCAACAAGTTTTCAGTGTCCTGGCCACACTTGCATATTAAATCCTCTGACCTAGAGAGATGACTGCGGTCAGCACTGAAGGAAACAGAGCAGCCTTTCTGTTACTCCTTATTCATCCATACCCTAGACACTGTTAATATACAATAGTATTAACTTAACATTTAAAGTGATATTAAAGGCTTTTTTAATTTTAAAAATAATAAACATGTTATACTTACCTGCTCTATGTGGTGATTTTGCACTGAGCAGCCCTGATCCTCTGGTCTCTCGCCGGTGCTTCTGGCCCCTCCCTCCTGCCAAGCAGCTTGCAATGGGGGCACCTAAACAGGCTTGCTCCCAGGGGCACCCATCCATTAGGAGCACAGAGGTACTGCCCCCTTATCCATGCATCCAGCCCCCTAATCTACATGCAGGGTGCCGAACGCATGGATTCCAATGGGGCGGGGTTTAAGCACGTGATTAGAGCCAGAGGCTCAAATAGGCTTCACAAAAGAATGGGCTCGGGGCGCAGAGTCCACAATGAGCCAGAGCTCTCGTGCACATCATTGAATCACAATGTGGCTCAGGTAAATATTAGGGGGGCTGAGGTGGCTGCTGCACAAGGCTACCGCTCCCGAACCGCCCCAGAGATGCTACTTGCAGGACTTTTTTTCCCGTCCTGCAGGCGCACTGCCCCAGGGTGTGAAAGCACTCGGGCTTTCACACACTGGGGAGGATTGAGAGGCATTTTTCAGGTGCTTTACAGGCACTATTTTTTGCGCTAAAGCGCCTGAAAAACACCCCAGTGTGAAAGGGGTCTAAAGTGTATAAAAACCTCAACAATGTACCTCTTTTATTTGCTCCCATTTTGACCTGAAAAATACATTAAAAAAAAAGTATTTTGGTATATCTGCTTGATAAGTGCAAATAAAAATCTGCTGATCCTCAAGATAACCAGAGCTATCCTCTGTACTCTGCAGTATTATCTCAAGTAGTGCTTTAAGCACTGCCCAGCTACCTTCTTTGAACTACATGTTTAGGAGCGGCGTCATCTGCGCACATGCACGTGGGGGCACCTCTCATGCAGAGTACACTCATCAATGCCCGGGACCAGGCAGAGACTGTGGTCATTTGAAGAATTTAACATTAAGGCAGTTCCCCAACTTAGAGAAGTGCAGAGTTCCCCTGAAAAGCGACTTGTCCAATGTCGCTGCACACTGTAACTTGTATGTTTTCATTAGGAGGGACATGCTGAGCCTGCACCCACTCCACCAGTCCAGTATACCTCTTACCTTACTCCCAGTACCAGAATGGGGTCCTGCCAATCCCATAGCATGGACCTTATGTGTGTGCTCCCTTAACCATTCCCTTTTCATAACTCGTGACCAGGCAATAGCTCGCTGTAAGGCAGGTTCGGATCCAGTTGCTCCTGGATACCGACCGCTAGGCAGGAAGCCAGAACATTGACCCCCCTCGTTACCGGAGGACCTGTCGACAACCCTTGACAACCACTTTAACCTACAGGTAAGCCTATAATAAAGCTTACCTGTAGGTGCCCTGAATATCTCCTAAACCTGTAACGGTTCAGGAGATATGCAGTGTATGTGCTGTGCCGACGTCGTGTCGGCACATGCACAGTGAAGAAGCGGCCTCCATGCCCTTACGCCACTCACAGCGCTGGAGATCGCGGCCCCGGAAGGAAGAGGGGCAGAAGATGGACTCAGCCTGGAGCGGGGACATCGCTGGATGCCACAGGCTTCGTTTGCAGGTAAGTGGCACATAATGGGCTACTATGCGATGCATAGTAGCCCATTATGCTTCTAATTTATCGTTTAATTTAACATTATCGGGCACATACGCAGTGAAGAAATGGCCTCCGAGCAATTTCTTTACTGAGATCGTGACGTGATTTCTGGCTCCTGCGCGCATGTGCGGGAGTGACGTCACGCGACTCTGGCCAATCACAGAGCCGGAGTCCGCGGCCCCGGAAGGAAGAGGGGCAGAAGATGGACGCGTTTAATGACTGATTGCTTGTAGCTTGTTCCTTCACTTGGTTACCCAAAGCAGCTACACCATAGCTCCCAATTGTCCCTGATTTCGAGGGACTGTCTCTGACTTGGAACAAAGTTCCTCTGTCCCTCTTTCCTCTGCATTTGTCCCCCATTTTGTTCTGATCTCTATAGTTGTATATAAAATGCACTATTCATCTTTCAGAAAGTATTTCCCAGTGCTAAACCTTTCATCCAATTTCTAAATTGCTGCATTTGTAAAAGTCAAAAGCCAATATAAAGGAATAGCAGTGGTAAAAAAAAAGCACTTGTCGATTTAACTCATTCTTTTTTTGTATAATTCTCCTTTAAGGGGGCGTGGCAGGGGGTGTGTCCTATACCTACCTACTTTTGCTAATAAGTGTCCCTCATTCCCATCTCAAAAAGTTTGGAGGTATGGCTACACTCCTCTTCTTGTTTTGCAGAGTAATCCTTTTGCAGTATTGTTATTTTGTACCCCATAGTGCATTGCAGACCTTGGTTCTCTGGAGTACAGCAGAACCAGCATGCACCCCTTTGAATAACTTTAGACCAGGGTCATAACAGTTAACCCTTTGCGCCTAGGGGTAAAACAAATCGAAATGCCTAAACACCATTTTGAAACTTTGGCATGTATTAGTACTTTTTTTTTTTTTTTTACAGAAAAGTCTTATTAGTGAACAAAGCAGGTAAAAAATCAATTTACAAAACAATGAGGTATATGATACATCAAGACAGCATAAATACATACAGTCACATGTACATTTCTGGACATAATAAAAAGGAACAGAACACGACATGAGAATTAAATGTCGCAATACATTTAATCCTTGTCCAGGAGTCTTTAAGTGAGGAGCTGAAAAAGTCTGTAAACATATCCAAAACAATAGTTGCTGGTCAGAGTAGTCATCAGTTCTGAAGGACAGGGATCTACTAAAGGAGACTTGCTGGATATTCCCCCAGGGTGTTATGAAGAGAAGGTTAGACATGTGTTAGCACTTAGTGTAGCTACACTAGGTTACACCCATTGGCTCCCACTGCTGTCAATCACAGACAGTGAGTCAATGAGGAGAAAGCAGTTAAGGGGTGGGAGGGGGTGAGGGGTGAGCCTCAGCTCTATGTGTCTTATGGATGCATAGAGCAATGGCTCGGTGCCCCCAGGGCAAGCTGCTTTCTCTGGGGGCACTGCTCACTGGGGAGGGGCCAGAAGCACGAGCGGGGGACCTGAAAAGAAGAGAATCAGAGCTGCTCTGTGCAAAACCACTGCACAGAGCAGGTAAGTATCACATGTTTGTTATTTTGAAAAAAAAAACAAACAAAAAAAAAACAAAGCGTTAACCACTTCCCAACCGGGCAAATTCTGCCACTTCTCTCCTACATATATGTAGCCATGGTCCCCCTCAGGAGTGTCTGGTAGTTGTGGTCCACCTGCCTGCTGTCCTCAATCACACGATTTCTATACACCCGGAGTCACTGAACAGGCCGGTGTTTTGTTTTTGTTGTTTTGTTTAGGGGACAAAGTTAGATGGGGATAGGGGTGACAGTGTGAACATGGGACCTTCTATATACACCACCAGTATATACACTCCTTCTCCTCCAACACACTACTTGCTGACCGTTACTCTTCTTCTTTCCCTCTCCTGCACGCTACTTGATTCATAGGCCTGAAAGGAAATTTATCAGACCTCCTTAATACCTCTTCCTCTTCCACCATAGCTAGCACATGATGAGGCCTGCTCCTACTGCCAGCAGACCCCCGAACCACCCATTGTAGGTAAGGGCCACGGGTTCCCGTTTGCAAAGCCGCGGACCCTCGTGTAGCTAAGTACGTTGGTGCTAGATAGGTGTTGAATGGACTACAACTCCAAACCTCCCAACTTTTTGAGATGGGAACAAGGGGCACCTATTAGCAAAATAACGTAGGCATAGGACACACCCCCTGCCACACCCACTTAAAGGAGAATTATACAAAAAAAATGATTTGTTAAATCCACAAATGCTTTTTTTACCACTACTATTCCTTTATATTGGCTCTTGACATTTACAAATGCAACAATTTAATAATTTGATGTAAGGTTTAGCACTGAGAAACACTTTTCAAAAGATACATTTTATGTGCATTTTATATACAGCTAGATAGATCAGACCAAAATGAGGGACAAATGAGGAGGAAAGAGGGACAGAGGCACTTTATTCCAAATCAGGGACAGTCCCTCGAAATCAGTGACAGTTGGAAGGTATGCAACTCCCAGCCCATCCATCTTCCAGGCCCCTCCGGCCTATCATACTGTTCAGTGGCTCTCCTTCCCCTTGCTTGGCTTTTCCGACCTCTACAGACTGTATACTATCCTCTCCCAGCCTGTCTCAGCCTTCTCATCCAACTCCCAGGGGCCGCCACTCACCGACACTGGTGGATCCTTTAAAGAGTCTCCTTTTAATGTAGAACTCCGCTGCTCTCCTGCTTCCTTGTGCCACTTCAGGAGTCGACTCCCGCTCCTAGCTGCACCCAAGCCCCAGGCCTCAAGGTCACCCCCCCCCCCCCCAGACTGAGGGCTCCCCTCCAGGGCGAGGCCTGATCTGCAGCACTGGCTACATCCTCCACTCTTCCACCCGAACTCCCTGCTGGCAGATTGCTGTATTTAAGGAGGCCTGCCCCCTGCCAATCCAAACTGTGGATAGTTCAGGGCTAGTGTTGCCACCTCATCCCTTTAAAACCGAACACATATTAATTACACAGATTCTGTGGCTGATTAAGGTGGTAATAAAACTCACTTGGTGCCTTATCTGCATTAAATTAGCCTCAGAACAACCTGTGCAATCCATATGTGTTCGGGTTTAAAGGGATGAGGTGGCAACCCTATTCAGGGCTCCTTGTTATACATCAGAAAGTGGCACCTCCCCATCCATCCGTCTTTCCAGCCCTAAACGGGAGGAGTATCCAAGGAGTGTTCCTTCCTGCCATCTCCAGCCCTCCCTGAGCCACTCCCCAGCCCAGATCAAAACATTCAGGCCTACGCTCACTGTCAGGCCTGACTAGATTTTACCTCTCCTAACAAAAATCTACAAAAATAAAGCACCTATCATTTAGGGGATGCTACATATAAAATCTACTTTTTTTGCTAGAAAATTACTTAGAACCCCCAAACATTATATATATATATATATATATATATATATACTTACATATACTGTATATTTTTTGACAGAGGCTCTATAGAATAAAATGATGGGTTTTTGTAATGCTTTATGCCACACGGTATTTGCACAGCGGTTTTTCAAGCACAATTTTTTTGGGAAAAGATACATTTTAATGAACTTTTATTGCACGCAAAAACAACATAATACCTAATTTTTCGGTAAAATATAAAAGATGATGTTATGCTGGGTAAACAAATACCTAACATGTCACGCTTTAAAATTGCGTCCTCGCATGGAATGGTGGAAACTACGGTGCTTAAAATTCTCCATAGGCAGCACTTTAAGGCTGGGTTCCCACCTATGCGAATTGAATGCAGATTTCTCCACATCCAATTCGCATAGCAGGAGATTGTGACTGGCTCTCTATGAAGCCGGGTCACATATCTCCACAGCAGGTCTGGTGCGGTTTGCACAAAGACGTGTGCGTTTTTTGAACCATTTCAGGTCCAAATTCAGCCTAAAATTCAGGCTGAAATCAGACCGGAAACTGTGAACCAGCACGCACCGGACCCCTGCTGGGAGCCTTTGCAGGTTCCAGTGTGAACCCAACCTAAACGTCTTTATAGGTTGCCAGTTAAGAGATGTACAGGAGATCTAGTGCTAGAATTATTGCTTTCACTTGGAAGTTTGCGACAATAGTACCTCACATGTGTGGTGCGATCACCGTGTACATATGCGTGCGGATGTAACGTATGCATTCACATTTGCGCATAAGCACTGGGGGACGGGGGCACTTTACATTTTTTTTATTATTATTATATTCAAAACCTTTTTTTTTTTTTTACACCGTCTTTCATTTTTTTTTTTCCTATTAACTTTTTTGCTATCATAATGGATGAACAGCATCAGTTTTTGTAGGGTAAAGATCCGCTTTAAGTGTGGGTCCACTTTATTGTCAATGGTTTGAGATCTTAGTTTGTCTACTTGCTGTTCTCTTTTTTTTTCAAGGAAGGAAGGTAAACATGTTAATTGGTTTTAATTAGCAATTTCAGCAGCTCCTCATTTTAAAGCAATATCCAGCTTTTTAATTAGAACACACTTCTGCCAATAAAATCTCTTAGACCAGTCCCCGGAGTTTAATTTTTGTATTTACACAGGAAGTGCACTAGTGCCTCTTTTTCTACCTCCTCAGTTGTAAAGTATTTTTTTTTTCTCTGTGGTTCCAAACAATTTCAAATCTAGTTGAATGCTTTCTTGCACTTACAGATACATTTGAGCTCCAGTCTTGTAGATAACTTTGTGTGAAGCATTACACGGTGAAGGTGCCAGAAGGGTCTGTTAGGTTTATGAGCTTGTTCACCTTTGGGGCTTCCATAGCACAACAACTCATGAGTACGTCTGTCTTCTGAGTATTGGAGAGATACGGGAACACAGCAGAAAACACAGTGACACAACTCAAATTAAAGCGAGATCTCCTCTTAGGGTGGGAAAAAGTGTTAAAACAAACCTGTCACCTCTCCAAAAGTGTAAAACTAGCATATCCAAAAAAGAGCAAGTAAAGATGTTTTCACATAAATTTACTTGTAGACGAAACTTCTTATTTGTACCCGCACCCAGATGCATTGGGGTTGATTTGCTAAAGGGAAATAGGCTTTTGACTTTGCAAGGGAAGTTGCACTTTGCAAGGGAATTTTCACTAGAGTGTAATAAATGCAGCAAAGTTTCACTTTGCAAAGAATACCCAATTATGTGCAAGGAAAAAAAAAACTGCATTTTTGCTTGCACCCAATCGCATGATGGAAGTCAGCAGAGCTTCACCTCATTCGCTAAGCTCCAGGGCAATTTTCCTTGCAAAGTGCAACATTACTTGCAAAGGGAACAGCTTATTTGGCTTTAGTAAGTCAACCTCATTGAGTACACATGCAACAACTGGAGCTTCAAATTTGCAGCTTAGCCATGCTCTTCCCCAATCCATCCCTACTGACCCTCAGTAGACGTCAGAGGTCCAACCTCTGCAGCTCTATTTGATGCCAAATTACTGAGCGCCCGACCTTTGGCTGAATGTCATTTATCGTTCCACATGCTCCAATTCTGTGGATGTGCAATCACATCTGCAGTCCATCAACAGCGCTACACTTTGATATTGGTGTGCCCAGTAGGGTTGCCACATCATCCCTTTAATCCAGGACACATATTAATTACACAGGTTCTGTGGCTGATTAAGGTGGTATATAAACTTCTTTGGTGCCTCATCTGCATTAAATTAGCCTCAGAACCTGTGTAATTCATATGTGTCCTGGATTAAAGTGATGATGTGGCAACCCTAGTTCCCTGTCACCCCTGCTCTAACCAGCTACATTTGTATCAGCTCTGAAGAAGGGGGCATCTTCAGACACTAAAATCATTGACTTAATATAAAAAAAATAACGTGGACTCTTTATACTTAAAGTTCCTTCTGACTAGGGATGAGTCAAACTTCTCTAGGTTCTGTGCGAGCAGGGTTTGATAATCTTCATTTTGCTTGGACACCTGGGGAAATGTACATCTACCTGGTTCTATAGGATTGGATTTTCTTGTACAGAGGATTTTAAATCTTTACTTGCTGAGTAATGTCTTTAACCTCCCTGGCGGTATATTTATTTCAGATTTTTGGTGCTGAAAGCGGTACGATTATTTTGCATGAAAATTTGGCGTTTTATATCGGAGGCCTGTAATTCTTAGCAATAACTCACTTAAATCTGTCCAAACAAGAGTCTAGTAGACATCCCGGGTATGATAAAGTTTGAAAAATGAAATCATAAATTATAATATAATAAATAACTAAAAATAATTATCAAAAATAATAACATAATAGTAATAAAATGTATTCAATAATGTAATCAAACCAAAAACACTGAAATTTGCTCATTTGCAGAATTGTCGCTGTCGTCACTTTCAGTTTCTGATGATAAATTTCCCCAAAAATCAGTATCACTCAATTCTGCAAATGATTCTTATTTACTATCGCTGTTTTCTAGCTGATCAAAAACCACTTTTGACGCAAAGGGACACTTTTTGGTTGCTATGGACATTCTCATGTTTCCAGGCAGAAAGAATGACATTTATAATATAAAAGTGCATGCAGGGCTCTGGGCAAACCACTAGGGACAAAGGAGATGTGAAATGTTTTCATACAGTAAGGTAATCTTACAGATTACAGTGTACTGTATGTGCTGTGTGTGTTTCACTTTTTGAATTTCCCGCCGGTCTCCGTCCCCGTGCAACGCGACGCTCACAGGGAACGGAGCCCGGCACACAGGAATCATCTGGCGGCGGACACAACCCGTCCCCGTGCAACGCGACGCTCACAGGGAACGGAGCCCGGCACACAGGAATCATCTGGCGGCGGACACAGCCCGCAGACACGGCGGGGGACATTGCTGGATCCAGGGGACAAGGTGAGTAGCGCTGCCTGGATCCAGCAATGCAATCCCGAGTGTGGCTTGGGGTTACCGCTCTTGGTACTGAAAATCCACCCCGAGCCAGACTCGGGAACACCGCCAGGGAGGTTAAATGCCATGGTGAAGTCCTTTTGGACTCCTACGTTGTAATGTTCCATGCCTATTTCCCCTCCTGGTGTACCCATGTCCCTCGTTTGGCTTTTTCTCATTCCCTACTTCTCTTTCCCCTTTCTTCTGTCTAACACCTTTCTGTTTCTCCATATCTCCCCATGTTTTTATTCATTTACCTTATGTATCTACCACATTTTGGTACAAACCAGAAACATTTGAGTTAATACATTGAGCAGGGTACAGTACCAGGCTGGTCAACAATGCCAAAATCCTCAACTGCTGTATATCCTTCATAATGCCCCTGTCTCGATACCCCTCTATAGGTTTCAGTGTATAGATTCCCAGTATCGAGAATTACTATGGAAAAATGGGGCGGCACGTATTATATTAACTACACTACGATATGCTAAAGATGAGGGCGGAATGGCTGTTCCACACTCCTTTACATATTTTATGGCTGCACAGTTACAACACCTGACAGGGTGGGATCTACCAGTTGTAGCTGATCCCTCTAGGACCTTACTAATACATTCCCAACTGGAGTAATCTGCAATGTCCCAAATGGAAATGGGACTCTCAGAAATCCAACTGGATTGCCCTACGATGCAGTTACTTTTAAAACTTAAAGAGAATTAAAGAGGAGAATGGGCATCGTAAGCTTTCTAGAATGTACCCCTATTTGGTGTAATAGATCCAGGGGAGGGCTGGGCCAGGGGGCAGGGTGGCAATTGCCCCCCAGGCCACCCTAACTTACATTTTGATAGGCACTGGTGCGGCTGCATTGATGGGCACTGGGGAGGCTAAGCTGATAGGCACTGATTAGGCCGCATTGGTGGGCACTGATGAGCTGCATTGATGCATTATTTTTGTTAAACCTCCTTTGTTGCTATTAACATTAAATTATGTTACCACATTGTATCATATTTGTCTTGCTTCATAACATCAATATCTGTTCTAAAACCAGGTGGGCATGGATGGTGAGCTGATTCGGTGGTTCAATGGGCCACTTGACTGGACTTGCCCCCCAGGCCTAAGGCTGCCAGCCCTCCCCTGAATAGATCATACTCTGAACTAGGAAAGCTCTCAAATTATTCTACATGGATGACTGCTGGAGTTGAATATCATTCATAATTGTTTGATGAATCAGAACTGAAGTCTTTAAACCAACTGCAAATGGAGTTCCCCTCACTCGTAATTGTTATTACATGTATTTGCAATTGCGTCACGCTATGAGAGCGCAGGGTAGATGCTCAATTCTACGACTAGGTGATTCTGAACTTCTTAGCTCTGTATTCTTTACTTTGGACAAAAGGGCAGTCATTTCCCCTATATATGCTTGCTTACTAACCTACATACAAAGCCCCAGATTTGCTACATTGTAGGAAAAAATGGGAGTCAGATATTGGTCCTCTAGATGGGGATAGCTGGAAACAAATATTGGCGGCCGGTCCACTGGTGTCGGTATCGGCGGCTGAGGAACTGTTGCACTTGTTTATCCTCTATCGTGCGTACAGAGCTCCTATACAGTTACATAAGTGGGGTAGGAGGGATTCTCCTCTCTGTCCAAAATGTCAGCTGCATTAGGGCCGGTTCACACATAGGTGATCCGACTTGCAGGGCGACTTTGCTAGGTGATTTAAAAGCAACTTCAAGGTGACTTCAGTGCGACTTTGGGCGACTTACAACGCGACTCCATGCCAGGCGACTTTGCCTGCGGCCAATCAGAAAAGGGAGGGAGGGGGTTGCCTGGGAATTCACTGGGTAAATTATTTTCTTTTTCCTGTAAAGTCGCTTCAATATAGATGCGGGATCCGACTTGGAAGCGACTTCCATTGAATTCTATGGGCACACGTCGGATAGAAGTCGCCTTGAAGTAGTACAGAAAGCTTTTCTGAAGTTGCCTTGAAGTCGGAGCGACTTCAGTAGTGTATATTAAGATGGCTCCCATTCATTTCAATGGGATTTCGGATTTCAAATGACTTGAGGTGTCTTGGGGCGACACAAGTCGGATCGCAAGTCGCCTATGTGTGAACCGAGCCTCAGGGTGCATCACATGCTATGAAAATGCCCTAAACTAGTACGATATTGGCAGGAAGTGATCGGGATCATTAATAATATCTATCAATTACAGTTACAATTGAACCCAATCATTTGCCTGCTTGGAGGCTTGGAGGAAGAGCTATATTCTCCTTCTACACATACGGCCCTAATTAGGCTGATTTGTTTAGTTAGGAAGATGATAGCTCAATATTGGCTCTCTGCCCAAGCACCCACATCTTGCCAGTGGCTACATCAAATTAATACCATACTATGCATACTAAATGCATATCAACACGTAGAAACATTTGGCAAGAGTGGCTAGAGTCTCTTGGAGTAGCCCCACCACAGCTGGTTCTTACTAGATTGCTCCAAGTGTGAAAAAAGGGCAACTGAGATCCATATTATAGATCTTGAGGGCCTGAGTGGGCCGTAGGCTATTGGTGGTAGCTGGATACTGCATTGTGGTGGGTGTGTTTACTACATGGCAGAGGTGTTCATCTGAAGCATAGCAGACACTGAGGCTGGGTTCACACTGGTACAACTTCATGTCCGACTTCCATCCGACTTCAATGTACCAGAGTCTTTTAGTCTGGTATGAATCTTAAGGGGAAACCCCCCGCACAAAAAAAAAACAGTGTGGTTTCCTCCCTCCAATACCATATCAGACCCTTCGGTCTGGTATGGATGTTAAGGGGAACCCCAAGCCAAAATGTAACCAGTCCCCCCCCTCCTGGACTACACCAGGTCACACATGCCCTCAACATGGGGGGGTGGGTGCTTTGGGGCGGGGGCGCAGAGCGGAAGAGTCTGGTATGGTCTTGGGGGGGAAGCCTACGCCATTTTTTATTTTTCATTTTGGCATGGGGTTCCCCTTCAAGATCCTCAGAGCACAAATCGAATGTCAAAGTCGGATCTGTTAAGATGAGGATCGGACTTCAATGATATTCAGTTGGCTGAATTAGGACCAAAGTCAGACCAAAGTAGTGCAGGAACATTTTTCAAAATCGGACCGACTTGTGTCGGACCAGTTAAGACGGCTCTCATAGGGAAACATTGATTTTACACGTCATGCGACAAGTGCTCCCTAAGTTGGTCCACGTTGTACCAGTGTGAACCCGGCCTGAACGAGTTGTTTTTTCCTTTTCTTGTTTTTTTTTTTGTTTTATTAGCATATGTTATGCTGCACATTACATTTAATGTGTACAATGTATATGTTAGTGCAATGCACTGACCTTGGAGACAGCTACAATTTTTGAGATGCAATTTAATGTTTATACATTTTATGTATCCAGAGTTTTTACTCTGACTGATTGTACTTTTTGAATTTTATTGCAAAACATTTTTCTGATTAAAAAAAGCTTATGCAATGCAAAGTGCCATAAGCTGCATATGCAATTGTTTGTGTTCCTTGTAAATGCAATGGGACTCACTATCCCCTCTCAATCCTGTAAGCATCCATCATCAGTGTGGACATCTGAAGCCTGGTTGCACTTTCTTCCGGATATGGTGCAGCTGGCTACCCAGCATGCACCCCCCGATCTCGCGCTTGCGCAGTGTGAAGAAAGTGAGGCACACTCAGCATGGCGCAGAGGATGCCCGTTGACCCCTGGGATTGATGACACATACAGTATATCTCAGGAGCCAACAGGCGGGAGGATATGATGTTCCTCGCCACGGTGAGGTAATACGGAAGGGCAGCACTTCAGGAAGCCTAAAAGTAATTAAACTTTGGGGGAAAAAAAAGTTCTCAAAGATTGATGGCATAGCGGTCAACAATGCCTGGGGCCAAAGTGAAAAAATAGGGTAGAACTCCCCTTTAATAACATTCTTGATCGTGGATCTTTCCAAAAACAGATACCTGTCTGTGGCTTTTTGTGAACACTCACTGATTCTATTCATTGTCTGCCTTTATATTGAATATTTGAAATAGGCCATGCCTTCCTGTTTATGCCTTGCTGTACTATTCTATATCTCCGGTGTTTGTCAAAAACTCACTTTAAGCCCTTTAGCCTGGAAAGGTTTTACCCCCTTCATGACAAGGTCATTTTTTTGTGATACGCCACTGCATTACTTTATCTGACAATTGCGTGGTGCGACGCTGTACAAATAAACTTTAAGTCCCCTTTTCCCATGAATAGAGCTTTATTTTGGTGGTATTTGATCAAGAGCGACAATTTTTAAAAAAACAATATTTTTTACTTTCTGCTATAAACATATCCAATAAAAATATTATAAAAAATCAAATTTCTTCATCAATTTAGGCAAATATGTATTCTGCTACATATTTTTGGTAAAAAAAAATCCCAATAAGCCTATATTGAAAAGTTATAACGTCTACAAACTATGGGATATTTTTATGGAATTTTTATTTATTTTTATTTTTTTTACTAGTAATGGCGGTGATCGGTGACTTATAGTGGGACTGCGAGCATGGAAAAATCGTACACTAACTGATACTTTTGACACTTTTTTGGTGACCAGTGACACTAATACAGTGATCAGCGCTACAAAATATGCGCTGTCACTGTACTAATGACACTGGCAGGGAAAGGGTTAACATCAGGGGCTATCAAAGGGTTAAATCTGTCCCTAGGGAGTGCTTTCTAACTGTGTGGGGGGTGTTTGTACTGAGAAGACAGAGATCCATGTTCCTGCTTTGCAGAAACACAAGATCTCTGTCTTCTCCTGTCACAGAAGGGTGATCCACCTTGTTTACATAGGTAGACTGCCATTATGTCTGCCTCTGGAATGATCGGTTGGTCCCGGCAGACATCAGGTCCACTGGACCCGAGGTGAAGGCATGCCCAGACCCAGAAGAAAAAATCAGGTACAGGTACGTGATTTTGCGCTAACGGGCTGCCCCGCTGCAGTATATGTACGTGGGACGCTCCTTAAGCTGTTAAATAAAAATGGCAAAGCGCTAATAGGCAAAGAGGTGTCAAAAATAGCATGGGGGTGGATATTGCCCTGGGGAAAATGTACCAATAAAAAAAAGTTCCATTTGGCCTATAGCAACACTTTTTTAAATGCTTAAAGTGAAACATTAAAAATGATCCATTTAGATAACATGCCTGTGGTGTGCCCTAATCCCGCTTGCGGGTGGCCACATCTCTGTGATGTAGAGAAAGTGCAGCAGCAGCACTGACATTTTCACAGGAATAGAAGTGTTTCAAATTGCTGACACATTGAGACACAACCGATCCCAACCCTACCCATAGCCAAATAACAGCTCCCTGAGCTGTAATCAGCTATATAATGGAAGGGATGGGGATAGTGGTGACCTCTTTGCCGAAATATGGCCAAGTGGGCATATTCGGCAATGATGTTACCCCCTCCAAACCCCCACCCATTTGCTCATATGGCCAGGGATTCCCAGTCATGTAAGTAAATGGTCAGGGTGACATCAGTGGTTGGTAAGGATGCAGTGGGCATGGGCGCCCGCAGAAGTTTTTTCAGGGGGGGCATCATTTTAAGTTCACCCATTCTCCGCCCCTTTCCACAATGTCATGAATGGGAGGGGCTTAGCCGTGACTCACAATTATTTATTTTTAAGGGGGAAATGGCAGACTTTATTCCAGGCATGTGCTATGTACAGGGTGCAGATTCCAGCCCTAGCCAACACAGAGTTACACAGTCGTTAAACTTTGTGAAGATAAGGACACTTTTACAGTCACGACGACGA
>BLSH010014130.1:27288-44436 GCA_018402905.1 Glandirana rugosa | reverse complement strand
CAGGACCACTGGTGACAGTGACTTTCACTCCCTTTTATAAGGTTTCCCCTGAGGACAAAAACAGTGTTACCTTTAAGACAAAGTTATATACAAGTCCCATGAGGCATAGCAAGACTCTGACAGCCACAAGCATGACAACCAGAGGCAGAGGCATGATGGGACTTGTAGTTTTGCAACAGCTGGAGGTCCGCTAATTGCAGATCCCTGGTCTATAGCCTGGCCACAGGTTTACTTTAAAGTGCATGTAAGGCCAAAACTTTATTTTTTATTTATATAAAGTAGGGAAGGGTAAAAAACACTATCAGGGTTTTTTTCCTGCCTCTTAGGAAATTCACCTTCACTTCCTGTCCTGAAGACACAACAGGATATATTGAAACAGAATTTCCATTGTGACAAAAACAGGAGTCCCCTTTGGAATATTTTCCCTCACTTTCAGTGACAGTGGTCACCAGGACAAATAGAGCATTGAATCTTCCCAGTTGGGGACACAGACAGCAGCAATGGCGTAGCTCCGGCCTTTGCAGACTTCTCCTTTGAGTTTAGGGTGAGGGAAGGCAGAGGCTTGATGCCATGGGCCCACAAAATTTACAGCCGTTGCCAAATGTTTTTTGAGAATGACACAAATATTAATTTTCACAAAGTCTGCTGCCTCAGTTTTTATGATGGCAATTTGCATATACTCCATAATGTTATGATGAGTGATCAGATGAATTGAAATGAATTGCAAATTCCATCTTTGCCATAAAAATTTACTTAAAGTGGTTGTAAAGCCGCCCCACCCCCCCCCAAAAAAAAAAAAAAAACCTGCAAAGCAAAGGCATAATGAGCTAGTATGCAGCGCATACTAGCTCATTATGAAACACTTACCTTGGAATGAAGCTGTTGCAGCGGTCTCGGCACACCACTGTGACCGACGACATCAGTCTTCCAGGTCTGCAGCTTCGTCCAAACATGGGCTCCAGCCCTGTGATTGGCAGAGCTGTGCTGACGTCACTCCCGTGCATGCGCACGGGAGCCATCGTTTAGGAGACGAATAAAGAAGAAACGGCACCCTGGGCTACCCTGGGTGCTGATTTTTCAGTGCGCATGTGTGGACGTCGGCACATGCAGATACAGGGGATATCTCCTAATCCGTACAGGTTTAGGAGATATTTCCTGGACCTACAGGTAAGCCTTATTGTAGGCTTACCTGTAGTTTAAAGTGGTTGTCATGACTTGACAAGCACTTTAATTCCATTAAAAAAAAAAAAAACATTTCCACTGCATTTCTGAAGAAGGCTTCAGGGCGCTCAAGAAAGTCCAGCAAGCACCAGGACTGTCATCTACAGTTGATTCAGCTGATGGATCGGGGCACCACCAGTGCAGAGCTTGCTCAGTAATGGCAGTGGATAGGGGTGAGCACATCGGCAGGCACAGTGAGGTGACGACTTTTGGAGGATGGCCTGGTGTCAAGAAGGGCAGCAAAGAAGCCACTTCTCTCCAGGAAAAACATCAGGGACAGACTGATATTCTGCAAAAGATACTTTTCTCTGATGAATCTCCTCTACGATTGTTTGGGGCATCCAGACAAAACCTTGTCCAGAGAAGAAAAGGTGAGCGCTAACATCAGTCCTGTGTCATGCCAACAGTAAAGCATCTCGAGACCATTCGTGTGTGGCATTGCTTCTCAGCCAAGGGAGTGAGGCTCACTCACAATGTGCCTAAGAACTCAGCCATGAATAAAGAATTGTACAAAAACATCCTATATATCAACTTCTCCCAACCATCCAAGAACAGTTTGGTGGGGAACAATGCCTTTTCCAGCATGATGAAGCACCTTGCCATAAGGCAAAAAATTATAACTAGATGGCTTGGGGAACAAAACATTGACATTTTGGGTCCATGGCCAGGAAACTCCCCAGACCTTAATCCCATTGAGAACTCAATCCTGATCAATCCTCAAGCAAAAACCCCACAAAGTTTGACAAACTCCAAGCATTGATTATACAAGAATGGGTTGCCATCAGTCAAGATGCGGCCCAGAAGTTGATTGACAGCATGCCAGGGCAAAATGCAGAGGTCTTGAAAAAGTCAACACTGCAAATATTGACTCTTTGCATAAACTTAATGTAATTGTCAATTTGACACTTATGAAATGCTTGTAATTATACTTCAGTATACCATAGTAACATCTGACAAAAAGATCTAAAGGCACTGAAGCAGCAGACTTTGTGAAAATTAATATTTGTGTCATTCTCAAAACTTTTGGCCTAGGCTGTAGGTTAAAAGAGAAGTGTGGCCAAAACATTTATGGCCATGCTTTTCATTGGGGTCACAAGAGTACATTAATTGTGTACTTCTGTAACCCAGAGACAGCTAATAGTGAGCTATAACCCCCTAAAATCTGGCTGGACAGAGCCATACCAGGCTTGTGAGGGATCCTGACAATGTTGTCGGGATCTACCCCACTGCTTGACTGACAGCTGATTCTGCCTTTCAGCACAAAGCTGAGGCTTGGAGCCAGCTGCACCCACCCCCTCTTCAGCCTGACGCTTCGGTGAGTACTGGAGGAGCAGAGCCACGAGTGGCGGTTGACAGTCACTGCTTTCTGCTCAGAGCAGACCGAGAACCGAGTGTACAGCGGTCATGTGATCACTAAATTTTCAGTGTTACATTACAGCTGCAGCACGACACCGAAGCTGCAGTATGGATGTTTGTTATTTTATAAATCCCATACTTCTCCTTCAAATAGTAGGTAGTGGGTATCATTTAACCTGGAAGCGAGGAGCTGCAGTCATTTGGCGAGCAAGTGAGCCTATGAGGAACAGTGTCAGTGAGGAGGAAGGTATGAGAGTCAGCTTCTGGAGCAGTTTACTGTCTGTGCTAGATAGTAAATCAATATAACCTGAAACAACTGTGCATAGTGCTCTTAATAAATATCCCAATGAATTATTCACAGCAGCACTCAAAACACCAAAATGCAAGTGCACGGATAATATCACAATATTGTTGCGTTGTGCCCTTAAATTGAATATGCTAAAAGTGAATAAAATAAGCACAATAATCAAAAGTGCCGACACCTTAAGTAATGCATATACCGTGTATAGAAGGAATAAAAAGTTATAAAATAAAAAGTCCATCCAAGTGAAATCCAAATTCTCCCAGTGGGTTCTACCACCACTGCCACCCACAGCCTTTTACCGACTGCAAAGACCCCAAGTTATAGGTGGCCTTAATGTGCTCACCACCTGTAAGGAAAGGCCTTCTGTGCACAGGCTAAAACAAGTTCCCTTTCGTGCTCGCAAGAATTTGGCACTGGCTAATGCATATGCGCATACTTGCGCGGGCACCCACAGGCTGTTGCGCGTTCTTGGGCCTCATTCTCATACACAAGCTGGCGCTTGTGTGCACCTCTGACATATGCTGGTGCCAAACGGGTTATTTAAACTTGGCCAGTGCTGCTTTGTCTTCAGCCTCCTGTGTAATTTGTGACCCTGTGACCCTGTATTCTGCTTCCAGTTGCTGACCCGGCTTGTCTTGACCATTCTCTGTCTGAACTCCACCTGCATCGACCTTGGCTTGTCCCCTGACCTCCACTTCTGTTTGCCTCTTTTGGCTCCTGCTTTACTGATCAGTTCCAGACCAGGCTTGTTTCCTGACCACGCTCCTGCCTGTGCCCTGTACCCAATCCATTCTGTCTGTGTATGACCCAGCCTGCCTGACTTTGCTGCTCTGCCTGCTGTCACTAGTACCAGCTGCCGCCTCCTTGCCTGTTTGCTGGAGCCACCTGACAACTTCTCCTGCCCAGCGTAGACATCTGCTCTGCTGCTATCAAGACATGCAGGCACTCGTGCCACTCTGTATTCCTGTTCCTCCTGTGTCTACACTATCAGGGGCCCCTAGTCAGAGGTTTAAGAGAGGCCTTCCTCATCCTATCAGGCTTTGCTACCAGTACATGATACAACCATATAAGATCTGTGGCCACAAGATGTCCTTTAGACTTGGGAACTGCAGGGCACACCAGCAGGAACTGTGGTAGCAATGTGTCTTTTAGGACCTTAGAACTGTGGGGCACACCAGCAGGGATTCAGTACTACCACCTCTCATATGTCACTCACATCAATCCGGCAAGAGAAATAGACCCATTCCATAGCGTAAAACTCACAATTTTATTGATCTGTGTATTGCATATCTTACTCACATTTCCAATGCATGTAATAGGCATAACACGATCCCCACACCACCGTTAGCTCCGGCAGGCATAATGACCTCAGCACAGACTCCGACACGTTTCATCCAACGGGATATTCTTAAGGGGTCGGTTAGATATGTACTTCAATTTTCAAGCTTTGCTGACTCTATATCAGCCTTTCCCAACCTTTTCAACAAAGAAGAACCCTTGAAATAACTTTCCAGTCTCAGAGACACCCCTGCTAAAATTACTATATCTACCACTCATGATACATTAGTGTGATGGTCTGTGGGAAGAATGCCCCGTACTCTTGTAGTTATTGGGAAGAATTCCCCCTTACAGATAGCTAAAATGATCAATGGTGTCAGTGGGTACTTATCCGAGAGGCAGAAATGGCTCATTGCTCAAGGAACCCCTAACAAAATCTGGAGGAACCCTGATTGAGAAACCCTACTCTAGAGGTTTATCTGTTGGGTGTCATCAGAGACTTTATACCTTTTGTCCATGTTTCGTTCAGCTTTGTTTCAAGGTAGGAGGGCTTCCATACTAACTGGAAAAGTGTTAACCTTCCTATTCCACAACAGGTATTTTGCCAAGAATATATGAAACTGCCTAAATATAAGATAATATACATAAGTAGAGCCTGCTCTAAAAAGATCGGGCAACCATAGTCAACCAACTGACTGTCTATCTCCTGGTATACGAAAAATAATCTGCTACCTCCATTACTTGTAGGCTGGTTTCTGTATTCGAATTAATGGCTTTGGTTATGCCCTGGTTTTGAGGGAAAAGCCAACTGTGAAAATATGTTTGCGTGTGTTGCATGCAAAGCCTCGTACACACGGTGCGACGGTCGTACAACCGAAAGGCCCAAATCGTATGTTGGCTGTTGTATCTCGCATGCTGACGTGCACTAAGCGATCGTACGACCAAGCTGAACGTAGTGACGTGTTAGGAGCGTATAAAGAGGAAGTTTAGGTGCATGTAATTTGTGAATTAGGAACATAGGTTTACACGACCGGACACTTCTGAGCATTCCTGTCTTCTGAGCATGTGTGGTTTTGCACAGTACAACTTTTTGGACCAACTTCTCTGTGCACACGATACAACGGTCGTACGACCGCTTGTTGTATAACCAAAGTTTTCTAGTCTGCTCATCCAACTTCTGTTGTATGACTATCGCACATCGGCTGTTCTAATCGCGTGTACTAATGGTCGGATGATCGTACAACACGCGGTTGTACGACCGTGTGTACAAGGCTTAAGGTGTACCTTGTCTGTCACCTTGTGCTGGCTTTGCTTAGCCATTTTTTTTTGTTGGTTTTTGTACTTCAAATTGGAAACGAAAATTGAACATATTAAAAAATGTATAACATCCAGAGCACTTTCTTATAAAAGTTTAAGAGCATCTGAAGATTGCATTTATTTGCATGTTTTGTCCAAGCTGGTAATGGGCTTTACATTATTTTTATTTTTATTTTTTTTTTTAATTCGATGTATTATCATCCTTTTGCTGGAAGCCTTTCATTAGCCAACCTTGCATTTCATACTGAATATGTGTTAAATTATAGCCGGTGTCCTCTAAAATGAAACACCTTTACAATTTCTGCTTTTTGTGTTTACATAGCATAATACATATCACAATTGGCTTTCTCATCGCTGCTACTGACATGACTCTATATACTTTATTTTTTAGCTAACAATTGCTTTTATTTGTTATAGAGGTGCCTGAAACTTTTCATAAATATAAACCCATATTAACATCTTTTTTTCCCCACCTCTCTCTGCTTTCTCCAGTCAAGTATTTTGCATTTGCAAGGTAGGATGACTCACAAATAATAGTCTGAATTAAAAAATGCATTGTGTTCTTTTTTAGCACTCTTCATTGTCCTACAAAAGAATCCAAGCCTGTGAAAGCTGTAAATTTTGCTTCTACTGAAAAAAGTCTAAGAGCTGTTTCATGCTTCTGGAAAGTCAGCCTGCAGGTAAATTTAATAGGGCTTAGCATTTATAATTTACGCATGGGACAAGGAGTAACACTGTTCTATGACAATTCTTCAAGCTTCATTAAAACCTTCAGTGATATGAATCAAGAGCTGCCATAGAGAAAAAAAGACATTCTTTATTTTTTTTTGTCTGTACTTTTGGATTTCAGAAGAATTCTTATTTTTTTGCAGATAGAGTGAGAAACAATTTTACTTTTTTTTTTCTACTTTTCTATAAAGGGTATTATAATCAAATGATAATCTGCAAGATTCCGACAGTTCTGCTTGACTTAACTGCTCAAGCAATCAGTTCCAGCTGAATTGTTGGGTGGCATGGCAATGCAGCCCAGCAGATTGACTACTGCATGGGGGTACCACATGGGTTTTCAATGATTGGGCAGATTGTTGCTCCAATGGCATAAGCCCCAGTGGCCCTGGTGATCATCCAATCGTAGACAAGGCTGTGTAAACCCGGCCATAGATGGTTCAAATCATGTATGGGCAGATTGAGTGTACCCAAATCCATAGATTGACTTGGGTACAACCAGCATGGCGCATTTTTAAAATGTGATTATTGCCAGCGGCTATAGCCTCTAGCAACAATCACTGTGTTTTCCTGGCAGGAACGGATCCCTGTGGTTGCAGCAAAGAAAATTGTATCATCTATGGCAGGGGTCTTCAACCTATGGGCCACGGTCCAACACTGGGCCGTGGAGCCCATATTGCTGACTGGGGACTGTCAGTGGTGCGGATGGCCGAAGAGAGATGACATCATCTCTCATTGCCCGCACCGCTGTTTTCTTATAGGGGCCGCAAAGGCTGCTCTTCACAGGACTGCAGCCGCGGCTTATGAGAGACAGAGAGCGAGAGAGTGACATCATCTTTATCCGCCCGCAACAGTTTTCATGCAATCTGCGCTGAGGACAGCCTGAGGAGAGCCTGAGGACAGCTGCCACCACATCTGGTGGCAGCTAACAGTGACAATCTGCATCTGGTGGCAGGCAACGTGGCAAGTGGCATCCTCATTAGGTGGCAGGCAATGGCAAGTGGCATCCTCATCTGGTGGCAAGCAACATGGCAAGTGGCAATCTGCATCTGGTGCCAGGCAGCGTGGCAAGTGACAGTCTGCATCTGGTGGCAGGCAATGGCAAGTGGCATCCTCATCTGGTAGCAGGCAAGTGGCATCCTCATCTGGTGGCAGGCAAGTGGCATCCTCATCTGGGGGCAGGTAATGGCAAGTGGCATCCTCATCTGGTGGCAGGCAATGGCAAGGGCATCCTCATCTGGTGGCAGGCTGCGTGGCAAGTGACAATCTGCATCTGGTGGCAGGCAACGTGGCATGAGGCATTCTCATCAGGTGGCAGGCAACGTGGCATCCTCATCAGGTGGCAGGCAG
Organism: Glandirana rugosa; assembly: GCA_018402905.1. Classification (NCBI taxonomy): domain Eukaryota; kingdom Metazoa; phylum Chordata; class Amphibia; order Anura; family Ranidae; genus Glandirana; species Glandirana rugosa. The sequence continues at coordinate 36,884 of BLSH010014130.1, read as the reverse complement.
CATGGCAAGTGACAATCTACATCTGATGGCAGGCAGCGTGGCAAGTGACAATCTGCATCTGGTGGCAGGCAACGTGGCTAGTGGTATCCTCATCAGGTGGCAGGCAGCATGGCAAGGGACAATCTACATCTGATGGCAGGCAACGTGGCAAGTGACAATCTGCATCTGGTGGCAGGCAACGTGGCAAGTGGCATCTTCATCTAATGTCAGGCAATGGTAAGTTGCATACTCATCTGGTGGCAGGCAATGGCAAGTGGCATCCTCATCTGGTGGCAGGCAGTGGCATCCTCATCTGGTGGCAGGCAATGGCAAGTGGCATCCTCATCTGGTGGCAGGCAGCGTGGCAAGTGTCAATCTGCATCTGGTGGCAGGTGACGTGGTAAGTGACACGCTTGGGGCTCCCACTGATTCTGCATTATGGTGAGTTGAATGATTTCATTTATATTACAATGTAATAATAGAAATAATGCACTTCAGTCATCCTGACACCATACCAATCATGGTGCTGGGATGATTGAAGCGCTAACACCAGCCATTGCCCCAACAAATTGCCCGCGAATAATCGCTTACCCCCCTGGGCCTTGCCACTATTTTCTTCCTTGCAGCCGGTCCCCGGTGCCAAAAAGTTTGGGGACCGCTGATCTATGGCCAGTTTAAGGCCTTACATACATGGATCAGTGCTTTGGATTCCCTCAGAAAGCTGGTCACATGGATCATGCCATGGAATTGGCAACATTGGGGTTGAATTACTAAAGGCAAATTATCACTTTACAAGTGTCTTTTCCCTTACCCAATCACGTGCAAGATTAAAAAAAAACTGTATTTTTTGCTTGCACATGATTGGATGGTGGAAGTCAACAGAGCTTCCCCTCATTCACTAAGGAAAGAGAAAATTCCAACAGAAGGTGAACAGCATGTTTGCCTTTAGTGAATAAACCTGTCAGGAGGATGGAGTGTATGGCCATGCTCCACGTTCTGCATGTGCGCATATTACAAATTGTGCTCCGATATTTGTTTGGTCTATAAACACGCATGCACATGGGCACATATACATGCATGTGCCCACGCTAATAAACGTTAGCATGAACAAGCATTCACTTCTGACTGGCATTGGCACCACACCGACTTATATTCTGCTAACCCTGTTTGATTTCTGATTCTGTTGTATCATGACCTCCATTGCTGACTCTGGCTTGTGCCCTGACTTCATCTTCTGGCTGCTGATTTGGAACCTCTGTTGCCTACCTGATATTGACCCCAACATAGCTTTTGAACCTGCTCCTGTCTTCCAAATCGGTACCGCTGCTACCCAGCTGTTGATGATACCGCTTTGTCTTCTCTATGGCATCTGTGTGTACCTATCCTCCAACTGTGTGCCAATATTTTTCACCAGATTCAGTTTGCACATCCACAGCATCCTAACAGTAACCAGCCTGCCCTCAGATCATCCGCTGTGTCTGGACTCACCACAGGCACCTGTGCCACTCCTCATACTGTTACGCCCTGTTACCAATTTCAAGGGGCATTAGACAGGTGGTCTAAGGGAAGTCCACTTGTCAACCTGGCCTCTGCCAAGTAGATAACACTCACCTCATGGCCTCTACCAAAAGGGCTTGAAGGTCTGCAATTCAAGCAGTCAACTAATCAGTGACTGTTCCTGAACACTTATAGCATAAAGGTTGATACGTCTAAGAAATGCCTTCTCCTGCAGAGATCAGTGTTCTGGACTTCTTCATCCTTCAGACATCTGGTCACAAGATTCATGCCATGGAAATGGTCACATGATTCACACCGAGGGGCAAGGCTGGGGCAAGAGGTGGGCGAGAGAGACGTCTGCCCTGGGTGCAATGGTTTCTTATAGGGATGAGGGTACCTTCCTTCTGATACAAGGCTGACAGGAGTAGTGACAATGGCAGTGATTTTGACAAGCCAGAGACTGTTTGGCTTAGGATCCCCTAAGCTTGCACATAATGAACAGGGAAGGGGGAGGGGGGCACAGTTTGGCATCTTTGCCCTGGGCCCTGGATGACCTTCTCTTGGCATTGCCCAGAGGAATTGAAGACCTTACATTCTCAAAGATCTGATCAATTAGTAACTTTGCCTTTGCACCAATTTTCTCCTTTGTTACTAGTCATGCATTCAGTTGCTGGTGGAGTCTGGAGAGTCATTCTCTTCCAATACGTTATTCCATTGTTTTTTTCCAATAGATGAGTTCAATATAAGAGTTAATACTATTAGCCAGACACAGCAACTGGGCTACAATTGGAAAATTCACTTTACCAAGCAAAAGAAGGCAATAGAGACAAATCAAACAGCACCATCGGGGGTGCTCACAAGAGTCAGCTTTTATTCCTATTGTTTAATTCTTTCTTAAAAGGGCAAAACAGTGTTGCTGTAAAAACTTTAAAGTGTTGGGTTTTTATTTGTTTGTCACATATTGCTGTCACCCTATTACAGGAAGTGGAAAAATAACAGATCTACCGGCAGGTTCTATGGGCAAAAAAACACTGTGTTAGAGGGGGGGACTTGCAAAAACAAAACTGCTGTTTTAAGTTTAAATATATAATAATGGTGAGCATTCCTTACTCTTGCACTTGAGTGCAGTAGCAATCTAAGCCCAAGCCAACATGATGATGCACCCCCAAGGTGGCATGTCCATGACATCATGGCAACCTAGGTTTAGAGGAAGTGGTTGAAAGACACTGGCTGCCATTCAATCCAGAAGTCTAGCAACAATTAGTGGCAAAAGAGAATTACTGCGGAGGCCAAGACCGGACTGAAGATAAGTATTGCAGCAAAAGTTATTTTTTTATTTTTAAAGGTGCTTTTTTTTTTTAGATTTCCTATCACCCATATCTGAATGATGCTACAAAAGAGTTAAATATATATTTGCAGCTTGTTTTTTTTTTTTACTTTTTCATGATGCAGAATTACCATACAGAGTTTTGTGCATTCTTAAGCAACGGATCAGAAGTGATTTTTTTATAGGAATCATTTGTAACAAAAACATAATTTCAAGTTATCTTGCTATGCATTGTTCCGAAAATGGAAGGGCTTGCTTCAATGCTTCTGGAAGACGAACTTGGCGAAGATTAGGAGGATTTCCTCTCCTTTCTCTCGTTCAATTATTTTGCGGAAGATTTACAAATAAAGATAACACATTATCGCTTGTTGCAAAAAGAGTAGAGCACAGTTTGGACTTAAACGAGCTTGGTGCTGTTATTGTATCTGTTTTTAGTGCCTATTATAACTCAAATACATATGTATATGAGGAAATTATCATGTAGACAACAAAAACCAAAGGCAGGTTGCTTTAAGGTCATTGGTTAATGCTGAAATACAGGAAAATGTAAGGTGACTAATTCATTCAGGTGTGAATTCATTACAAAAAAAATATATATATATATATATATAATTCTTTTTTAAATACAACTGCTGTATGTATCCAGAAATACCCCGATATAAAGTTCCTGTAATCCCTTGTCAGGACCTGGGTTTGAAACTGCAACCTCTGCTGTGTCTGGCAATGTTTTTTTTCTTGTTGAGTCACCTGGGATGCTGGACAGCTCCCTGGACAATTCCTTGAATAATCTTGCCTTGAATCTTGTTTTTGTTGAACCCTTTGCTCCTCTCATAAACTTCCTATTTTAGCCTTGCCTTTGCATTTCCTGTTTGCCAGATTATTGTGCTCTCTCCAGCCAATATCTCGCTCTTGTCGCTCCTGCTACAGTCTGTATCTTCGCTACCACTCATTACCAACCTTTGACTTGTTCCTCGACCACACGTTTGCTTGATCTTAACCTGTGACATTTGTTACTGCAATTAGGCTTGTTTACTGACTACACTTCTGCTTGATCCCTAGCTGCTATATCTACTACTGGACCCCGGCTTGCTCACCTCCTGGTGGAGCGATCTTGAGGACTGTGACCTGGTGTTAACATGCAGCAAAATCCATCTCCACCATCAGAAGCTCTAGTGAATACCATTTAGTGCTTAGACCCTGCACCATGGGTGAGCCCAATGTCATCCACCAGGGTGATCTGCTTGTTTACTTATCCAGCTGGTTGGTGAGAGCCTTTCTTTTGCTATAGCTACTTGTCTCCGAGCCTGATCCCTGAACAGCAACACTGAGGCCCCATTCACACTTCCAAAATGACCAGGGTGCAGCACATATACTGTGAATACCTGCAGCAGGTATCCCAGGTGTTCCAATCAACAGTGGCTGCTAAGGCTGTGAAACTCAATGATAGGCTTAAATGAACCGGGGTTGTCCATAACTGTAACCAGGTATCTGTATGTATCTGCACATCACATGGTTACCTGTGGTTAGAGACAGATGTCCAACCCTGTTTGTGTTCAGGGCTGACTGGTCGCCACTGTCGAACTACATGATATCCCAGCCACAGATTTTAGCTTTAGGATTTTCTGAATGAGGCCTGAGATTGGAAAACAGAGGGCCAGCTAGGAATTGAACTTTAAAACATATGGAGAATAGACTAAGTAGAAAGATGACTCAGCATGCTGCTCCCCAACCAGAAGGGGCTATGTTCTTGACAAAGTGTTTCTTAACGTCACAGGAAGCCAGGGGCCTTAATTTGCTGTCTAATATATTTTCCAGGATCACAAGACCAACTGCACAGATTTAGTAATCCTTTGGAATGTAAACAGTTTTTGTGTAGGTATTTCAAATAAGTATTGTGATACTTGTATGTAGGGAATCGACTTGAAAAATAAACTAATAAATAGCAACCTCTGAATTTGAAAAATGTTGGGTGGTGAAGTCATCAAATTTGTATTTTGCATTTTCGAACTCTCTTCCAAAGTATTAAAACCAAAGTTTTGTTACATTTGTTTAAATCAGCACAAGGGACAGTACTAACATCTAATGAAAAATGCCCCTTGTGCTGGTGCTAGCTATATTTGTTGAAATCTAAATTATTTATGCTCATTGAATGTAAGTACTGAACCTTGTGCTGTTTTTTAATCTTTGTTTTTAAGTTTTAATTAACTAAACTTAGGCTTTAAAGATATCAGTGTTGCCACTGTGTGTTAAGAGGGAGAATGAGAGGGAGAGAACAGGAGAGAGATAAAGTTAGGGAAAGTGAGAGAGACAGAGAGAAAGCAGGCTGGGTTGCTGTTCATTGCTATAAAATCTTTTTTGTGCAAAGCATTTAGGAATTATAGACAGAGGCTCCCTCTGCAATTTAGAGAACATGGTCCAGTAAGTCCATAACATCCTTAATACTTTTAATTATTTATTTATTTACACTTTAGGTGAGAATGCATTTGAGAATGTTAGGGGGCTGCAACAGCAAATAAAGAATTGAAAAATGACAATATACAGCTCTTAAAAATGGTTTAAAAGTAAACTATTGGAACAGGGTGTAGAAAGCAGTCACAGTAAGCACCAGGATGGACAGTGTTTGATTAAAAATTGATAGGTAGAGATGGAAAGGGGAGACCTTAATTACCAGGTTTTAAGGGATATTTGCAATTAAGTGCTGAGTGCAGAATCAATTGGAGGGTCATTAATTAGCAATCTTGTTTGATACCACTGGGTATATTGGAAGCACTTCATTATAGACTGTTGGGTACCAACTGGTAGGGTTTGGACAAAGGATTCCTAAATGTCAAAAAAAAAAATGGCCCATGATTCTTTGCTTAAGGAGGCCGCCACCCAGTCCATGCAAAAAACATAAGATAGTTTAGCTATAAACAAAGAAATAGTGGGAGGTTTCGGATAGATCCACTTATTTGGGATGTGTTTTCATGTTGCAAGGGATATAATAGTGAAGGGTTTATTTGCAGCCTTTGAGATCCTAGTATCTGGGATATCAATTAGGCCAAAAGTTCCCAATCATGGGTTAGAGGTAGGTAGTTTACTAAATGTGTGGTGGTGTAACACACCACTAAGTGCCAAAAATGTTTATCCCCGTGGCATGGCCAGAAAGCATGGAGCAAATCTGCATAGGGATGACCACATTGGGGCAGCAAGATAAGGAGCTTGCTAATCAAATAAAAACGTTGGCGCTAAAGGATAATAATGTATGCAATTGTTACAAAATAATTGCAATCAGCTGCAGTGATAAAATTTTCCAGTACCGCAAATACACAGATGGAAAATAATGTTAAACTGCGCTACTGTATGTGACCATGCTCCTATAGTTGTATAAGCACAAGTCCATAAATACAGCCCCAATGCAGGTGAGATGAGGTGCTCAGTGCCAGGATCTTAAAAGGTGCTCTAATTGTGCTCAGACTGGGTGCCCCACATAGATGTGCACTCACCCCAATTCAGTGACCCACCATCTGAATGGTGTTCCATCTGGGAAGCCAGCTCGGCTCTTCCCCTGTATCAAACGTGGGCGGAAGTGATCCAGCAGCTTGAACACGTCATCGTGACACTTACGGCCATGTTTGATACAGGGATCGAGCCGAGCCGGCTTTCCAGGCAGCAGACACCATCCAGGGCCAATTTCCCCATAAGAAATCATCCGTTTTTTATGCCGGTTGCCAGGATGTTCAGCCACCATACCATGTGAGTGGTTTTTTACCAGTGCTTTAATAAACCTGTTATTTGGATGTTTTTGTGCTATGAGGTCCTGTGTTTTATCACATATGTCTTTTTAGTGACAGTTTCCAGAGATCCACAGGGGTTACTCTACAAAGCGCATCTGACCGCACCATAGATGGTGGGTCACTGAATTGGGGTGAGTGCACACCTATGTGGGGCACCCAGTCTGAGCACAATTAGATCACCTTTTAAGATCCTGGCACTGAGCACCTCATCTCACCTGCATTGGCACTGTATTTATGGACTTATGCTTATGTAACTATAGGAGTATGGTCACATACAGTAGCGCGGTTTAACATTATTACCCAAGATAAGGAGCTTAGGCCAATAAGGTGAGAGCAATGTGGAGATATGTAAGAATGGTGGATGAGCCTAAGCATCATTTTGCAGTAGATTGTAGCTTTGATGAAGATGAGATGTGTCAGTAGATAGATGGCGGAAATCCTTGGTCCATTTGTTAAGACCAGTTTTTGTGCAGTGTAGTCCTATCCTTAATACTTTAATGTCAGTGGACAGCTCTCCCACCCCTGCATTTCTATCTGATCTCAAGTCATAAATATCTCTCATTCCCTCGAGCCGTTGATTGAAATCCAGTCATCAGATTGATCAATCTGAAAAAATAAAAACTAAGGATAAAATATATTGAAGTATGCTCTACTTCAAAGTATTTTGTTCAAAATAACATTAATTATATGTAACAACACCCTTATGGTCTGCTCATATGACCCCATATACTGTATATACTCTTACCGTCCAACTCTAAATGTGAGCCTTCTATATACAACTGCTGAATCTTTAGTTTTCACCAGCCTCTATGTATTGTGTTCTTCTTAAATAAAATCCTCAACACTTGCTCCAAAGTGGATGTTGAGGATTCCCAAAAACAAAAATGCTCATATAACGTTATACCGCAACAAAAAACACTTACCTAAAATAAGGGGGTGCGCTACTCACATTGAGTTAACCCACAATGGGGTTATCCCTTTAAGTCCAATCTGGATTTCACCATGTGTGATGTGTTCCACTCACTCCATGCACCTTACCAAATTTTGACAATTCATGCACACATCCAATCAATCACTTCTGAGCAATATTCCTCCCACTCAGTTCCAAGGATATACTGTAAATTCAAAAATCCAAACACTTAAAATTATAAACGCTCCTGTGCGGCAGTCCTAACTCTTTAAATTTTCTGAAAATGTGTAGAGTTAGGATTGCAGTACACTGGGGTGCCGTGATGTGCAGCTCACCCATATATTTGCAAATGTGTGCAAACGAAACCCCTCATTTTAATGTGATTTGGTTTGTTGCAGGCTGGCCATCACATCCTAGGAAGAAGTCCATTGGACTAAATGCAGTGATGTCAGACGCTGGAAGTGACATCATCACGTACGCCTGAAGTGCCACGGTGGCCATCTTGAGTGAGGTTCACATTGCTTTTACAAGTGTTTGTAAGTGAATAGGCATTTTAATAAATTGACTACTGTTATGCAAATTGCTGCACTAGGGATCCTTTTATTATATCTTTTCATGGGGGGATCTGAATATTGGAGGAGCAGAAGATTTTTGACCTTGGTGTGCAAAACCGAGTGTTTATAATTATAATTGAACTTGAGGGAACTTGAGAACATTTTGATAGATGCACTTTATTGAACACAAACTTTATTGAAGAACATTCTGAGGGAACACATCATGGACTAACTTAAATGGCACATTGATCTATAAGCACTAATCTTAATACATTGGTGTTTTCTTCTGCTAGGGCAGCAGAGTGTGTTCAGCTGCTGTGACTATCAAAGGAACAATAGCTCTAGTGCTCTGATATCTGTATTTATTACAATCTGATTCAAAAAGTAACTCATGGTCTGTATGTTGCTTACTATGGTTGGGAACCCCCAATATTATTATTATTATTATACAGGATTTGTATAGCGCCAACAGTTTGCGCAGCGCTTTATGGCTGGGAACATCCAAAATGCATTGGGCTTCTTTTTAATACACATAACGCCAAATAAAAAAAGTTTCTGAACCTAAAACACAGATTGTGGTACTTTATTTCATAGCCTCCAGTTTCCCTAAGATAAGTGCTGACCTTCAGATCCTGTTCTCAGGAGAGAAGCATGAAAAAAACATTTTGCACCAGATGAGACACCCTATCAGGGTCCTTACTAGAGATCCAGTGATACCTTTTGTTTATTTCTTGGCTAATACCAAATAAAGGCTATGATATTACATCACATCACTGAATAGGCTGGGGGAAGGTAAGTATCATGGCTGTATTGCTAAATTGCACTAGAGGCAAGTCAAGTCACCAGCCTATCCCTGGAGTCTCAAACGATGAAAATACAGAAAGGAGCACTAGACCAAAATCAGATAAAAGAAGGTCATTTTAACTGTTGGTAAAAAGTCATAAAAATAAGCCAAAGTCATAAAAATAAGTTTCGAGGGCAACACCACTTCATCAGGGTTATATTAGAACCAGTACTGAATTCCTCCCATGGAGCAACAGCAGTTGTTGAGCATCAGTGGAGCAAAAGAGCTGTGTAAATCTTTGGACTGGCTGAAAAAAATATACAAACTTTTTGACAGGTAAAGCAGCTCTCATATACAGTATCTCACAAAAGTGAGTGCACCCCTCACATTTTTGTAAATATTTTATTATAACTTTCCATGTGACAACACTGAAGAAATGACACTTTGCAACAATGTAAAGTAGTGAGTGTACAGCTTGTATAACAGTGTAAATTTGCTGTCCCCTCAAAATAACTCAACACACAGCCATTAATGTCTACACCACTGGCAACAAAAGTAAGTACACCCCTAATTGAAAATGTCCAAATTGGGTCCAATTAGCCATTTTTCCTCCCCGGTGTCATGTGACTTGTTAGTGTTACAAGGTCTCAGGTGTGAATGGGGAGCAGGTGTGTTAAATTTGGTGTTATCGCTCTCACTCTCTCATAATGGTCACTGGAAGTTCAACATGCAATGGCAAAGAGCTCTCTGAGGATCTAAACAGTGTACT
>BLSH010014117.1:835535-852244 GCA_018402905.1 Glandirana rugosa | reverse complement strand
ACAGAGGTTTGTTAATTACACTAGAGATGCTTTGAAAGGAATAGCAGAACAGTTAGAAGCCACCTCCCAGATGACATTCCAGGATAGAATGGCCCTAGACATGATCCTTGCAGAGAAAGGGGGAACATGTAAATTCATTGACATGGTAGAAGGTTGTTGCACATATATTCCAGATAACACTGGACCAAATGGGAAAGTCACCCTAGCCATAAAGAAACTAGAGGACCTGTCAATAGAACTCAAGAAGAATTCGGGCATAGATAATCCTTGGGATCAATACTTCGGGTGGTTCATCAGCTGGAAGCAATCCCTTATTCAGCTAGGTCTTATCATATTCATCATACTCATAGTTATAGGTATAGTGGTATGCTGTGTTATTCCATGTTTTAGGAAAATGCTTAGTAAAGGAGTTGACAATCTCTCTCTGTATTTCTCCCTACTTCCTAACCAGACAACCCTCTCAAATTCTGGCCAATACACTGAGTACATTAAAAGGCATAGACAAAAGAGTAAGAATCTCATCATATAAAAAAAGATGGACATGGTCCTTTCTTTGCAGTAAGGAGACAAAGGATTCAAGAGTTCTATGTCCACTAATTTTCCCAGGAAAACTATATGTTCCTGATGTCTAGTATGGCCCTGGAAATATGGAGAAAACCATGAAATTGGTTTTAAGAGGGGATTGTAATGAGTAGAGAACCTATTATCCTTAATTATTTCATATTGTTGTATAAAGAAAATGCTGCTTTAATATTAGCAAGAAGTTTGTGCTGACAAGGTTTTTTTTATCTTGGCATTCAAGCATATGCTGCCCTTTAACTCACCTGACCCTGTCGTTAACCCTGTCTGACCCTGTAGGGTCACTTCTGAGAAATCCACGTCATAACATGCTATCTCATCTGGCAGAATACATCCTGTGATGTAATTTTCTACATCATAACAATGCTATCTCTTCCTGCAGAATATCCTGTTTTATAGATTGAACGTCTGTAATATGTTATTCTTGAATTAATGACATAATGTATAGATAACTGCTGACAAGACAATTTTTTCTTTGTGTAATATACGCCTCCCATTGTATGAATTGTGCATAAATACCCATTGCCCTCACAGTAAAGCCAGAGACTGTTTTTACCATACTTGTCTGTCTGTCTGCATCCATTTCATTCGGGTAGACTCAGTCTCTCATTGGACGTCCAAACGCAAGCCAGACTGACAGAGAGATGATAGCCGAGGGTTATCATAGCAGTTCCTAACACCCCCTCCAGCCAGGGCCGGTGCAAGTATTTTTGTCCACACAAGCGAAGGTGCATTTTGGTGCCCCCCCCACCATCCTACAACTACCTTCTTTCCCCTCCACAATACATCCCCCCACCCTCATATGGTAACCCATCTACGGCTAACCACACACTATACAATCTGATTGTACAATCCTCTTAGATTTATTAACTCCAGCTAACACTTTAACCGGTTACAGCAACAGTTTTTTTTTTCTTTTGGGATAAAGGTTTTACATAAATAAAAGCTGATCATTCTAAGCACCCTGTTGGTGGTAAAGGGTTTATCTCTTTCCTCTAACTGCTACATCTGCAGGATAGGTTGTTTTGTTAAATAAACAACAGAGTCAACAGAGAGCAGTATACAGGGCCACCAGGGAGCAGTATACAGGGCCACCAGAGCAGTATACAGGGCCACCAGAGAGCAGTATACAGGGCCACCAGTGAGCAGTATACAGGGCCACCAGTGAGCAGTATACAGGGCCACCAGAGCAGTATACAGGGCCACCAGAGAGCATTATACAGGGCCACCAGAGCAGTATACAGGGCCACCAGAAAGCAGTATACAGGGCCACCAGAGAGCAGTATACAGGGCCACCAGTGAGCAGTATACAGGGCCACCAGAGAGCAGTATACAGGGCCACCAGGGAGCAGTATACAGGGCCACCAGGGAGCAGTATACAGGGCCACCAGGGAGACAACTACCTCCCACCCAGCCACCCCCTCAACCCCCCCCCCGCCTCCGGCTGTGCGGGCGCCTGTGCGGGCGGCACTATCCTGACACCACACACCCCCCGCACTTACTGTGTGTAGAGCGGCGGTGTGTGGAGAGGGCGGATGGACGTTCCGCTCCTCGGGTTTCCTCTTCTTTGCCAAAGCACCTAGGCATCCAATAGGATAGCCTGGCGCTTTGGGCAATCATTATTGTAGCTAGGTGAGGGATGCCTGGGTTTGGCGCCCCCCCTGGCCTGGCGCCATAAGGCAGCTGCCTCAGCTGCCTTATGGTGGCGCCGGCCCTGCCTCCAGCAAAGAGACATGCCCGCTCCAGCAAAGAGACATACCTGATTCAGCAAAGAGACATGCCCAATCCAGCAAAGAGACATGCCCGATCCAGCAAAGAGACATGCCCGATCCAGCGAAAAGACATGCCTCCTCTAGCAAAGAGACATGCCTGATCCATCAAAGAGACATGCCCGATCAAAGAGACATGTCCCCTCCAGCGAAGAGACATGCCTCCTCCAGCAAAGAGACAGGCCCGATCCAGCAAAGAGACAGGCCCGATCCAGCAAAGAGACAGGCCCGATCCAGCAAAGAGACATGCCCCCTCCAGCAAAGGGACGTGCCCAATCCAGCAAAGAGGAGTCACATCCTTAGATATCAGGGAAGAGTGCATGCTGGGATTTGTAGTCCTTCCCTTTTGGGGGTCACATCTTCCAGCATGGACCCTGCCCTGATATCTAAGGATGTGTCCTCCTTCGAGGGTGCCATTCCATCTGTCCTCTCCTCTTCTGCCAGCATATACATCTTCTGACCGTCCTCTCTGCAGTCTGCACTGAGGCTTACTAGTGGCTCCAGGCTGACACACACACACACACTCCCTGAGCTCTGCTGTGAAGTGCTGACAGTTCAGTAATCAGCACAGAAAGGTTTGGCTCCAGCTCTCTCCCTCTGTGCACTGTCTGTACTCATGATGTTTCAGCTGCATACCTCCGTGGAGAACATACAGGGAGGAGATGGGTGGAGCTAGCAGAGGAGGAGGACGTTAAAATCCTCCTCCGCTCTGAATGCTGGGGCTTCTCTCTCCTTCTCCTCCTGATGTCACTGGTTGCTAGACGCCAGTCTAGCCACAGTTAGCAACCAGTATGGGTGGGGAGCCAGGGACGGCTAGTGAACAAATTCAAGCGGGTCTCGGCCAGCCAGGAGTCCACCAGCACAATGAGTGGCAGCGGCGATGCAGTACAGCAGCATGACACTGCACACTAGAGGGAGGGAGCCTCAGGTCCTTGGACAGTGCGCCCTGTTGCCACTCTTAAAATGCCACTTGGGTCCCATGGACCCACCGTGACCCATGGTAGGGCCGGCCCTGCCTCCGGTGCCTTCTCTGGTTCTGGGTCTCTGTCTCTTCTCTCTTCCTGACTTTTCTCTCTTTTTTTATGGCTCATTCTTGGGCTATACCTTTCTAGACACATTCTGACTGGTAACATGTTGTTGTCAACTCTGCTAGTGTCTTACATACAACAGGGTTTTTCTAGGCTGGTATTACTTGCATCTACATTCGTTGGGACTGGTTTGCTGCCAGTACCGGTAAGCAGCTTGGGCATTCACCTGATCTCCCTAATTAGAGTGCATGGTTTTGCTTTATTTAATGTTTTATTTGTCATCTGTTCACTGATGTTCTTGTTTATCCGCATATTCCCTGTATACTGTGGGACTTAGTGTAATCTGTTGATAAAGACATTGATATTCATAGATGTACACTATCTCACAAAAGTAAGTACACCCCTCACATTTTTGTAAATATTTTATTCTATCTTTTCATGTGACAACAATGAAGAAATTACACTTTGCTACAATGTAAAGTAGTGAGTGTACAGCTTGTATAACAGTGTAAATTTTCTGTCCCCTCAAAATAACTCAACACACAGCCATTAATGTCTAAGCCGCTGGCAACAAAATTGAGCCCAAAGTGTCAATATTTTTTGTGGCCACCATTATTTTCCAGCACTTCCTTAACCCTTTTGGACATGGAGTTCACCAGAGCTTCACAGGTTGCCACTGGAGTCCTCTTCCACTCCTCCATGATGACATCACAGAGCTGGTGGATGTTAGAGACCTTGCGCTCCTCCACCTTCTGTTTGAGCATGCCCCACAGATGCTCAATAGGGTTTAGGTCTGGAGTCATGCTTGGTCAGTCCATCACCTTTACCCTCAGCTTCTTTAGCAAGGCAGTGGTAGTCTTGGAGGTGTGTTTGTGGTCATTATCGTGTTGGAATACTGCCCTGAGGCTCGGTCTCTGAAGGGAGGGGATTGTGCTCTTCTTCAGTATGTCACAGTACATGTTGGCATTCATGGTTCCCTCAATGAACTGTAGCTCCCCAGTGCCGGCAGCACTCATGCAGCCTCAGACCATGACACTCCCACCACCATACCTGACTGTCTTTGTACTTCTCACCTGGTTGCCGCCACACACGTTTGACACCATCTGAACCAAATAAGTTTATCTTGGTGTCATCAAACCACAGGACATGGTCCTGTCTGCTTGTCTTCAGCAAACTGTTTGCAGGCTTTCTTGGGCATCATCTTTAGTAGAGGCTTCCTTCTGGGATGACAGCCATGCAGACCAATTTGATGCAGTGTGTGGTGCATGGTCTGAGCACTGACAGGCTGACTCCCACTCCTTCAACCTCTGCAGCATTGCTGGCAGAACAAATATGTCTATTTCTCAAAGACAGCCTCTGGATATGACGCTGAGCATGTGCACTCAACCTCTTTGGTCAACCATGGCGAGGCCTGTTCTCAGTGGAAACTATCCTGTTAAACCCCTATATGGTCTTGGCCATCGTTCTACAGCTCAGTTTCAGGGTCTTGGCAATCTTCTTATAGCCTAGGCCATCTTTATGTAGAGCAACAATTTTTTTTTTCAGATCCTCAGAGAATTCTTTGCCATTAGGGTGCCATATTGAACTTCCAGTGACTAGTATGACAGCGTGAGAGGGATAACACCAAATTTAAAACACCTGCTCCCTATTCACACCTGAGACCTTGTAACACTAACAAGTCACTTGACACCGGGGAGGGAAAATGGCTAATTGGGCCCAATTAGGACATTTTCACTTAGGGGTGTACTCACTTTTGCTGCCAGCAGTTTAGACATTAATGGCTGTGTGTTGAGTTATTTTGAGGGGCAGCAAATTTACACTGTTATACAAGCTGTACACTCGCTACTTTACATTGTATCAAAGTATCATCTCTTCAGTGTTGTCACATGAAAAGATATAATAAAATATTTACAAAAATGTGAGCAGTGTACTCCCTTTTGTGATACTTTATGTTCTTTTAAAACTTACAATGACAATGAAAACTTTTTGAAAGAAAATGTGTGTGTAAAAACAAGTAAATTGCACCCACTATCAAGCTTTGTGGCCACTCAAACTCTTCCTAAACTTCCGTGAAGGCTTCATCTTATTTGTACTCAGCTAAACATCACCTGCTTTTAACATATACAATTGGGTCATCTCATTTTCAGCCCTCAGGCTGGGTTCACACTAGTCCGATTCTCGGACCGACATGAAGAGCACAAGTCGCATTACATCACAAAAACAATGATTCCCTATGAGAGCCGTCTTAACTGCTCCCACATGTGTTTTTCAAAGTCGGACCGACTTTGAAAAAGGTTCCTGTACTACTTTTGTCCGACTTTGATCCTACTTCAGCCCACTGATAGGCATTGAAGTCGGATCAAAGTCGCATCAGTGTCTTCACTGATCTGACTTTGGCATGCTACTTGTGCTCTGGGGATCTTGAAGGGGAACTCCACACCATATTTTTAAAAAAAAACTGGCACAGGAGCATACCAGGCCCTTTGGTCTGGTACAGATTTTAAGGGGAACCCCATGCCGAAAAAACAGCGTGGGGGTCCCCCCCAAATCCATACCAGACCCTTAACCGAGCACGCAGCCCGGCAGGCCAGGAAAGGGGGTGGGGACGAGCGAGCGCCCCCCTCCCCCCTCCTGGACCATACCAGGCCGCGTGTCCTCAACATGGGGAGTATGGGTGCTTTGGGGCAGGGGGGGCTCTGCACCCCCCACCCCAAAGCACCTTGTCCCCATGTTGATGAGAACAAGGGCCTCTTCCTGCAACCCTGGCCGTTGGTTGTCAGGGTCTGTGGGCGGGGACTTATCGGAATCTGGAAGCCCCCTTTAACAAGGGGGCCCCCAGATGCCGGCCCCCCACCCTATGTAAATGAGTATGGGGTACATCGTACCCCTACCCATTTATCTGGAAAGAAATATGTACACAAAAAAACACACAGCTTTTTAAAATATTTTATTAGGTTGTTGGGAAGAGGCCCTTGTCCTCATCAACATGGGGACAAGGTGCTTTGGGATGGGGGGCGCAGAGCCCCCCCCTGCCCCAAAGCACCCATACTCCCCATGTTGAGGGCATGGTCCAGGAGGGAGGGGGCCACTAGCTTGTCCCCACCCTCTTTCCTGGCCTGCCGGGCTGCGTGCTCGGATAAGGGTCTGGTATGGATTGTGGGGGGATCCCACGCCGTTGTTTCGGAGTGGGGGTTCCCCTTAAAATCTGTACCAGACCAAAGGGCCTGGTATGCTCCTGGAAGGGAACCCCATGCCAGTTTTTTTTTTAAATTTGGCGTGGAGTTTCCCTTCAAAATCCCCACAGCACAAAGTGCCTGGCATTGTCGGGATCAAAGTCGGATCCCTGTTCACAGACAAACGGTCCGACTTTGACCCTATGTAGGACCGTAAATCGCACAGCAGGGTAGGATCAAAGTCGGACCGTTTTTTCGTCGGATAGTGAGAACCCAGCCTCAACATCATCTTTTAACACCTGAAAGTCATGCATTAATCAGCGACAAAGAACGTGTAATATGTTCACTTTGGAACTTTTTTGCATTACCTCTGATTTACTAAAATTCTCTCACCCTGGGGATGTCCGATGCAATTTTTTTGCACACATTAAAAAAATAAAATTGCATCTGACATTTCTGAAGTAAAAACTTTTAATGAATGAGAATTAAAGTGTATGTTATCATAAATATACATTATATATTTTTTTCTACGTATGTGTTCACATACTGTATGTGTATTTTATGAATCATAATCTCTGTCATTTTCATGTACTTCTTCCATCTGAAGTACCTGCTTGATCCTACTAGTTACCTTTCTTCTCTAAACTGACCACACAAAGCACAGAAGCTGATCTGTGCTTGCATGATCAGTTTTCATCTTTTGGCTGGCCATTCAGAGGTACAGGACACTGTGCAGACACACAGCATGCCAGTATTGGGTAGTTTGTTCAGCCACCACATCCCTGACCAATCACAGTCTGCCTCTTGCACAGTCACCCTCCCAATTACAGTCTGCCTCTTGAACATACCCCCTGCTCAAACACAGTTTGCTTCTTGCTTAGGCTGAACAAACATACAGGCACACTGTGTGTCTACACAGTGTCCTGTAATCTGCCCCCCACTATCAGGGAGGAATGATGCATGGTCACATGACAGACCTTTTAACCTTGTCAAAAGGTAAGTAATATTATTTTTTTGACTAAAAAAATAAGTTATGGTGCCTGCATAGTTATAACTGTATTAGAAAGTGTACAGTGTCTGTACGCATGCGTAGCTCCCACTTGCTAGGCTGCTAGGTTTTCTTTGTTGAGGCAATTTTCGTTTTTTGGCTCTCCTGTAATTAGCAGCGCAGAAATGATTGCTTTGGGCTGCTCTGGGTCTATGCAGGTCTGACTGCTTCCCCCTGTTTTCTGGAGCTTTCCAGAATATAGTGGATGGAAGAGTCAGATAGGCTGTCTAAATTTTTATGCATATTTGAAAACTGGGGTTGGGGAGCTAGTGGGACTTTATATGAAGCTTGCTAGTGGGACTTTATATAAAGTCCCACTAGCTCCCCAACCCCAGTTTTCAAATATGCATTAGGGATGGAAGTTTGTGGTGATGTCCAAATTACTTATAACAATTCAACAGCCTGCTCTAAATGCCCTCTGGTGATCCTTTATTAACAATTCAACCATTGCTGTACCCCTTTTTAACAATATTTCTATACTTCTTGTTTTACAATTTTATATATTGATACTGCCCCCTGTACTTGGTCCCATGGTTTGTGTGCTGGCGGCTATGCTTGGTGTGAGGGGGGCCCCTGCTTTGTCATGCCCGGGGGCTGCGACGCGCACTGCCGCTCCCCCCGCCCTTCCCGCCCCTTCGGGTGCGTGGGGGGGCGGGCGGTCCGGCACTGCGCGTCGACGTCACGCTACCCCACCGCACATGCGGCGTCCTCTGACGCCGGGCGCGGGCGGGGTCTACCATGCTCGTGGACGCCATGGGAGGTTGTTGACGCCGCCGGCTGTATGTTTCAGCCGGTGTGTGGAAGGCCCTCCCCCCCTCTTTCCGTCCACGTGCGTGACGTTGGCGGCAATTGGGGCGGCGCCTATATATGGGCGCCTTTCCTGGATGGGGCAGCCACCGGGACCCTCCACTTCACTTATCGGTGCTTTTTTACTCTGCTTCCAGGTACATCACTTCTCCTCCTAGACTGTGGTTCACAATATGGTCATTCAGTCTCATTTTTCACCCCGCTGATTTCTCCTTCCTTCTTACATCACCTTTCATCTCTTTCTCTTTGGCACCCCTCTCTGTTTTCACTCTCACTCACATTCCATACTATCTCATCTTCACCTACACTTTTAATTTTTCAGAATTTTTTGTCCTCTGGTTCACTTGGATTGGTCCCGATGTTCTGTCCCGCCCGGTCTGGTGCCCCTGTTGGGTCCCCCGCCTCGGCTTCCGCCACAGCCCCCGTGGGTGGCATATCCAGTCGGCCCCTTGCCCCCATCGCTATGCTGCCAGTACGCAACCCATCCCACTCACATGCCTGCTCCTGATGAGTGGCCTGTTGAAGCCACGAAACGCGTAGAGCTTATATCTCTTGTGTTTTGGGTACCTATACGTGTTACTGGTTTTGGTTGTTTATCATTTTTTACCAATTAGGGGTTAAACCCCCCCCCCCCCCCTTGAAATCCCAGGCTATGGGTCATGCAGCTCTATTTGTTTTTTACCGTTTGTATATGTATATATATGAATTTGATGGATGGGGAATTTTTCTCATGTTTTTTGATGTTTTTGATGATGCCTAACTGTTGATTATTTTTATTGTATGGATCGCTTTTAGTGACCACCTGTAATCAATTGTATGAAATTGTATTAATAAAACATCCACTTTTACCTCTGTTTATCCATATCCATCAATGCTACCTTATGACCACCACACTCTTCATATAAAGTCCCACCCTTTGTCTTCCTGCACTTTGTGCAAATCTTTCATAAATTTTTATGCAGTCCTAGGCAATCCCTGGAGAGGTGTGTCCAGATGCTGGTTGGGAAGTGCATAAATAGTCTGTAGCCCAGTGACCTGGGTTCTCGTCCAGTGACTTTCAGTGAATATTTGATTTAACACTCCCTTCTGCACAAAGTACAAGGCTTGCCTGGCCTGGGTTATCGCTGTTGGTGCCCCAGTGCTGTCCACTTATTGTCCCACTGCTTAAGGGACTGTTCAGCAGAGCAGGAAGAATGTCCTCATTGTTAGTGATGTGGAGTGTCTCACAGCTCCCTGAACCCTATCCAAGTTAATGCTGCAATAAATCTTTTAAAACATAACCCTTACAGACTGTGATATCTGAATCA
Organism: Glandirana rugosa; assembly: GCA_018402905.1. Classification (NCBI taxonomy): domain Eukaryota; kingdom Metazoa; phylum Chordata; class Amphibia; order Anura; family Ranidae; genus Glandirana; species Glandirana rugosa. The sequence goes on along the minus strand of BLSH010014117.1, from coordinate 842,533 downwards.
AAGTGTGAAGTTGCTGTTTGCCTGGCTGCTGCACTAGCGAGAATAGAACTTAAAACGGTGGTTCACCTTCGATTACTTTTTTTTCTAAATTCCAGCTCCCCTCAACGCTTTCCATTAAATCTACAGACACTTACCTTACTGTCCTCCGTTCATGTTTTCAGACGTTTCCATTTGAAATATCTTACCTTCTGAACAGACTATAGGTCATGCCACAGGAAGGAGTTCAGCAGCTGTCCTCATTAGCACACAGCCTGCATCATCCTCCCTCCTACCTACCGCCCATTCCCAGCTGCACATTTTTTAAATGAAATGCAATCAATCAGTGATCACCCTTCTCACTAAATACACAATATACAATCAGATTGTATAGTGAGTGTATGGTCATGTTTATACATTTAAAATTACTAGTTGCGCTTTCAGTGCCATTAATTGTTAATGGCACACCAAACACAGAAGCAAACAGACTTTTTGCCATGTGAAAAAATTGCAGTGGAATTGCACAGAGCGGCCCTGATCCTCCTCTTCTTGGGTCCCTCTTCAGTGCTCCTGGCCCCTCCCCCCTGTTAAGTGCCCCCACAGCAAGCAGCTTGCTATGAAGGCACCCAAGCTGAGTCACAACTCCCTGTGTCTCGTTCAGACATTGAGCCGCCGCCCGGCCCGCCCCCTTTCTCTCCTCATTGGCTGACTGACTTTGATCGACAGCAGCGGGAGCCAATGGCACCCCGCTGCTGTCTCAACCAATGAGGAGGGGAGTCTCTGGCAGCCGAGACATTGCTACAACATCGCTGGATCTAGATCATAGAATGCATTAAGATAAAAAACCTTCTGCCTTTACGATCACTTTAATCTTGCATATAAACAAATATCTTAAAGAGGAGCTCCAGGCTCCTTCAGAAAAAAATAAAAGTCAGCAGCTACAAATACTGTATATTAGGACACTTATATGTCGAACAAATTCAACGGTGTCTTCGCCCAAGCTGATTTTTCAATCGGCTCTCGGGTGCTGCTGCCGCCATCTCAGGTAAGGGAAACTGGCAGGGAAATTTTGCGGCTTCACAGCCGGTTCCCTACTAATTACTGCACATGCGCAAAGCACGCTGCACTTTGTCAATGGCCCAGCGGCAGCGGAAGGAGGAGGGGGGCTGAACTTCCAGATGAATTTGCAGTGGCAAAGTGTGCTCGCAGTTGGAGCGGGTACCTATCGAAACCAGGTACCCGCTTCCCCCTACAAGCAGCGGAGGGGAGGGGCAAATAAGCAGAGCTTACCCTTTTAGGTGGAGCTCCACTTTAAGTCCAAACTTTGCTTTCTAGAAGCAGTCTCAACTTAGCTCTCCTCTTTCTAGATTTCTCTCTGTTAAACAAACTTGCTGCAATACATAATTTCAAAAAAACACATACAAGTTCTACAATAATGTAGCCAGGAGTCATATAGTGCTCCTTTATAATGAGGACATTTTATGTTTAGTAATGTTGTGGAGGTTCCCCTCTATTGCTGAAACTGCTGAACAGAATGATCACGTGAGAAGTACTGCTTGTGGGACTTGTAGTACTACAGAGGAAATTTGCCCTTGTATTCTACATTGGAAGGATTCCATTTCCCAGGATTCTGTACTGCAGGAAAGGCTCTTTGAGGGAATGATGCTTTGTGAGAGAACCTATTTAAGTGGAGGAAGGAGTCGGCTCCAGTCTCTTTGGACGACGTTATCGACCAGGGGAGACCTGTGTGTTTTCCAGCAGGATTGCGGCCTGCGGCCTAAGACGAGTAATCCAGCAGGCTGACTTTACACAGTACCCCAGTGAGCTGCAGTGTTGCTTAGTTCCAGTGAGTGACCAGGAGAACCAGCATACCAGCACCTGAGTTTATTCCAGATTCAGCGGCATCTGCAGAGTGAGCAGTGGTCAATCCGGAGAAAACTGGAAGCCGTTTTCTCCAAAGCAAGGGCAAGTGGATACTATCAGTTCCAGCGTCATCAGCACAGCCTGAACAGCCGAACCGCTTTCTGTGATCAATCGATCGGTGAGGTGAGCAGGCAGAAGCCTACCCCCTGAATATACTCAGTTTTTCTATATCTCTTCTGTTAGTACAGACTCAGCTTTCCCAGGGGAATACCTGTGCACAGGCCCACCTTTAACAGGATACCTGTGCAAAGGCCCACCTTTAACAGATAGGATATCCTGGAATAGGTAATCACTACCAAGGCTTTCTTCTAAAGTTTATTCAAGCTTGCCTATTTGTGCCCTATCCCAGGGATCAGTGGACACAGTTATACAGGTACCTAACTTTGGAATTAATAAAGCCGGCAGAAGATTAGACTGAACTGTAACATCAGGATCCCTGTCATTGCAGTGACCATTTCTTACTTGACCAAATTCAAAGTAAATTCTTCAAAGGAACTCTCTGAGCTAGAGCAGAAGAATTCAGTTAAACCATTGTTGTTGATTAATGATATGTGGGTTGTCATACCGTGAAATGTTATAAAGTTATAATAACCTTGGTTAAGCCCCATTGAGCAGTAGTAATATATCTGAGGGTCATCTGCTTAAATTGATATAATAATACGGTGAGTCCTTTACTCAATCTTTGCGCATTGTATTCAGCTACATCTTATTTGTCACATCACTCTTTTTGACCATCAGATATCTAATTAAGGGAGGATTTAATATATATATATATTTCCTTGATATTGTTATCAAATAATTAATAATAAGTGGTGAATATATTTGATCATTTATCTGTTCTTCATAAAAGTGTGTATCAGATTTCTCAATTTGATATTTTTTGTTTATCAACAAGTTGTCTACTGTTCCTTTAACCACTTGCCGTCCGCCCACCGTCAAATGACAGCAGAGCGGATCGGCTATTGTTCTGGGCGGACGTCATATGACGTCGGCCCTTTAAGTCGGAATTGCACGCGATCGGGCGCGCACATCCCGGCTCTGTCGGTGGCGGCGTGTGTCCCCGGGACACACCGCGTCACCGACTGTGGGTGAACAGCCATTGGTCATGGCTGTTTACCATGTGATCGGCCGTGATGACGTCACGGCTGATCACAAATGGTACTGCCCCCATTCGCACGGTGCATGCGCGATCGGAAGCGGGCTGCGCGTGCATGTCATTGGCGGCGTGTTCCCAGGGCACACTGCCTGTCACCGACATTGGTATCAGCCGCCAGCCGGCGGCTGTTACCTTGTGATCGGCTGTGATCTACTCACAGCCGATCACATGTAATGTAAACAGAGCGGTAACTCACTGTTACCAGCTCTTCTCTCCTCACACAGTTTCCAGTGTGAGGAGAGAAGAGCTAGGATCAGTGAGTTACTGATCTGTAAAACACCAACACACACCTGTCACTTCACTCCTGCCCCCCAATGCACCTGTCACCCAACAGTCACCCCATCTGCCCCATAAAGTGTACCTGTCATCATAAAAAGCACCTGTCATCAGACTGCCATCATAAAGTGCACCTGTCACCCGTCAGTGACTGTGGCATGTCACCCATCACCCATCAGTGACCGTGACCTGTCACCCGTCACTCATCAGTGACCGTGGCCTGTCGCCCATCACCCGTCAGTGACCATGGCGTGTCACCCGTCAGTGACTGTGGCGTGTCACCCGTCACCCATCAGTGACCGCGGCGTGTCACCCGTCACCCATCAGTGACCGTGGCGTGTCACCCGTCACCCATCACTGACCATGGCCTGTCACCCATCAGTGACCTGGGGTGACATCCTTCACCCATCACTGACCGTGGCCTGTCACCCGTCACTGACCATGGCCTGTCACCCATCAGTGACTGTGGCGGGTCACCCATCAGTGACCGTGGTGTGTCACCCGTCACCAATCAGTGACCGTGGCGTGTCAACCGTCACACATCAGTGACCATGGCCTGTCACCCGTCACCCATCACTGACTGTGGCCTGTCACCCGTCACTGACCTTGGCCTGTCACCCATCAGTGACCACCACCAGTCACCTGTGGCCTGCCACCCGTCACCCTTCAGTGACCACCGCCAGTCACCCATCAGTGACCGTGACCAGTCACCCATCAGTGACCACCACCAGACACCAGTCACCCATCAGTGACCACCGCCAGTCACCCATCAGTGACCACTGCCATCACCCATAACCCATCAGTGACCACCACCAGTCACCCATCAGTGATCACCGCCAATCACCTGTCACCCATCAGTGACCACCGCCAGTCACCCGTCACGCATCAGTGCCCACCATCAGACACCCTGTCACCCATCAGTGACCACCGCCAGACACCGATCACCCATTAGTGACTGCCGCCAGACACCCGGCACCCATCAATCCACTGCCCACTGACCGCCACCAGTGACTACCCCTGACCGCCAGACACTCTGCACCCATCAGTGACCACCGCCAAACACCTGTCACCCATCAGTGACCACCGCCATTCACCCATCAGTGGCCACCACCAGTCACCTGTCACCCATCAGTGACCATCGCCAGACACCCGTCACCCATCAGTGACCACCGCCAGTCCCCATCAGTGACCACCGCCAGTCACCCGTCACCTATCAGTGAGCACCGCCAGTCACCCATCACCCATCAGTGACCACTGCCAGTCCCCATCAGTGAGCACAGCCAGTCACCTGTCACCCATCAGTGACCACCGCCAGTCACCCATTACCCATCAGTGACCACCGCCAGACACTTGTCACCCATCAGTGACCACCTCCAGACACCCGTCACCCATCAGTGACCTCCGCCAGTCACCCGCTATGTGTTGGAAATATCATATAAATGGACAACTTTGTATAAAAATAAACGCGTTTTCATTTTTTCCCCACATTTTCCAAAAACTACTGGAAAAGAATGACACGTTCAAAAAACTCATTATGCCTCATAGATTATATGTTGGGGAGTTTGCTTTCCAAAATGGGGTCATTGTGGGGTCATACTGATCTGTAAAACACCAACACACACCTGTCACTTCACTCCTGCCCCCCCAATGCACCTGTCACCCAACAGTCACCCCATCTGCTCCCATAAAGTGTACCTGTCATCATAAAGTGCACCTGTCATCAGACTGCCATCATAAAGTGTCACCCGTCACCCATCAGTGACCGTGACCTGTCACCCGTCACTCGTCAGTGACCGTGGCCTGTCACCCATCACCCGTCAGTGACCGTGGCGAGTCACCCGTCAGTGACTGTGGTGTGTCACCCATCAGTGACCGTGGCGTGTCACCCGTCACCCATCAGTGACCATGGCCTGTCACCCATCAGTGACCTGGGGTGTCACCCATCACTGACAGTGGCCTGTCACCCGTCACTGACCGTGGCATGTCACCCGTCACCCATCAGTGACCGTGACCTGTCACCCGTCACTCATCAGTGACTGTGGCCTGTCACCCATCACCCGTCAGTGACCGTGGCGTGTCACCCGTCAGTGACTGTGGTGTGTCACCCATCAGTGACCAGGGCATGTCACCCGTCACCCATCAGTGACCGTGGCGTGTCACCCGTCACCCATCAGTGAACGTGGCCTGTCACCTGTCACCCATCACTGACCGTGGCCTGTCACCCATCAGTGACCTGGGGTGTCACCCGTCACCCATCACTGACGGTGGCCTGTCACCCGTCACTGACCATGGCCTGTCACCCATCAGTGACTGTGGCGGGTCACCCATCACCCATCAGTGACCGTGGCGTGTCACCCTTCACCAATCAGTGACCGTGGCGTGTCAACCGTCACACATCAGTGACCATGGCCTGTCACCTGTCACCCATCACTGACTGTGGCCTGTCACCCGTCACTGACCTTGGCCTGTCACCCGTCACCCATCAATGACCACCACCAGTCACCTGTGGCCTGCCACCCGTCCCCCTTCAGTGACCACCGCCAGTCACCCATCACCCATCAGTGACCGTGACCAGTCACCCATCAGTGACCACCACCAGACACCAGTCATCCATCAGTGACCACCGCCAGTCACCCATCAGTGACCACTGCCATCACCCATAACCCATCAGTGACCACCACCAGTCACCCATCAGTGATCACCGCCAGTCACCTGTCACCCATCAGTGACCACCGCCAGTCACCCGTCACACATCAGTGCCCACCATCAGACACCCTGTCACCCATCAGTGACCACCGCCGGACACCGATCACCCATTAGTGACTGCCGCCAGACACCCGGCACCCATCAATGACCACCGCCAGACACCCGGGAACCCATCAGTGACCACCGCCAGACACTCTGCACCCATCAGTGACCACCGCCAAACACCTGTCACCCATCAGTGACCACCGCCATTCACCCATCAGTGGCCACCACCAGTCACCTGTCACCCATCAGTGACCACCGCCAAACACCCGTCGCCCATCAGTGACCACTGCCAGACACCCGTCACCCATCAGTGACCACCGCCAGTCCCCATCAGTGACCACCGCCAGTCACCCGTCACCTATCAGTGAGCACCGCCAGTCACCCGTCACCCATCAGTGACCACTGCCAGTCCCCATCAGTGACCACCGCCAGTCACCCGTCACCTATCAGTGAGCACCGCCAGTCACCTGTCACCCATCAGTGACCACCGCCAGTCACCCATTACCCATCAGTGACCACCGCCAGACACTTGTCACCCATCAGTGACCACCTCCAGACACCCGTCACCCATCAGTGACCTCCGCCAGTCACCCGCTATGTGTTGGAAATATCATATAAATGGACAACTTTGTATAAAAATAAACGCGTTTTCATTTTTTCCCCACATTTTCCAAAAACTACTGGAAAAGAATGACACGTTCAAAAAACTCATTATGCCTCATAGATTATATGTTGGGGAGTTTGCTTTCCAAAATGGGGTCATTGTGGGGTCATACTGATCTGTAAAACACCAACACACACCTGTCACTTCACTCCTGCCCCCCCAATGCACCTGTCACCCAACAGTCACCCCATCTGCTCCCATAAAGAGGTTGTGTATCGCCCACTGACCGCCTCCAGTGACTACCCACTGCCC
>BLSH010014117.1:814145-833777 GCA_018402905.1 Glandirana rugosa | reverse complement strand
TGTATGTCTCCGGGTTGTACGTCCCTCGCGGTGGTGCTCCAGGGCCTTCAAAAATGTGATAGGTCGTCATGACATTAGATGTGTAATTTATGTCCCTAGAATACCTGACGGCGCTCCCTGCATGTTGGGCCTCTGTATGTGAAAAAGTCTCAGACATGTGATATCGCCATACTCAGGAGGAGTAGCAGAATGTGTTTTGGGGTGTAATTTATGGTATGCATATGCTGGGTGTGAAAAATAACCTGTTAATATATGTTTTCATTTTGTGAAAAAAAAAAGAAAAAAAATCTTCATTTTGCAAAGAATTGTGGGAAAAAATTACAACTTCAAAAAATTCACCATGCCTCTTACTAAATACCTTGGACTGTCTACTTTCCAAAAATGGGTCATTTGGGGGGTATTTGTACTTTCCTGGCTTGTTAGGGTCTCAAGAAATGAGATAGGCCGTCAGTATATCAGGTGTGATCAGGTGTGATCAATTTTCAATGATTGGCACCATAGCTTGTAGACTCTATAACTTACACAAGGACCAAATAATATACACGTATTTGGGTTATTTTTACCCAAGATCGGTAGCAGTATAAATTTTGGCCAAAATTTATGAAGAAAAATTACTAATTTGCAAAATTTTATGACAAAAACAAAGAAAATGCATTTTTTCACAACATTTTAATTTTTTTTTTATTTATAGCACACAAAATAAAAAAAACACTAGTGATTAACTACCACCAAAAGAAAGCTCTGTTTGTGTGAAAAAAAGGATGCAAATTTCATATGGGTACAGTGTTGCATGACTGAGTAATTGTCATTCAAAGTGTGATAGCGCTGAAAGCTGAAAAATGGCCAGGACAGGAAGGGGGTTTTCGTGCCCAGTACTGAGGTGGTTAAGTAACAAGTTTAACTCTTGGAGCTATAGTAATAGCTTGCATAAGTAAATTCTTTGAAACGTAAATATTGTTGTGGTCTCCATTACTATTAAAGTGTCAAGACTTGATGCACCAAAATGAGTGAACCCAGAGTGTCAGGAGTGGTGGAGGACGCTAGAAGTGGGAAGGACCAAGGGGGAATTGATTTCTCAAGCGACCCTCAAGGGGGCAGCGGTACAATTACTAGATAAAGAAGGAATGGCGCTGTCTTCTAAATGTTTTTATAGCATGTCAATATGGCCCAAAAACTTGTGTACTGTCATATATATATGTGACACCAATAAAGTGCAATGTGCAACCACAACTCATAAATAGTAATAGTATAGAATGGTCCATAAAATATATATATCTAGTCCATCATAATAAAAGTCCAACCATTAAAATTGTGCAGCATATGTTTCTCCAAGAGATGTTTAAAAAAGAAGAGAAAATATATAAAAAGAAAAAATAATAATAACTTGTGTATTAAAAAATATATATCAAAAAATCCAAAAGGCGACTTTAGTGCTTCATCTGCGCATTTAACGACAGTGTGACTTTCAAGCATGCTCCCCCTCTCAGGTCCCTACTTACCACATCTTTGCACCCCTGCAGGGGTAAACCGCATGAAGCAAATGGGGTCTTTAATCCTGTGCTCCGAGCCTGTATTTGTGCATCCGAGTATCAGTCCTCCGCTCACAGGGAATTCTCCGAAAAAATTTCATATAGGAAGAAAAGGATTCCAGAATAGTGTAATTCCATAAAAAAGGTATATTTATTTATATAAAATGCATGCAGGAAAAAAGGAAATTTAAAAACGTCCCCAGCTGGTACACAAATCAGGCAGTCTCCACTGATGGTTGAGGAAGGTAGGAACTTCTTCCTCCTCCGTCGATTTGCGCTCCAATAGTTAGAATCACCAGTCCTGGACGTGACGTGCTGCGTACGCTATAGCCCCGCCTTACGCGTTTCGTTATAAGACGTTGTCGTAAGCAGTGGCCATCTTGGTACACCCGCCGCATTATATACACGGACTGAAATGATCCAGATTAATACACCTGAACCATCCTCATTTCTTTGGTTAATCCAGGCAAAGTTCATACTAGAAACAGTGTCTCAATTGCTGGTACTAAAAAAGATTAAAGTGCATAGAAAATTACTATAAATAGTTTGTATAACCGCATCATCCCGCAGGGAAAAATAAAAATATAAAAAATATAAAAATAAAAATAGCAAAAAGAAGGAGAAATATGCCATCTGGTGGGCAATATAGGAAAGGACAGTGTCTAAAAAAGCGGAAGGAATTCCAACCTTTCCCTTTACAAATCCAGTTTTACCCTGTAAAACTCAGCATTACGTATATAAACATCCCCAAAAGATCAGGCTATATTATAAGAGGGCATCATGCATAAACATTGTATATATATATGCAGACTGCAAGGTAATATTATAAAAAACATAGAATCATATAAAAAAACATATATTGAAACTCCTTTTAATTTTTTTTCATTTTTTCATTAAAAAAACACACACTTATTTTCAAAAAAGGATATATATGGAAAAAAGCAAAGAGGAAGAAAACAGACAATATTGTTTTAAAATTGTTTCAAGCCGGAGAGATATAAACTCCACTTTTGCAAATCCAGCTTTTATCTTGTAAAACTCAACTCAATACCATATACCTTTAAAAACAGACCTTGTACGTAGAAAACTCTTATATTTAACCCTGTATACGTATATAGTAGCAGCCATGAAAAAATGACAAAAAAGTAATAAATAAATGGTATCAATTAAAAACTGGATATGAAACAGTTCAAATCTATATCAACATTTAACCCAGCCGGCACTAATGTGTCTAGTCAGTATATCCATCGGGTCTCGTTTTGGGATACCTTAATCTTTTTGTTACTCCCTCTCCATTCATTTTTAATTTTGTCTATACCGTAAAATATAAGTCCTGAAGGGTCTTTATGATGCACCTCCTTAAAGTGTCCTGATTAGAGTTGAGTGAACCCGAACTATAAAGTTCGGGTCCGTACCAAACTTTTGGGTGTCCGGGACCCGGACCCGAACCCAGACTTTGCAAAAAAAGTCTGGGCTCGGTCCGAGGTTCTGGTAATTTAATAAAAGTTTTGAAAATTGCTGTAACAAAGTCCTGGAGACTCCTAGAGGTCTGCAAAAGGAAGGAAAATGGGGGTAAGGGTCGGACAAGTGCCCTACAAAGAAATGGGGACAGGGAAATAACTTAAAAGCATTTTTAAACTAAAATCACATAAAAAAATCAAAAATGGAGGTGGATGTGGACCATCTTCAAACTGTGTGTGAAAAGTATAAATTAGCGGGAGAAACCATAGCAGTTTTCTAAAATCATCTTCAAACTGTGTGTGAAAAGTCTAAATTAGCCGGGAGAAGCCATATCACTGTTCTACAATCATCTTCAAACTGTGTGTGAAAAGTATAAATTAGCTGGGAGAAGCCATATCACTGTTCTACAATCTTCTTCAAACTGTGTGTGAAAAGTATAAATTAGCGGGAGAAGCCATAGCAGTGTTCTAAAATCATCTTCAAAAGTTCATGAGCAGAGTATCCCTTTTCTTCAAATCTTTTAATCAGAACATCTGCTTGTAAATCAAAGTCGTCCATATTGCAACAGTTCCTACGTATCCTCATCAGCTGTCCTTTTGGTACATTCTTCTTCCACCGTGGGTGATGACAGCTGGAGATGGGGATATACCCGTTTCTATCTGTGGCTTTAAAGTATGTTTTAGTATACAGTTTGTCCTCCACTTTAAATATGTGTAAATCCAGATAGTTGATTCCATCCTGGCTCCACTCTCCTGTGAAGGAGATGTCATATATATTCTTATTCATCTCTCCTATGAACGTCTGAAGTGATTCTGCGGTACCTTCCCAGACTATAATCACATCATCTATATATCTTCGATAGAACCTTAACTCTGGTCTGTTCATGTTGTAAATGTATTTCTCTTCCCATAAGTCCATGAATAGATTCGTAATGCTGGGAGCATATCTAGCTCCCATAGCCACGCCGTTTTCTTGTACATAGTATTGGTGTTATATCAGAAGTAATTACTCTCCATGGCTAATTTCAGTCCTTCCAGGATATATTGTATTTGTTCTTGTTTTAGTTTGGAATTCTTTTATAATGCTCTTTCTACTCCCTTCAGACCGTCTTTTTGCACTATGCTTGTATACCGTGAGTTTACATCCACAGTAGCCAGGATGCAATTTTCCATACCTTCTAATTGTTTCAGTTCTGTAATCAACTGGGTATTATCTCGAAGGTAGGACCTACCTTCCTTTACTAGTGGTTTTAGGAACTGGTCTATGTACTCTCCTAGTCTAGAAAACAGTGAATTAATTCCACTAATGATAGGTCTACCCGGAGGCTTGTTGAGCCTCTTGTGTATCTTTGGCAAGTAATATATCACAGGAGTTCTCACTGAGTCTGATATGAAATATATGGCCTCTTTTTTATTTAATATCCCTACTTCTTTGCCTTTTTTAATGAAAGATTTCAGTTTTTTCTCAAATTCCCTTTTGGGGTTCTTCTTTCATTTTCTATATGTGTTCTCCACACTTAACAAATTTTCCATTTCATCCTCGTAGTCCTTCTTGTTTAGAATAACCAAGCCCCCCCCCTTTATCCGCAGGTCTAATCACAACATTTTTCTTCTTTCCAATTTCCTTAATTGTTCTCCATATATTTCCCGCCTTGGCCTTATTTGTTTTTAGAGACTTCAGATCTCTTTCTACCATCTTTCTGAAAGCTCCTATGCATTCACTTCCAGGTACTTTGGGATTGAAAATGGAATTATTTCTTAGAGAGGTGTGCTCAAAAAGTGTGCTTGTATCACTATTCTGGGTCCTGTTTGCTGTAAAAATTTTTTTAAATTTAGTTTCCTAATAAATTTCTGTAGGTCGATATAGACCTCAAAATCTTTAAGCGTTTTCTCAGGGGCAAATTTGAGCCCCAAATCCAGGACCCTAAGTTCTTCTGTACTGAATGTGGCTTCACTGAGATTAAATATGCCGGCTCCTAATGTTCTCTCCTTCTTTTTCTTCCTCCCGCCTTGTTTTCCTCTTGTTCGTTGTTTCTTTCTGTATTCCGCTGTACTCGAGGTTCTTCCTGGTGCCAGTCCGTTCTCCTGTATGCTCCTTGTTCCCGCACAAACCGGGGTCCTCTTGGTTCTTGCAGCCACTGGTTTTTCGGGTGTTGTACCCCGCTTACCAGATCCAGTTGACTTTCCAACTGGATCTGGTAAGATGGAAACTGGTAGGAGGGAAACTTTAGCGGCTTTGTCCCGAAACAAAGAGCAGAGCGCGCCGCCAAGCCCGGATTGTCAGGGGGTGAAGCTGTATCAGATTTTTCACTTGTCACCTTTTAATGGGCCAATAAAGTGGAGATATTTTACGCGATGAGGAGTCTTTCCTTTTTTTCATAACACCACCAGGAGCGAAGACGGAGAACAGGATCAGGAGGCGTACATCCATGGTCGGATTATAGACCAAAAGCGCAAGTTGACTCTTCCACACCATAAGGTTGGAAAGTCAACTGGATCTGGTAAGCGGGTACAACACCCGAAAAGACCTTCTTATTTTACTCACACAAGGCACGGCACGAGCACTTTACCAAAGATTGGAAGAAGTCACATATTAAATGGACTGCATGATTGAATACTGTTAGAATCAGAAATACTTATAATTTATGTTGCACCAGCACTTTTGTTGAAAATTGCACTTTGTATAGCACTGAAGAGCACCTTAGTACTGTCAGAATATTTGATATAGTCATATAAGGATCCAGAACGCATTGTGTATTCAAATATTGTTTTACTACCTAAGTAGACACATGGACTACAGCAGCACTCAGATAAATACAATTTTGTTAAAGCTTACATAACTGATAACGTTCATAGCACTGGCACTTTTTTGTCTATGTTTATAATGCAAACCTCACTTGAGAACACTACAGCACTAAAGCACTTAATATAGAAGGAACTATAACCAGCAAAAGCGAATTTTATTCATCAGATTTACCCCATTTTTTTCCTATCATTTAGTCTTATCAACATTAAATCATCATATGGTCTTATATAAAGACTTGAGAACACTACAGCACTAAAGCACTTAATATAGAAGGAACTATAACCAGCAAAAGCGAATTTTATTCATCAGATTTACCCCATTTTTTTCCTATCATTTAGTCTTATCAACATTAAATCATCATATGGTCTTATATAAAAAAATGACACATGGGCTACAGCAGCAACAACAACTAAAGTTTAAATACTGACCAAATTAGCAAAGTGCTGTCCAAACATTAACCACACAGAAAATTCCTATAAATATAGGCCACAACAGCAGCTGCTAAATAATTTCAATAACAATCACACCATTGGCGCGAGGCATACCAACACATATAACGATTCTATTAATGTGCCTTACTCTTTGTGAGGCGCAATGACAGTTGACCTAGTTTGTTTGTAAACAACGTCATGTGATCACTATGACATGATAGCATGGTTCCTGATTGTTGTATTTGACAGGGTTGCTTGTGCTTTAGATCTACTAGAAGAGGGATGCTAGAAATAATAATTAATAATTAATAATAATAATAATAATAATAATAATAATAGAGAGATCCACAATCTCAAAGCAATGCTTCCAAAAAATGTAAATTGTGACAATGAATGCAGATAGTTGATCCCTCATAATCAGCTGACCTTACTGCTATAACAACAGGTTAATTTATCATAAATTCACAAATTGATTGATTATCCCTACTAAGCTTTTAGATGCATTTACTAACATATATACAATAATAATGGTGAAAAATGCTCCTCAGAGTGGCATATACTGTATATATCTTTTACTATCTATATCATTTTGGGTGTGGTTTCCTGTAACACGTATATAATTATGTGCTGCTTCATGATCTATATCCTGGCTAGTATTGAGACCTGCTATTGTATACTGTTGATATGACATGATATGACAGGTTTTGCTGAAATGAACTGCTCCGGGCTTCCATACGAGTTAAGGCAACCCCTGTAGCAAATTTTGCACCGGGGCTCTGGTAGTTACACAAGTGTTTACAACCTAGCATTGTCAACATGTATTGTTGTATAAAAACATAAATGTCAAGACATGAATGCTCTCAGCCTGTTCAAGGTATAAATAATAAATGTTGATGATGTTAAATAAAGATCTCAATTTTGTTTTATAGATACTGTGTTGTTGTTTATTCTATTAGTACTAAATGCGATTATATTTAAGTATTTACATTGTCTTCATCCAGAGTGTTAAAAAATGAGCCAATAAAGCGGTAGTAAACCGTAAAAAAAAAAAAAAACTTCTCTGGCCACGGCACGGCTCTCTATTGATGGCACACTGTCCATTAAGAGCGCAGTGTGCATGCGCTGCTGACTTCACTGGTGCCGCTACAGTAAATAGCTACTAAACGGTACACACTTAGGAGATATTTACTGTACCTACAGTTAAGCCATATTATAGGGTTACCTGTAGGTATAAATTTAAAAAAAGCCTCTACTACCACTTTAATTGAGCGTTTAAAGTGTTACTAAACCCACAACAGTAAAACCAGTCTGTATATGCAGTAAATGCTTGTTATACTCACTGTAGAACCTAAGCAGTTAAGCCCACACATTGGCTGTTTGATCGTGTCTTCTCTGATTCCTTCTTTTACTGTCCCCAATACATCTGCTGATAGTACAGAGCCGTGGGGGCACTCTGCACGTGCTCAGTTTGATTTGTTTTGCTAGAGATGTTTTCTTTCTTTTTTGGAGAGGGTGCATGTGATCAGCTCAGGGACAATCCAGGCAGAAAGTCATGGAGCATTCAGAGGAGAATGAAAACCCTCCCTATGAGCTTTAACCAGTGCTCGGGTAAAAAAGTACCTGAAAAAGGTATTTAGCCATTTATAAATTACGGAAATGCTTACAAATTAAGGTCTGTCGGCATGGATCATAGGGTGAGTATATGGATTGAAAACTGGCTACGGGGCGAGTCCAGAGGGTGGGGATAAATGGGGAGCATTTGAAATGGTACAGCGTGGAAAGTGGGGTTCCCCAAGGTTCTGTCCTGGGACCAGTCCTATTTAATTTAGTCATAAACGATCTGGAGGGTGGGATAAACAGCTCAATCTCAGTATTTGCAGATGATACCAAGATAAGCAGGGCAATCATTTCTCTGCAGGATGTGGAAACCTTGCAAGAAGATCTGAACAAATTAATGGGGTGGGCAACTACGTGGCAAATAAGGTTTAATGTTCGAAAAATGTAAAAATATGAACACAATCAACTCACTAGGGGGAAAGCCTCTGGGGGAATCTAGGATGGAAAAGGACCTAGGGGTCCTAGTAGATCACAGGCTCAGCAATGACATGCAATGTCAAGCTGCTGCAAGCAAAGCCAACAAAATATTGGCATGCATCAAGAAGGGGATTAACTCCAGAGATGAATCAATAATTCTCCTACTCTACAAGTCTCTGGTCACCTGGAGTATGCTGTCCAGTTCTGGGCTTCAGTCCTGAGGAAGGATGTGCTGGAACTGGAAAGGGTTCAGAGAAGGGCAACAAAGCTAATTAAGGGACTGGAGGACTTTAGTTATGGGGAAAGATTACGAGCACTGAACTTATTCTCTCTGGAGAATAGACGCTTGAGAGGGGATATGATTTCAATGTACAAATACAGTAAAGGTGACACCACTATAGGGACAAAACTTTTCCACGCAAGGGAGCACAAAAAGACAAGCGGCCATTAACTAAAATTAGAAGAAAAGCGGTTTAACCTCAAAATGCGTAGAAGGTTCTTTAGGGAAAGAGCAGTGAGAATGTGGAATTCTCTTCCACAAGCAGTGGTTTTAGCTGGGAGCATACTTATTTTCAAAAAACTATTAGATGGGCACCTAAGGGACCACAACATTGAGGGATATACACTGTAATATTGACATAAAAGCACACACATAGGTTGGACTTGTGTCCTTTTCAACCTTACCAACTATGTAACTATTAGGCCTTATACACACGGGCGTTTTTTACAGCCACGTTTTTTAGCATTTTTTACAGCTCTCCATGCTATTCAATGGCCCCTTAAAAATGCTGACATTTTTGAGCTGTAAATGGCTTTGGCGTTAGTGAGCTGAAAGTAGAACCCACGGCCAGTGCGTTCCAACGCTGTAACGTTTTGGCGTTTTTGACGCCTGACGCCGCAAAACGCTCACTAACGCCATACTAACGCTAACCGGCGTTTTCGACGCCTACGTTTTCAGATTAAAAAATAGCAGAGGAATTTTTTTTTTAAAAAACGCCTATTGACTCCGACGCTCACTAACGCGCATTAACGTTCATTAACGCCGATGCAAAACACCGAAAAAAACCCGCAGATTTTTCCCTGACGTCGGGCCTGACATTTTGCTTATTTTTGTTTTCATACACACGTGTGTATGAGGCCTGAAAACAACAATTGCCCTGCATTTGGTAGAAACTCAAAAAATGATTAATAGTCTCAAGTGGTGCAGCTCAGCACACAAGTGTGTTCAATCAGCTCTAAATAGCAAAAAACTCCCAATATAGTGCAGCGCAACCACAACACTACTAAAAATGACACAATAGAATAAAAGTAGCGATACTCTACATATACAGTAACTAATACTACAATGTACTGACATATATACCCATGAAAAAAAAAATAGAAGGTGCAATATGTAAATAATTTCTATGGTGATGTCACATGTGTGTTCTTATGTGCATACGTCTTCAAAATAAAACATATAAGCAATGATAGCTCAAAGCCATCGTGATTAATTCCAGCAGAGTCTTGTGTGAAGAAAGTGCTCCAAAACCACACTCTTGCACCACAGTATACTGCCATCTCACATTCTGGCCCCTTACCTCACATTTAGACCTACACAGTGGTAAGGTCCTAAAACACTTGACCCAATAATGGGTATCAATACACACATATCTTCAGCCCCGCTGATGTAAGGTATAAGTTCTCTTAAATGGTTGAACTCCCATCAGCACACAAGCATAAAAAGAATGGGAAGACCATCATAGTGCAGTATATTAAATAACTAGTTTTAATAATATAGGGTAAAATTCAGTGGCGGCTGGTGGGTTTATCTTTTGGGGGGGCAGCAAACAATCCATCTGCCGCCACCTATCCCCCCCAGTCAGGTCACAGATGGTACAGAAACTCCCCCCCCGGTTGGGTCGCGGGGGTCATGAGCGGCACCCCCCCTCGGTCAGTCAGTCAGGGCCCGCACTTACTCTATCTCGCAGGCAGCATTACAGGCGGCTTCTCTCTCGGCTGCGGGCGGCTGCTCTCTCGGTTCCCCTGCATCTCCTCCTTGCGGCCAATCTGATCGGATCTCATTTCAGCCAATATTTATTTGCTATTGTCACACAACTGGATGGGCTTTGGGCGCAATGCTCTGCGCCCGAGCCCACACTTTTTTGAAACCTGGCTCTTGCCCTTGTCACATGATCATGACTAGGATAGAAGATATTGCACTATGATGGTCTTCGCTGTGAGAAACTGAGCTGGAAGTGGAAGCAGGTACCTGTCAAAACCACATTCCCCCTCCCCCCCAAAAGGTGCCAAATGTGGCAGCGAATGGGGGGGAGGAGACAGAGAAGTGGAGCTTCCCCTTTTGGGTGGAGTTCCACTTTAAATTTACATAAATCATGGAAACATTAAGCCTGCAGTTCATTAAATCTCAAAATAACTGAGCCAATACAACAAGTATGAGCCGAGGTATTGAATAAGTTCCACTGACAGATAACTCTCTTTGTTACAACTTAGAGCTGAACAATTTCTACATGGTATGACTCTCTCATCTCTGCATCTATCTTACTCCTACCTTGATATACTGTAGGTGAATGCCCATGCCACTTATGCACCTTTTATTTTAAATATCTGTTCAGTACGCCAGGACCTGTGTCAGAGTAAAATGACTTCTTCTTGGTCATGCTTTGGTTTCCTATATAGGGATTCTTGCTAGTGAAAAAGTAGGAAAGGTTTAAGCTGGACTTTTGGAAGGCAGCAGCGTGACAATCAAGAGAGGTATATATTGTATAAAATAGATTTTTATTACAGTTGATTAAAAGATACGAAATATCAAAAATAAATAAAAGATAAAAAGCGGTACACAGAGAACTCCAAAGTTTTGACTTTATTCATAAAGTCTTCATCAGGGATTTGGTTCAAATAGACAGTACATTCAGAGATACAGAAGAACAAAGGAAATAATTAAATAGTGATCAAATACAATCAAGGTAAGTAAATACACAATGTTGTGTTATTACAGCAAACTTACATCACATGTGACCAATTTGCACAAACAGCACAACCCAGTCCCCCCATCAAGAGAGCCATCAAAGGAAGGTAAAATGTCTGAAATATAAAGGTTGGCAATAAAGAATTTTTTGTCTAAATTAGACTTGTGAGTAACACCAAAAAATGCTAAAAAATGCTGGAATGTCAGAAATGCCACCTAGTGGTAAGAAGTGAAAGTATATTTAAAAATGTAAGACCCATACTTACTTCATTGTGTAAAAAAAAACAAAGTAGTCACGGTGCAAACCCAAGCAAAAAATATCCGGCATGAAAAGATATTATAGAAACAAGTGAGCCCAAAAATATAAATATGATGGTATGCTTGCCCAACTTAAGACATCCAAAGAGGATCACATAGCAAAAAAGCTATGCACTGAACCTGCAAAATTAATCAAAAAGGTATATATATTACCCATCGGTATAAACCCTTAAGACATGTTATACAGTATCTCATAAAAGTGAGTACACCCCTCACATTTTTGTAAATATTTTATTATACCTTTTCATGTGACAACACTGAAGAAATGACACTTTGCTACAATGTAAAGTAGTGAGTGTACAGCTTGTATAACAGTATATATTTGCTGTTCCCTCAAAATAACTCAACACACAGACATTAATGTCTAAACCACTGGCAACAAAAGTGAATACACCCCTAAGTGAAAATGTCCAAATTGTGCACAATTAGCCATTTTCCCTCCCCGGTGTTATGTGACTCATTAGTGTTACAAGGTCTCTGGTGTGAATGGGGAGCGGGTGTGTTAAATTTGGTGTTATCACTCTCACTCTCTCATACTGGTCACTGGTATTTCAGCATGGCACCTCATGGCAAAGAACTCTTTGAGGATCTGAAAAAAAAGAATTGTTGCTCTACATAAAGATGGCCTAGGCTATAAGAAGATTGCCAAGACCTTGAAACCAAGCTCAGAACAGGCCTCGCCATGTTCAACCAAAGAAGTTGAGTGCACATGTTCAGCATCATATCCAGATGTTGTCTTTGAGAAATAGATGTATGAATGCTGCTAGCATTGTTGCAGAGGTTGAAGGGGTGGGGGGTCAGCCTGTTAGGGCTCAGACCATACACGGCACACTGCATCAAATTGGTCTGCGTGGCTGCAATCCCTGAAGGAAGCCTCTTCTAAATATGATACACAAGAAAGCCTGCAAACAGTTCAGATCACTGGAACCATGTCCTGTGGTCTGATGTGACCAAGATAAACTTATTTGGTTCAGATGGTGTCGGCAACTAGGTGAGGAGTACAAAGACAAGTGTGTCTTGCCTACAGTCAAGCATGGTGGTGGGAGTGTCATGGTCTGGGGCTGCATGAGTGCTGCCAGCCCTGGGGAGCTACAGTTCATTGAGGGAACCATGAATGTCAACATGTACTGTGACATACCGAAGCGGAGCATGATCCCTTCCCTTCAGACACTGGGCTGAACGGCAGTATTCCAACATGATAACGACCCCAAACATATCTCCAAGACAACCACTGCCTTGCTAAAAAAGCTGAAGGTAAAGGTGATGGACTGGCCAAGCATGTCTCCATACCTAAACCCTATTGAGCATCTGTGGGGCATCCTCAAACGGAAGGTAGAGGAGCGCAAGGTCTCTAACATCCACCAGCTCTGTGATGTCGCCATGGAAGAGTGGTAGAGGACTCCAGTGGCAACCTGTGAAGCTCTGGTGAACTCCATGCCCAAGAGGGTTAAGGCAGTGCTAGAAAATAATGGTGGCCACACAAAATATTGACACTTTGGGCACAATTTGGGCATGCTCACTTAGTGGTGTACTCACTTTTGTTGTCAGCGGTTGTCACATGAAAAGATGTAATAAAATATTTACAAAACTGTGAGGGGTGAACTCACTTTTGTGAGATACTGTATACATGAAGGGTAAATAGAAACAAAAGAGGCTGAAGAAAGAGGGTCAAATCCAGGCACAAACAACACCATGAAGGTGCAAATCGCAAGGTTCTTCCCTCAAGGATTATGGTTGAAAATGCCATGGTAGTAGCAAAGAAGTGTCTGAAACAGCAGTCCAAAAGAGACAGAGGACACACAGTTCTCTGTCGACCAAGGAGGGACAGGTAGTGACAGCTGGTAAAACTATTCAAGGGTTTAAAAACCCTTGAATAGGTCAGCTGACGAGACGACCGTCTACGGCGTCTAACCAATAAGGAGCCAGGGCAGAACGTCAGAAGCCCACTGGGCGGCATAATGACATCACCCACACCACCGTGTGCAGCGTGCATTCTAGACGCCGTACATCCTTCCTCCACCGCATGGCCCCGACCGAAGGAACTATTTCCGGGAGACATGTGATGTCAGATCCGGCCAAAAAGTCAGTGGCGTTTACATCCAGGGATGCTTGCGGTGCCAGCACATAGAGCCTCGTCCACAAGACAGAAGACCTGAAAGACCCTCTGATGGTGGAGGAGGCTACTGCTCCCTGACAAAGGTCAAAGCCCAAACGAACAGCAACAGAAAAATGCCGTTAACGTGAGTGCCTGGAGCAAAACCCCCCACTCCAATAGGCGGGAAGCCAATCATGTGGGGCCACCAGTGCTAGGAATGGCTACCTCGGAAAGACCTCGGAGAGGACAATCGATAGTGCAGTCCGGACAAACCAGAAAAAGGTCACAAATAACAAAATTATAAAATAATGAGAAAAATTATTGATCAATTGCAATTAAATATTCCAAAATAACCTGTATAAGAAAAAAAAAAAAAGAGAGCACACAACACCAAATTACATCAAATGTTCAGTTTTGCCAGAGTTGAAGCCCTCCAGAAAAGGCCTATAACTGAAAATCTCATTAAGGCCTGGAGGCACATTCGCATCAATATTAAAGATCTAATGGGATTCACGTTGGAGAACCAGCTTATTCCAGTCACTCCCTCTTGGACTTGGTTCAATATGTTCTAATGCAAAAAATGTTAATTCTGGAACATGATATTTATTCACATGTATAACATGACGACCAATTTTCAAATATATGTCGCCAATGTCGGCAGCATGCACATGGTCATATATCCACCTCCAGAAATCCCTGACCGTCTTGCCCACATAGAAGGCGCCACAGGGACAGGTCAGGAGACAAATAACTCCCATAGACCTGCATGTGACGTGTTTACTGGGCTGAAAAACACGATCATCAGGGAGCAATGGAGTGGGATCAGCGCATATATAATGACAATAGTTGCATGCTCCGCAAGGGAAAGTACCTAGAGGGTATTTGAAGTGGCCGTTTCAATGTTAGGGGTGAAATGACTGGACACAAGCTTGTTCTGAAGGGATGGTGCCCGTCTAAAGGTAATTTGAGAGTGGGGCATAGTGATGGGGACCGTTGTGCCCCATCCTATGCCAGTCTGTACCTGGGGGAATGGGAACGGACTTTCCTTCTATCCGAGGGTTCGTCCACATATTCGTTTCATATCTTGGCTTGGCTAAGGCTAAGATATATTGACAATATATTTTTGATTTAGGATGGTCCAACTGATCTTCTGCAGGAGTGTCTTCAAGTTATGAATCAAAACAATTATAATCTCTCTTTCACCATGACCTATGACTATCATAGGGTAACCTTCTTAGATGTTGAAGTTGAAGCAGATTCAAATAGTTCACTCCGTAGCGATCTTTACAGAAAGCCTACAGCGGGTAACACCATTCTACAAACAAAAGTTTCTACCCCAGACCTCTACTAAGCTCCATTCCCTACTCGCAATATTTAAGGTTAAGACGAAATTGTTGTGATGAACAGAAATTCAAAATAGTGGCCTCTGAATTAAAAACTTGCTAGAAAGAGGGTATTCAAAAACCTGCCTACGTAAGGCATACAACAGAGCAGCTACACACTCGAGGTCTCAGTTACTTTCAATACTCGGCCCTCTCAAAAGGCTAAAGACACAAATGCATTACGTATTATTACATTTTGACCTCAGACCCCTTGGTAGCCAAATTCTTGACTCCCCATCCTCAAATTACTTTTAGACGGGCACCTATGTCAGGGAGTTCTAGAGGCGGATATATATATATATATATATATATATATATATATATATATATATATATGTGCATGCTGCCGAAATTGGTGACATATATTCGAAAATTGGTCGTCATGTTGTAAATGTGCATAAATATCATGTTCCAGAATTAACAATTTTTCATTAGAATATATTGAGTCCAAGAGGGGGTGACTGAAATAAGCTGATTCTCCAACGTGAATCTCATTGGATCTTTAATCATAAAGCAAATGTGCCTCCAGGCCTTAATGAAATTCTCAGTTATAGGCCTTTTCTGGAGGGCTTCAGCCCTGGCAAAACTCAACATTTGATGTAATTTGGTGTTGTGTGTTCTCTTATTTTTTTCTTATACAGGCTATTTTGGAATATTTAATTGTAATTGATCCAATAATTTTTCTCATTATTTTATAATGTTGTTGTTATTTGGGACCTTTTTCTGGTTTGCCTGGACTGCACTGTCTATTGTCCACTCGGGTCTTTCCGAG
Organism: Glandirana rugosa; assembly: GCA_018402905.1. Taxonomy (NCBI): domain Eukaryota; kingdom Metazoa; phylum Chordata; class Amphibia; order Anura; family Ranidae; genus Glandirana; species Glandirana rugosa. The sequence continues at coordinate 817,982 of BLSH010014117.1, read as the reverse complement.
GTAGCCATTCCCAGCACTGGTGCCCCCCACACGATTGGCTTACCGCCTATTGGAGTGAGGGTTTTGCTCCAGGCCCTTGTGTTAACGGTGTTTTTTCTATTGTCGTTCATTTTGGCTTAGACCTTTGTCAGGGAGCAATAGCCTCCTTCACCATCAGAGGGCCTTTCAGGTCTTCTGTCTTGTGGACAAGGCTCTATGTGCTGGAACCGCAAGCATCCCTGGATGTAAACGCTGCTGACTTTTTGGCTGCTCCCAGATCTGACGTCACATGTCTCCCGTAAGTAACTCCTTCGGTCGGCGCCGTGCGGTGGAGGAAGGATGTGTGGTGTCTGGAACGCACGCTGCCCATGGTGGTGTAGGTGATGTCATTGCGCTGCCCAGTGGGCTCCTGACGTTCGGACCCCGGCTCCTTATTGGTTATACAATGTGGATGGTCGTCTGTTCAGCTGACCTATTCAAGGGTTTTTAAACCCTTGAATTGTTTTACCAGCTGTCACTACCGGTTCCTCCTTCATCGAGAGAGGACTGTGTGTCCTCTGTCTCTTTTGGACCACTGTTTCAGCCACTTCTTTGCAACTACCATGGTATTTTCAACTATAATCCTTGAGGTAAGAACCTTGCTGTTTGCACCTTCATCTGGCCATTTACTTATTTTTTGGAGGTTTTAATGGCCTTTGGTGTTGTTTGTGCCTGGTTTTGACACTGTTTCTTCAGCCTCTTTTGTTTCTATTTATCCTTCATATATATAACATGTCTTAAGGGTTTATACTGATGGGTAATGTATACAGGCAGTCCCCGGGTTACAAACAAGATAGGGACTGTAGGTTTGTTCTTAAGTTGAATTTGTATGTAAGTCGGAACAGGTACATTTTTTAAGTGTAGCTTCAGCCAAAAAAACTATTTTTAAGCTTTTTGTATAGCATAGGGAAGGGGTAACACCCCTGTAATGTTTGTTTTGCTGTCTGTTTCTGTTCAGAAGATTTTACCTCACTTCCTGTCCCAATGATAATTTGATTTTGAAAATTTTGGGTTGTTTTGGAAACAAACCTTGGTGATATAGCATCAGTGGAGACACCTTTTTCCTACAATAACCCCTACAGGAGTGAATTTTCCTTCCTAGGGGTAGATTTCCTCCCACTTCCTGTTGTCTACCTCCGTTTGTAAGTAGGAGTCGTTTGTAAGTCTGATGTTTGTAACTAGGGGACCGCCTGTATATGTATATACCTTTTTGATTAATTTTGCAGGTTCAGTGCATAGCTTTTTTGCCATGTGATCCTCTTTGGATTTCTTAAGTTGGGCACACATACCACCATATTTATATTTTTGGTTTCACATATCCCTCTCTTCTCACGTGTTCCTATAATATCTCTTCATGCCGGATATTTTTTGCCTGGGGTTGCACCGTGTATACTTTGGTTTTACACAATGAAGTAAGTATGGGTCTTACATTTTTAAATATATTTTCACTTCTTACCACTAGGTGACATTTCTGATACTCCAGCATTTTTTAGCATTTTTTGGTGTTACTTACAAGTCCAATTTAGACAAAAAATTCTTTATTACCATCCTTTATATTTCAGACCTTTTACCTTCCTTTGAGTGGCTCTCTTTTGGACAATTGCCTGGGGGAACTGGATTTGTGCAAATTGGTCACATGTGATGTAAGTTTGCTGTAATAAAGCAACATTGTGTATTTACTTAACTTGATTGTATTTGATCATTATTTAATTATTTTAATTTGTTCTTCAGTATATCTGAATGTACTGTCTATTTGAACCAAATCCCTGATGAAGACTTTATGAATAAAGTCGAAACGTTGGAATTCTCTTTGACGAAGTACTCTTTTTCATCTACTTTTGTAATCTTTTTCATCTCTTATATGTCTAATCTACACATTGTTCAGCTTTTTATCATTTATTTATTTTTGATATTTAGTATTTTGTATCTTTTAATCAATTGTAATAAAAATCTATTTTATACAATATACCTCTCTTGATTGTCACGCTGCTGCCTTCCAAAAGTCCCACTTAAATGGTTCCTACTTTTTTGCACAAATATTTGGGATTTGGTATGCGGCTGACAAATTTGGAAACCTTACGGGTTCACTTATCTCCTATTCTTGCTAGTGAATCAATAATGACCTTGATCTTTCTTCTGGATTCTGTTGCTTCTGCCCATACCTTTTCTGATTCTTGCTGAATGCTAACTATTCTGACCTGTGTCTGATTTGCGATTATGGTTGAAATTTTCCTGCGCTGACCACAGCTTATTAATAGACTACAATGTGGAGATTTACTAAAACTTTAGCACTCTTCTTTAGAATCTGGTGCAGGTGTGCATGGTAGCCAATCAGCTTCTAACTTCAACTTGTTCAATTAAGCTTTGACAATAAAACCTGGAAGCTGAAGAGCTGCACCAGATTTTGCACATTCCAGTTTTAGTAAATTCACTCCAGTGTTTCCTATCAATTAAGCATTTTTCCTTATAAGAAGGGTCCAGTTCACCTCTAGTCCATTCACATTGTTTTCAATCAAGCCCTGATGAATATAATACTGTATGCCAAGACAAGTCTGTTCTTATACAGTTTTTTATTCATTAAGCTACTTAACCAATTTGTGTGTCTCATGAATTCTGATGGTCAATCATGTTCCCATATTTACTTGCATAAATATGGTATGTAATTTTACTGTCTTTATTGACTTATAATATGTGAATTACTTTTCTGAAAATTATGGAGATGTTTATATATGAATTTTTCCTATTAAAATGTTATTTATCAATGAAAACAAATGTTTTTTTGGGATCATGATATATCCAATGTGATTATGACAGTCAAACATAAGAAACATGAATTTCATGCACACAGCTGTTGTATATCAATTATCATCTACAATGACTCGCCTCATTTAAAGCCCCGTGTCCCTTCCTTTTCTTTGTGTAATCAGCAGGAAACTTCACTCTAATTATGAATTCACAAATAATGGAAGCAAACCTGCAATAAAAAATGTTGCAAACTGTGCAACCAGATCAATCAATCTAGAAGTGTCACACACACAAATGGGACCTTCAATATCATGGGATCATACAGCTGTACCTCTAGTAATGTGGTGTACCTCATTCAATGCAATAGGTGCAGCAAAGGATCTTATGTTGGGGAAACAGGACAGAAATTGCAAACAAGAATGAATTTACACAGACATTCCATCAAGGAACATGAAGAAACTGATTTCTGCACACCTGTGGGGCATCATTTCTCACAACCGGCCCACACTATTGAAGACCTCAATGTTTTAGTTCTTAAAGGGAATTTCAGAACTATCCAGGCAAGGAAAGCATTTGAACTATGAATGATTCTTCTTTTTGACACAAAAAATAACGGTTTTCTTACTCATTATTATAACATTTTACGACCCCCCTCTTTGACTTTCATCCCCCCTCCCCAGTCTATAGGTCTCCTTCTGTGTTATCTCAATGACTCTACTGCAAGCTTAATTACTATTTGTGTTTGTTTGTTTGTTTTTCCTTAACCTCAGAGATATTTTGCTTTTTTTTTTCTTATTTTTTAACATTCGGCTAAAACTCTTGTGAATCAATACTGCTTGGACCTTGAAGAAGGGGACATACCCCGAAAGCTTGTCCTGAAAAATTGTATGTTAGTGCAAATGAATAAAAAAAGTATCATGGACAGTACTCAATTTTTTCTGTCACAATTGCACTAATACGGCTATAATCACCTCATAGGAGCCAATGGAAGGCAAATGGATGACACATGTTAACACTGTCTTTTTTAACTCATGACAGGTACTATGAAAAAAATAAGTAAACGTGATTGTATGT
>BLSH010014117.1:792133-805310 GCA_018402905.1 Glandirana rugosa | reverse complement strand
TCCCCACGACAAGAGTCCGCTCAAAGCCCCCCTACGTCAGAGTCCGCACAAAGCCCCCCTACATCAGAGTCCACACAGCACCCCTTAAATTAATGTTATACAGTGGGAGGCAGGAGAGAAGGTGAGCTTACTCACCCCAGGAATGGAGGCTCAGGCACACGCTGTCTGTAGCTCTCCTCTTCTGAGTTCAAACTTCCCACCCACACATCCTTGGGGAGTGTGGGCAGGGCAGACACAGGGGTAGAGGGATGGGATGAAGAGCAGCTGTGTCCGAGCACTGCAGAGAGGAGTGCAGAACTGTCAGCACTTGGCATCGGCTCTGAGGCTGAGCTGTGTGTGTGAGACACACACAGCTCAGCCCATGCAGCCGCTCATAGTTCCGCCGGAGACACAGGCACGGCCGCATAGCGGTAGGTGAGTGGCAGCCACGGCCTGTGTTAACCATGTCCACGCCGCTTACCTCCCGCTGTGCGGCCTGGACATCAACAGGCCACAGTCCCGGCAGCCCCGGCCCACCGGGCAAATGCCCGCTCTACCCTATGGCCAGTCCGACCCTGCTATATGTTATAAGATAATAATTTATTATTTATCTATTTATTGTGAAATTACTGATTTGATGTTATAACTTCAAACTTCAGTAATTTGTCCATTAAGCCACCTGCTTGAGTACAGTTTTTGAAAATATGAAAAATTACCTTAAAAACAATATATAATAATTATTTGTATATTACTGCTTGCCACCCAGGCCAATTCTGACACTTCTCTCCTACCTGTAAAAATCATCATTTTTTTGCTAGAAAATTACTCAGAACCCCCAAACATTATATATATTGTTTTAACAGACACCCTAGGGCAGTGATGGCAAACCTTGGCACCCCAGATGTTTTGGAACTACATTTCCCATGATGCTCATGCACTCTGCAGTGTAGTTGAGCATCATGGGAAATGTAGTTCCAAAACATCTGGGGTACCAAGGTTCGCCATCACTGCCCTAGGGAGTAAAATGGTGGTCGTTGCAACTTTTATTTTACACAGTATTTGCGCAGCAATTTTTCAAACACTTTTTTCTTTTGGGAAGAAACTTTTTCATGAAAAAAAAAAAACAGTAAAGTTAGCCCGATTTTTTGTATAATGTGAAAATGATGTTATGCCGAGTAAATAGATGCCTAACATGTCACACTTTAAAATTGCGCACACTTGCAGAATGGCGCCAAACTTCAGTACTTAAAAATCTCCATAGACAACGCTTTAAATTTTTTTAGAGGTTACATGTTTAGAGTTTCAGAGGAGGTCTAGCGTTAGAATTATTACTCTCGCTGTAACGTTCGTAGCGTATGTAACCTGTGTGTATCTCACTCTGATGCTAGCCAGTGCCTCACCAGCCACTGACCTCACTGCACGTCCCTGGTGGGTGGGGAGGTGGTGCTCTTTCAAGAAAACCTGTCACTTTGTCTGAAATACTGACCACCTGGTTTTAATATTTTTTGTGTCATTGACTGGAAGCAAATATGCAAATCAGCAAAAGCAGGACAAGAACAGAACTCCTGAACTGCATCCTTGTTCTGGATGACTGATTCAATACATTGAAGTTAAGCCCCATACACACGGGACGACGATCGTACGTACGACCGTGTCGAATCGTACGTTGGCTGTTGTATGTAGCATACTGACTGCACTACACGATCGTACAAGCACAGAAGAACGTTCAGGTGCATGCAATTAGCATCCGGCCGTTCCTGACTTCTGAGCATGCGTGTTTTGCACAATACAACTTGTTGTATCAACTGCTCTGTACACACAATACAACGGTCGTATGAGCGCTTGTTGGTATGACCAAGTTTTCTATTCTGCTCATACAACTCCCTTGTACGACCGTCGTATGTTCGACTGTTCAAATCGTGCATACGAACGATCGATTGCGCATACAACGGTCGTGAGTACGACCTGTTGTATACAACCATTGAACCGTGTGTACGAGGCTTTAGAGGTTCATTATAACATCCAGGTAACTAACATTTGTAGAATTTGATGTCAGCAGTGTCAGCCTCCATTATACTTTAGAAGTGTAGAGGGTCTTAATTACTGAGACAGTACATTTTTAATCCTACAAGAATTATGATACACAAGCATTTCAGCTCATGAACCGATTAAATGTATTACAATTGATAGATAGACACCAGGTGTAATTATGTGTATTAAGATGCTGGTAATATGGAATGTTAAATCCTTATCCAAAAAAAAAAATGAAAGCTTACAAAAATTTAACCATTAAAAGAGATAATTACCTTTCATCCTGTTGGGTTGTGATTAGCAAGCTGTCGGTTAAAGGCTGAGCAAATGTTTGATAAATATACAGAACATGCTCCATATGGAATGGAGGAGATGAATAATAATCTGTGGAGCTTTGCATATAAATGTGAAACCATGCCTTTTTTTTATGAAATGAGAAGCAAAGAACTGGAATACAGTTCTTGTCTATAAGTAGGCAATCTACATAACTGAAGAATAAGAACCTTGTAAGTAATTGTTATTGTCAGTCTTTACAAACCCTCATCTTTTTTCTGCTTCTAATATTTCTTTTATAGGCTTAAAGGAGAAGTGTGCTTTGAGTATAGTTTTTATTCTTGCGCTAACACTCTTTCCCCAGCAGCAATTCCATATTTCAAACTTACCTGACCTTGCTCCACAGAGAAGTGCATAGGACGTTGGAACGTTTGGACGTTGCATAGGATTTTCTTCAAAAATCTCCCAGTTGTCTCTGCTCCTACTGTGCATGCATGCCACAGTCTCAATTAACTCATATGAAAAGGCAGAACAGCAAATGTGTTGAGGCCAAAGCATGCTAAAAGTAAAGTTGACCTTTAAATTGTTGATAAATGGAAAAATTATACTTCCCCGGACCTCACTGGGTCTTTACTACTTCCCTGATCCTATTGAAGAAATTCCCACCCCACTTAAGCATAATTGTGATTAGGGGTGCAAAACTGATTCCACCATCAGCAACATTTTGTTGAAGTGGAATTACTCAATTCCACTCATTGACCTACTTAGATGAAATATGCTTAACCACTTCACCCCCGGAAGGATTTCCCACGTTAGGACCAGAGCACTTTTTGCGAATCGGCACTGCGCTGCTTTAAATGACAATTGAGTGGTCGTGTGACCTTGTACCCAAACGATATTTGCGTCCTTTTTTTTCCCACAAATAGAGCTTTCTATTGGTGGTATTTGATCACCTCTGATCGCCGCTATAAACAAAAAAGAGCAACAATTTTGCAAAGAAAAAAACTATTTTTCTTACTTTTTGCTAAAATACAAATCCTAAAAAAAAAATTATATAAAACAACATTTTTTCATTGGTTTTGGCCGATTTATATTCTTCCTCATATTTTTGGTAAAAAAAAATCGCAATCAGCGTATATTGATTGGTTTGCGCAAAAGTTGCCGCGTTTACGGATGATGAGAATTAATTTCTGGGTTTTTTATTTATTTTTTATTTTGTACTAGTAATGGCGGCGATCTGCGATTTTTATCGGGACTGCAATATTGCAGTGGACATGTCGGACCATTTTGACACTTTTTTGGGATCAATGACATTTATACAGCGATCAGAAATTTAAATGTCCACTGATTACTGTATAAATGTCATTGACGGGGAAGGGGTTAACCTGCACGGGGCAAGGTTAACTGTGTTCCCTAGGTGTGTTCTAACTGTGGGGGGCTGGGCTGTTATGGGCATAAGTGACAGGGATCAGTAGATCTCTTATGTCCCCACTGACAGAGCGGGGAACCGCCGTGTTTACATCTGCAGTTCCCCGTTCTTTTGCTCTGGCTGATCATCGCGGCTCACTGGTGCACATCGAGTCTGCCCGAGCTGCGGACACACTCCTCCGGAGTGCGGCGGGCACGGGCGCGTGCCGCTGGTGGCGCACGCGCGCCCCCTGGTGCCCATTCCACAAGTCGCCGGAATTTACAGCGATTTTGTGGTACACGTCCACACTGCTGCAGTAAATATACTGCACGCGGTGTGGAAGTGGTTAAAAAAAATCTCAACTTTTGTTCAGCTCCAGAAGGCTTTACCTACTTCCTGACCGGGCCATTTTTTTTTGCGATATGGCACTGTGTCACTTTAACTGAAAATTGCGCAGTCATGCAACGCTGTATCCAAACAAAATTGGTGTCGATTTTTTCCCACGAATAGAGCTTTCTTTTGGTGATATTTGATCACCTCTGCGGTTTTTATTTTTTGCACTATAAACAAAAAAGAGCGACAATTTTGAAAAAAATAAAATAATATTTTTTAGTTTCTGCTCTATAAAATATCCAATAAAAAAATGTAAAAAAATCTAATTTTTTTTTATCAATTTAGGCCAATATGTATTCTGATACATATGTTTGGTAAAAAAAAAATCCCAATATTGGTTGGTTTGCGCAAACGTTATCACTAGAGTTGATCGAACCTCTGGAAGTCCGGGTTCGGCCGAACTTCGGGAAAAAGTCCGGGTTCGGGACCAAACTTAACCCGAACTTTATCCCGGACCCCGAACCCCATTGAAATCAATGGGGACCCGAACTTTTAGGCACAAAAATGGCTGTAACAAAGTCCTGGCAAGTCCTAGAGGTCTGCAAAAGGAAGGAAAATGGGGGTAAGAGTCGGACAAGTGCCCTACAAAGAAATGGGGATAGGGAAATAACTTAAAATAATTTTTAAGGTAAAATCACATAAAAAAATTAAAAATGGAGGTGGATGTGGAGTTGGAGGTTGAGGAGACGGTGGAAGTGGCGGTAGAGGAGGAGGAGGTAGCCAACACTGTTTTTTTTATTTTTGTGCAAGAAATGCACCGCTGGCCGCAAATGTAGATTTTGGATTTTTTTTTTTTCTAAACCAGCAATGTAGACATTTTTTTTATTTTTATGCAAGAAATGCACCGCTGGCCACAAATGTAGTTTTTAGAATATATTTTTTTTTAAACCAGCAATGTAGACATTTTTTTTATTTTTGTGCAAGAAATGCACCGCTGGCCACAAATGTAGTTTTTAGAATATTCTGTCCCTTAAAGCAACAGCTGGAACCTTTGCCTTTAGAACTTGGAGATGATTTTAGAACAATATTCTGTCCCTTAACCACTTCAATACTGGGCACTTAAACCCCCTTCCTTCCCGGACCAATTTTCAGCTTTCAGCGCTGTTGCACTTTGAATGACAATTGCGCAGCCATGCGACACTGTACCCATATGAAATTTTTATAATTTTTTTCACACAAATAGAGCTTTCTTTTGGTGGTATTTAATCACCCCTGGGTTTTTTATTTTTTGCGCTATAAATTAAAAAAAGACTGAAAATTTTCAAAAACAATGCATGTTTCTGTTATAAAATGTTGCAAATAAGTAATTTCTCTTCATAAATTTTGACCAAAAATGATACTGCTACATTTCTTTGGTAAAAATAACCCAAATCGGAGTTTATTTGGAGTTGTCGGACAGACAGATGTGATGGGGACTGTGACAGATGTGAGGGGGACATAAAGCTGTTTTGGGGACTGTGACAGATGTGACAGGGACAGACAGATGTTTGGGGACTGTGACAGATGTTTTGGGGACATACAGATGTTTTGGGGACTGTGACAGATGTTTTGTGTATGGTGACAGATGTGATGGGGGACATACAGATGTTTTGGGGACTGTTTTATGGGGGACACTTATGTGTATGGGGACAGGGGTATCAGTGTGCTTGGTGCACTGTGTGGGGGGCGATCTGTGAGAGCTCTCTGCATGAAATTCTCATCATGCAGAGAGCTGTCATATTGCTGCAGATTCCCCCCCCCCCGCACTGAGCTCTCACTGAGCTTGGTGGGGGGAGAACTGTCACAGAGACGTTCATCTCTGTTTACAATGTGACGGCTGTGATTGGACATCGGGAGGGCCAATCACTGCGCCCGTATCCCGATCTCTGCTCAGCTGGATCCTATGATCATAATGATCACAGGATCCAGCTGCAGCGCGCCGCGTGGCCGCGCTGAGAGCTGCCGTTCTGAAGGACGTGTACACACATCCTGTCAGAACGGGGAAGCTCCCACCCGGCCGTATATATACAGTGGCCGGGTGGGAGGTGGTTAAAGCAACAGCGGGAACCTTTCCCTATAGAACTTGGAAATGAGTTTAGAACAATATTATGTCCCTCTAAGCAGTAGACTCTATCTAGTCCAGTCAGATAGTTCTGTGCAGCAGAATGAGGTCTGCAATCTGTCCCTCAAAGCAGTAGTAGTAGTAGTAATCTCTACCTAGTCCACAATCAGATCCTTCAGTAATGCAGGATGAGATGTTATATAATATCTGCAATCTGTCCCTCACAGAGCCAGCAGCATTCTCTCCCTAAACCAGCCTGAGAGCATATGACATGCAGCACGGTGACTCCAGCCCCATATAGAGGCTGGGTCACATGATGCACTGGCCAATCACAGCCATGCCATTAGTAGGCATGGCTGTGATGGCATCTAAGGGCAAACCAGTGAAACACTTGTTGATTGGCTGCCCTTGGCAGCTATTAAACACGTGGAATCAAATACCAGAACCCCGAACTCGAACCCAAACTTTTTTTTAAATGTCCGGGTTCGGGTCCGGGTCCCGGACATCCCAAAGCTCGGTACGGACCTGAACTTTACAGTTCGGGTTCGCTTAACACTAGTTATCACGTCTACAAACTATGGGATATATTTAGTGAGTTTTTAATTATTTTTTTTTACTAGTAATGGTGGCGATCAGCGATTTTTAGCGGGACTGCGGACAAATCTGACACTAAGTGGCACTTATTGGGGCCAGTGACACTAATACAGTAATCACTGCTAAAAAATGCACTGTCACTAAACTAACGACACTGTCAGGGAAGGGGTTAACATCAGGGGCAATCAAAGGGTTAAATGTGTTTCCTATGTGTGCTTTCTAACTGTAGGGGGAGTGCTTTGACTAAAGGAAAACAGAGATCCATGTTTCTGCTTAGCAGAAACATGAGATCTCCATTTTCCTTTCTGGCATAACAGTGGTCTGCCTTGTTTATATAGGCAGACCACCGCTCTGCCTCTCCTCGAACGAGCAATGGCTTCCCGAGGCCATCACGGCCACCTGACCCGCTGATCAGCTCCCACACACGCTCCCACAAGAACCGCCAAGGAGAATCACATAACTGGGCTTAAGTGCCGCGCTGCCGCCGTGCATGTATGTGGGGCGGTCCTTAAGTGGTTAAAGAGCATTTGTGTGTGTTTTGCTATTTATTCTAGTTTAGTTCATTTAGTTAATGTTATCAATGTTATTATTATTATTATTATTATTATTATACTGGATTTATATAGCACCAACAGTTTGTGAAGCACTTTACAATATGAGGGCAGGCAGTACAGTTAAAATATAATTCAATACAGGAGGAATTAGAGGGCCCTGCTCATTAGAGCTTACAATCTAGAAGGGAGGGTCAAGTGAAACAAAAGGTAATAACAGTGGGGGATGATCAGATGAAGAAAATGAAAATATAGTTGTTAGGTGTGGGTAGGAAAGACTTCTCTGAAGATGAGGGTTTTCAGGGATTGTCTAACAGCTAATAAAGTAGGAGATAATCGGACAGATTGGGGTAAGGAGTTCCATAGGATTGGAGAGGCTCTGAAAAAGTCCTGGAGGCAAGCATGGGAGGAGGCAACGAGGGAGCTAGAGAGCAGGAGGTCTTGAGAGGAACAAAGAGAAAGATTAGGTTGCTATTTTGAGACTAGGATGGCTTTGTAAGTAGTTGTTAGTATTTTGAATTGAATTTGTTGGGTGAGCGGAAGCTCTGTTGGGGGTGGCTTCGATGAGATCATATCTTAACAAACCCCTGACATCTCCCTTTTGAGACAGGGAAAGGGACTGAGAACACAGATTTCCCCAGTTCCTTTCTCAGCAGCTTCAGGAGACAAAGGCCCCTCTCCATTCATAAATTGAAGCATCGTAAACACAGTTTATGATGCTCAGTGACATTCATGAATGGACATAGTCAGTGATCACTGACTCTGTTCATTTGCTTAAGGAAGGAGCCAGTAAATGACGGATCTCGATCCTGACGGGTCCTGGAAGAGGGGGGACCGCAGGAGCACGAAGAGGGACCGGAGGATCACGGAGGGGGATCGGAGGATGGAGGATCACGGAGGGGGATCAGAGGGGGACCGGAGGATCATGGGAGAGGGATCAGAGGGGGATCGGAGGATCACAGAGGGGGATCAGAGGATCACGGAGGGGGATCAGAGGGGGACCGAAGGAGCATGGAGGGGGATCGGAGGACACAGAGGGGGACTGGAGGAGCACAGAGAGGGATCGGAGGACACGGGGGGAGGACTGACGGAGGATACATGGAACAGTCAGGGGGTGATCGGTGTGGCGGGGGAGTTACCATCATCGATCTCCCTGTATACATTTAATTAAAGCAGCTGAAAGCCGCGGGAGGAGAAGTGGCTGTCCCCTGCTTTAATAAAATGTATACAGGGAGATTGGTGATTGTAACTCCCACCCAGCACCGCACTGATCACCCCTGACTGCCCAGGTGTCACGCACCTGGTGGTGGAGTCTGACTTATGCAGGGAGTAACCACTCTTGCGCACCTGATTCAAGAACCCCTGGTAGAGCAGACAGGCAGTTCTGGAGTGCAGGATGGCACGAGGGCTGGACTGGTCCTCAGATGGTGATGGGATGTCCTCAGTGGCTCGTGCAGCTGGATAGGGTAGTGGTACAGGCTGGGCCAGCAACTGGCTGGCAACGTGGTACAGAAGGGTAAAGCAGAAGGATCATCAGGTACAGGCTGGGTTGTCAATGGGCTGGCGGCAGAGGTACAAAGGGCTGATCAGAAGAGTGGTCGTGGACAGGTTGGGATCGGTGCAGGCAGATATCAATCAAGGGCAAACAAGCCGGGTCACAGGTAAACAGGTACAGGTAACAGGCCTCGCAGGAACACTACACGCTGTACAATAGACAGCAACGGCTGCATGGTGCTGTCCGGTTTAAATGGATTGTTTGGCGCCACAGCATCGCATACTTGCCCGCGCACATGCCGCGTTCCCACGCACACACATGCGCACCTGCAGCGTGCGTGCACGCTCCTGTCTGCGTCTGCGCAAAGGAATGGGCATTCTGGAAGGATTAGCAACAGAGGTTCCCTGAATAGGCATTCCAGAAGGATTAGCAACAGAGGTTCTCTGACACGTTTCCTGACACCAGGTATTGGACCAGGCATCGGGAGCATTTGCCCGAGTACAAGTACTCAGGCAAATGCTCGGTATTGGCACTGATACCGATACTAGTATCGGTATCGGGACAACCCTAGTTAGAACGGGGCATATTATGGAGATGTTGTGGAGGTTGAGGTGGCATATTGGAAACCATGGGAGGCTATCAGCTGACCCAGGGAGAAAGTGTAGATTGAAAATAGGAGAGGTTCAAGAACAGAACCTTGGGGGACCCCAACAATTCTACTTGCTTTTTTTACTCTTATTCTTTATTTTTATGAAAAAAATGTAAAATAATAAGGCTAATGAGATGCATTTTTTTTGGCACAAGAATAGGTCCAGGTCCAGGTTAGTTGAACAAAGAGAGGGGAAGGGAGGGAGATAGCGCGACCACTGATGTAGTAAGTTCCAAGAAAGTTTACTTACAAAAAAGATTTAAAAATGAATACTCACAAAAGTATAAAAACCATACATATACAGTATCTCACAAAAGTGAGTATACCCCTCACATTTTTGTAAATATTTTATTATATCTTTTCATGTGACAACACTGAAGAAATTACACTTTGCTGCAATACAAAGGCAACCTGTGAAGCTCTGGTGAACTCCATGCCCAAGAGGGTTAAAGCAGTGCTGGGAAATAATGGTGGCCACAGAAAATATTGACACTTTGGGCCCAATTTGGACATTTTCACTTAGGGGTGTACTCACTTTTCAGGCCAACAGCTTAGACATTAATGGCTGTGTGTTGAGTTATTTTGAGGGGACAGCAAATTTACACTGTTATACAAGCTGTACACTCACTACTTTACATTGTAGCAAAGTGTCATTTCTGCAGTGTTGTCACATGAAAAGATATAATAAAATATTTAGAAAAATGTGAGGGGTGTACTCACTTTTGTGAGATACTGTATATATGAGAGTCCACGGGAGAGTGTAAGCCTATGGTGGAGGCACAGTCCTAAAAGGATGCAGCTGGATGGATGGATGACGAGCTGCTACAGGCACAAAGTCTGGATCTCTGTGCCATTGGCTGTTAATGATGAAATGTCTCTGACAGCCCAGTAAGCATGTGTAGTGCCATGGCTTCCTCGTTCCCGGTGTTAATGGCCGATGGATGGTAATGTCTACCTGGAGTCCGGGGTCACAGGACGCATTTCGAGGGACCTTCCTCTTCCTCAGCTGACCCCGGGAACCAGAAAGCCACGACACTACACATGCTTACTGGGCTGTCAGAGCCATTTACCCATTAACAGCTATTTTAGATAACCATCTCAGTATTCCATATACTACTATGGGTGAAAGAAAAAAGAAATAATGAATAATTTGCCTGTACCTCAATCTTTATAGAATTCTCTGTTGGACAAAGGTAACATGAACAACCAATCTAGACTCTTACAATTGTGCAAAGGCCTGAAGACCATGTCATAAATGCCTGAACACAAGAAAAGACCTGGGGCAATCATACTTACAGTTATACTTAGACGCGGTGACATACATCTATAGAAAAGTGAAATTTCTTAAACAGCATACAAAATTCAAAAAATCAAACTTAAATAAAGTTGCATAAGTACTCTAGGAATATGTCTTCCCTTCCTTGTTTTAGTATGTGCAACCTGCTCATCATGAAAAGATACTCTGTAACTAGAGATCCCCAGAGCGAAATATTCAAAAGTGACAGGAGAATTTCTAGTGGCACAGCAGCCTGCAGATATATATTTATGAGAACATCACTTTCTATTTCTTTACTTTATTATTTACAAGCTTCCTGATTGCTGGGAGACATGCCACATCAAATTCATTACCACTCCCACATTTCTTTCAGTCCAGTTCACTTTTTATCTTTGTTGATAGCTGGTAGGGAGTTTCATAGTTTTCTATAAACCTGCGAGGTTGAAGCCTGGCACTCACAAGCTATATGGAAAGTTCATATCATTTTCAATTTAGTTTCCCATAAAATATTATGTAGTTTGGGGACCAATTTTCCTAGACCCAAGAAATCTAGGTCTATGTCATTGTAATAATGAAACTACATTAATCAAAGTGCTGCAATTTTTATTAATAATGGCATTATATTTCTTAAATATTTTTGTTACAGTAGTCTCTAATATAAGCTATTTTATATTATTTTAATAATACATGCTTTGCAATCATAAAAACATATTACAAGGCACATACTGTAAATGTACGTATTAGCTTTGACATTGATTTTCTCATGTCATACATAAAAATATTGCTTTATTTATTTGCTGACCCCACACATAAAGAATGGAGGAGAGTGAGGTGACTAAGTATGGTTAAGTACTGGGCATTGCTGGTGCTACCATCACATCATAAAAATTGCAAATGCTAAGCATTCATAATGTGGCATTAATATCACTAGTCAGAAATGACCAATACTGTTGTATATGTATCTGATTATAGCAACTATCACACTTCAGAAATAATGTTTTTTTTTATTTAAATCATTCAGGGACCCAAGGATGTATCTACTTACAGAGAAGAGTATGCATGAATATTCAGGTTTATCTAATTTAAAGTATAAGCCTAAGCAAAACTTTTTTTTTGGCTGCATGGGGAAGGATTAGAATACCTGTCAAGTGCTCCCTTCACTTACTTACTGTTCCAATGACAATGGTTTCATTAGACAGCAGGTAAAGACAAACATCCAACAGCAGCACAGACACAAATAAAAATCATTTTTTTATTTTAAATAAAGTAGGGAAAGCTAGAACCTTTCTCATCTTTTGTATTGCTATTTGTATCCCTGTTGCAGATTTTCCTTCATTTCCTGTCTGGTGTCACTGGGATGACAAATGAGGGGAAATCTTTCTTGCAGCACAAACCTAACAGGGGATCTAATCTTTCTCCAATCTATCCAAAACTAAACAAAATGTTTTGGCTGGATGTGCAGTTTAAATAGCTCTGACACTTCCTCAGCCCTTTAGAAGGACCAGCGAGCCCTTTTCATCAATTTTAGCCTAAAGCTCACAGGCTACAGTCCAAAGAACCTACACAAACACTTAGGACCGGGATAGGCAACCTCGACCCTCCAACTGTGTTGAAACTACAAGTTCCATGAGACATTGCAAGACCCTGACAATCACAGGCATGACTCCTACAGGCAGAGGCATGATGGGATTTGTAGTTTCACCACAGATGGAGTGCCAAGGTTGCCTATTCCTGACTTAGGGGTAATATTTGAGCCAATTTCAGGTGTAAGCCAAACCCAGCATTATGTGTTTGGACTGTAGGAGGAGACCCACAGAAAAAGAGAGAATGTGCAAACTCCACACGGATGGGGAGGCATTCTGTGCCACTGGCCTCACCACTGGTCAGTGGCATGTCCCTGTTGATCCCTGGTGTGGTGTGTTTTGCCTGTGCCACTTTTGTGAGTATATACAGTTGTGTTCAAAATTATTCAACCCCCAATGCTGTAAATGGTTTTAGGGAATTTAGTGTACATTTCTAATTGTATTCTGAATGAAATCCTACAAGGACTTCTTAAAGAACCATATGCAACTAAAATGACATCAATTAGTTTTGTAATACAGTAGTAAATGTTTCTTTTGTGAATTCTTCATTGACATAATTATTCAACCCCTTAAAGACTACCACTCTGAAGAACAGAGGTTCAATGAAGTGTTTTCAATCAGGCATTGAAAACACCTGTGGATATCAGGGAGCAGCAATAAAGCCTAATAAGCACCAATTAGGCAGCTTTAAAATGACTGTGATACTCAGCTCCTCCTAGACATTTACTGGTGTGGTTACAAACATGGTGAGGTCAAGAGAATGGTCCAGGAAGACAAGAGAACAGGTGATTACTCTTCACAGGGAAACGTTAGAAGAATATCGGTAACGGGATGGACACTTCTCATTAGTGGACAAGAGAACAGAAGGACCTGGTAAGAGAACTGGAGTGGTACAAACATTGGT
>BLSH010014117.1:775393-789993 GCA_018402905.1 Glandirana rugosa | reverse complement strand
GTCCGAGTCAACTCAACTCAACTCATAAGTTCGTCTACCAATGTGAATGTCTTGCTGATATACTATGAATGGGGTCGGTCATGCGTACGACTTATCCTCATTCGTCAGTTATTCTGGTCCCCAGGACGACCATACCTGTTAACATCCGTAAGTAGGTCAAAAAAACCACTGTGAACCGAAATGTTAGAAGTAGACGGAATTATGTCTAGGTAAACGTTAGACGAGGACCTCTTCTATATAAAATCAAGTATGGATTTCGATGTACCCATAGTTAAAAATAGTTTATCGTGTGGTTGGTTGTATGATAATAAAGGTCTAGACTGGTAAAGACCAGATTGTTAGTAGAATACAGAAACCTCTATCATTAAGAAAAGAAAAAAAAACTAAGGCTTTAGAACCACTTTAATCCATTTAAGATCTTAAAAAAAAAGAAAAGAATTACTATCTCCAAAGACATAAGATGATTGTTAGACCAGAAATGGTCAGATCTGGAAATAATAGTATGTTGGTTGGTGTGCTATTTGATAAAAATTGATACCCATGTAGCTTTAGGTATGAACTAAAATATATCTTCTCCAGGAGCAGATTGCAAATGGATCTGTATTAAGGCAGATGAAGATTGTAAAGCCAAGTGTCACCAAAAAAACTGGATGAATGCCTACAATTGTCCATACCAGCAGGACCCCTGGTCTTATTGACTGCTTACTCCTATTCAGCATGCGTACTGGCTGGGGTAAGTATCATATAGTCGTTCTGTAAGTGTAACCATCTGCTTGAATACTCAACTCAACTCAACTGAGCCTGGGACAGGAATGATCTTTTGTAATTTCTAGTGCAAGATTTCGTCAATGATGGCTGACGGATGCTATTCACTGGGATCCAACTAAGGGTATGTCCCAGGACTGAACAAGTGTGCTAGCCTAGGGAGGGCCCCCTTATTCCCTTTCCATCTCCCTGTTACTTTATCCCCTTTCCAATTTCCCTATTTGTAACTATAATCTATCCATTTGTAAATAAACCCAACCCTTGTTTTAAGAGCTAAGGGTCCTTCAATAGAATCGAGGTACCCTATACAGAGCACATTATATGGTGGGTATCCTTTTCAGACACCCAGAGGCTGGAAAATCTGGAAAGAAGAATCAATCATGTTTTTGCACAGGGTACAAATATTGTACGCATGCTTGGCTGATGTGATTATGCGAGTTGATGCTGCAATCATTCGATAGAGCATGCAGCGGTTGTTCCTTCCAATCACTGCTTGATTTCTGTTGTTACCTTTAAGCGAGTTACTTGCCAAACTAGATTCAACTGTTCCTACCTATAGATACACATACTCAGAGAGTGTTTTGAAATATCTACATTCTGATTATGGGTTAATAAATCTGTTCAGTCCATTTTGTCATTTAAGGCTGATGTTATATCTCTACTAAACCTCCTCAGCTCCAGGCTAAGTGTGTTAGCATATCTAATCTTTGTTCAACAACTCTTCCCTCATATTGATTTGGTGCTAGATAGAAATCATGCAAACTGACATTAGGTTGAAACTGTCTACTAATACATATTCTTTATAAATGTGTAGAGTTATAGATAAATATTTAATTTTACATCATTGACATTGTATTTTGTACTCTAATTTGATAATTTTCAATTCAGGGTAATAAATTCAGTTAGAAAGACTGACGAATGTAACACTTTTGCCATTAAAATCACACAGTTGCTATTTTTTATACCCTGAAACCTGGATTTAATTTTTGATTAGAGCACCCGTGAAGGTACAATTGGCTTCTGAATCTAATATCCATTAAATTTCTTTATGAGCAAGCTGCTAAGCAAGTGTATTGGTTTATGTCATCATGGTGTTGGTGGTGATGGTGGTTTGTGGTGCGGGGAGGGTCAGGCTACACTGACAACCAAGTATGTATGATGTCTGATATACATATGCACCTTTTGTGTGCATGTTACGCATTTTGACATTGAATAAGCAAATACCAGCTGTTCTTGCATCGATAGATTTACATGAATTACTGTCAGTGTTGCCTCTCCAGAAAACAAAGGATTCACCAGTATGTTGCTCAAAGGTATAGCTAAAATTCATAGGGGTTGATTTACTAAAACTGGAAAGTGCAAAACCTGATGTAGCTTTGCAAAGAAACTAATCAGCTTCCATTTTTTTAAAATCTTAATTCAACAAGTTGATTTGATTGGACACCATGCACAGCTGCACTAAATATTGCACTCCCCAATTTTATTAAATCAACCCCACAGAGTTCTAGCTTGTGATCTGAATTTGGAAATCTTGTATCCTCATTGCATCCTATTCATCAGTAGGGAGCATGAGTTTGGGCTGAACATTCGCTGTTCGCCAAACAACCAAATTATCAGGGCGTTCGACCATTTGCTTGGCTCGCCGATCGACCACAATGCACTTCACAGACGCACAGTGCATTGAAAACCCTGATTGGCTGAAGCAATGAAAGCTTCACCCAATCAGGGCACAGAACACTGTCAGAGCCATGACTGGACGCTGTCATGATGACCCTATCCAATCATGGCTCATTGCTCTTAGTCCCACCCCATACTATAAAAGTATTCTTTCAATAGCAGCCATTTTCAGTGTGATATCAGCATGGAGAGAGATAGAACAGGGTTCTGTTCAGTGCTACTAGACAGTTAGTGTGCTATAGTGCGCTATTATGATTCTATTGTCAGTGTAGAATATTAGTTTAGTGTGAATTTAGGGACAGTCAGTGTGAGTGTAGCAACGACCATTCATCTTTACATTAGTGTCAATCTAGGCATAGTCCAGTCAATGTAGTGTGGGACCACCATTCATCTTTACAATAGTGTGCATCTAGGGACAGTTCAGTTAGTGTCAGTGTAATGTAGTGATGACCACCATTCATCTTTAAACTAGTGTGCATCTAGGGACAGTTCAGTTAGTGTCAGTGTAGTGTAGTGACAACCACAATTCATCTTTACATTTACAGTTCAGATAGTGTCAGTGTAGTGACCATTTAAAGCGGACTGCCACCCAAAAGTGGAACTTCCGCTTTAAGGGGAGGTGACCCCCTGACATGCCCTAATTGGCATGTAATTTTTTTTTGGGGGGGGGGCCGTGGACCCTGTTTCCACAGGGTCCCAGGTCCACTTCCTCCCCTGGCGCAGAGGAGCCGGAAGGAAGTTCACCTTCCCTCCCTCCCACTCGGTGATCTTCTGAGACACGTCACAGGTCCCAGAAGATACGCCGAGCCATTCACAAGCCGCAGCGCGACTCACGCATGTGCAGTGAGCGCCTGGCTTTGAAGCCAAAGCCGGGTGCCCACACCTGTGCCCACACCTTTTGGTAGCTGTTGACATTTAACAGGGTGGAACTCCACTTTAATACCATATATTTCATTGTGTTACTGCAAGTTTAACGCCATATAGTTCTGTGTGTTATTGCAAGTTTAACACCATATAATTCTGTGCGTTACTGCAAGTTTAACGCCATATATTTCATTGCGTTATTGCAAGTTTAACACCATATAAATCTGGACATTACTGCAAGTTGAACGCCATATATTTAACCACTTCATCCCCGGAAGGATTTACCCCCTTAATGACCAGAGCATTTTTTACAATTTGGCACTGCGCTGTTATAACTGGTAATTTCGTGGCTATGCAATGCTGTACCCAAATGAAATTTTCGTCCTTTTTATCCCACAAATAGAGATTTCTTTTGGTGGTATTTGATCACCTCTGCATTTTTTATTTTTTGTCATATAAATGAAAAGAGATCGAACATTTTGAAAAAAAAAACAATATTATCAACTTTTTGTTATTAAAAAAATACAGTAAACTCAATTTTAGTCATACATTTTTGCCAAAATGCATTTAGCCACATGTCTCGGGTAAAAAAAAAAGTCAATAAGCATATATTTATTGGTTTGCGCAAAAGTTATAGGGTTTATAAACTAGGGTACATTTTCTGGAATTACGCAGCTTTTATTTTATGACCGTCTATCTTATTTCCTGAGGTGCTATAATAGAAGGGCAGTACAAAACCCTCCCAAATGACCCCATTTTGGAAAGTAGACACCCCAAGGAATTTGCTGAGAGGCATGTTGAGCCCATTGAATATTTTATTTTTTTGTCACAAGTGATTGAAAAATTACAAAAAAAAAGAAATTACACAAAGTTGTCATTGTAATGATATGTTGCTCACACATGCCATGGGTATACAGTGGGGCAAAAAGTATTTAGTCAGCCACCAATTGTGCAAGTTCTTCCACTTAAAAAGATTAGAGAGGCCTGTAATTTTCATCATAGGTACACTTCAACTATGAGAGACAGAATGAGAAAAAAATCCAGAAAATCACATTGTCTGATTTTTAAAGTATTTATTTGCAAATTATGGTGGAAACTAAGTATTTGGTCAATAACAAAAGTTCATCTCAATACTTTGTTATATGCCCTTTGTTGGCAATGACAGAGGTCAAACGTTTTCTGTAAGTCTCCACAAGGTTTTTACACACTGTTGCTGGTAGTTTGGCCCATTCCTCCATGCAAATCTCCTCTAGAGCAGTGATGTTTTGGGGCTTTCGCTGGGCAACATGGATTTTCAACTCCCTCCAAAGATTTTCTATGGGGTTGAGATCTGGAATCTGGCTAGGCCACTCCAGGACCTTGAAATGCTTCTTACGAAGCCACTCCTTCGTTGCCCGGGCGGTGTGTTTGGGATCATTGCTGAAAGACCCAGCCATGTTTCATCTTCAATGCCCTTGCTGATGGAAGGAGGTTTTTACTCAAAATCTCACGATACATGGCCCCATTCATTCTTTCCTTTACACGGATCAGTCATCCTGGTCTTTTTGCAGAACAACAGCCCCGAAGCATGATGTTTCCACCCCCATGCTTCACAGTAGGTATGGTGTTCTTTGGATGTAACTTGGCATTCTTTCTCCTCCAAACACCACAAGTTGAGTTTTTACCAAAAAGTTATATTTTGGTTTCATCTGGCCATATGACATTCTCCCTCTTCTGGATCATCCAAATGCTCTCTAGCAAACTTCAGACGGGCCCGGACATGTACTGGTTTAAGCAGGGGAACACGTCTGGCACTGCAGTATTTGAGTCCCTGGTGGCATAGTGTGTTACTGATGGTAGCCTTTGTTATTTGGTCCCAGCTCTCTGCAGGTCATTCACTAGGTCCCCCCGTATGGTTCTGGGATTTTTGCTCACCGTTCTTGTGATCATTTTGATCTCATTTTGAGATCTTGCGTGGAGCCCCAGATTGGGGGAGATTATCAGTGGTCTTTTAAGTCTTCCATTTTCTAATAATTGCTGCCACAGTTGATTTCTTCACACCAAGCTGCTTACCTATTGCAGATTCAGTCTTCCCAGCCTGGTGCAGGTCTAAGATTTTGTTTCTGGTGTCCTTTGACAGCTCTTTGGTCTTGGCCATAGTGGAGTTTGGAGTCTGACTGTTTGAGGTTGTGGACAGGTGTCTTTTATACTGATAACGAGTTCAAACAGGTGCCATTAATACAGGTAACGAGTGGAGGACAGAGGAGCCTCTTAAAGAAGAAGTTACAGGTCCGTGAGAGCCAGAAATCTTGCTTTTTTGTAGGTGACCAAATACTTATTTTCCACCATAATTTGCAAATAAATTCTTTAATAATCAGACAATGTGATTTTCTGGATTTTTTTTTTCTCATTCTGTCTCTCATAGTTGAAGTGTACCTATGATGAAAATTATAGGCTCCTCTCATCTTTTTAAGTGGGAGAACTTGCACAATTAGTGGCTGACTAAATACTTTTTTGCCCCACTGTATGTGTAATTAGACCCCAAAATACACTCTGCTGCTTCTCCTGAGTACGGGAATACCACATGTGTGAGACTTTTTGGGAGCCTAGCCGCGTACAGAACTTAAAAAACAATCACCGCCTTCAGGATTTCTAAGGGCGTAAACTTATGCTTTCACCCCACACTACCTATCACAGTTTTGGAGGCCATGAAATGCCCAGATAGCAACCCCCTCTCAAATGACCCCATTTTGGAAAGTAGACATGCAAAGCTATTTGCTGAGAGGCTTGTGGAATATTTTATTTTTTTGTCACAAATGATTGAAAACTGACAAAAGAAAAACATTACATAAAGTTGTCACTGAAATTATATATTGCTCACACATGCCATGGGTATATGTGGAATTACACCCTAAATACATCCTGCTTCTTCTCCTGAATACGGGGATACCACATACGTGAGACTTTTTGGCAGTCTAGTCGCGTACATGACCCTGAAAACCAATTCAGGATTTCTAAGGGTGAAAATTGCTGATTTCACTACTCACTACCTATCACAGTTTCAGAGGTCATGAAATGCCCAGATAGCACAACTCCCCCCCAAATTGCCCCATTTTGGAAAGTAGACACCCCAAGCTATTTGCTGAGAGGCATGTTGAGTCCATGGAATGACAATTTTTATTTATTTTCACGAAGTTGTCACTAAATGATATATTGCTCAAACATGCCATGGGTATATGTGAAATTACACCCCAAAATACATTCTGCTGCTTCTTTGAATATGGGGATACCACATTTGGTGGTCTAGCTGCGTACAGGACCCTGAAAACCAATCACTGCCTTCAGGCTTTCTAAGGGCGTACATTTTTGATTTCACTCCTCACTACCTATCAGAGTTTCAGAGGCCATGGAATTCCCAGATAGCACAACCCCCCCCCCCCCCAAATGACCCCATTTTGGAAAGTAGACACCCCAAGCTATTTGCTGAGAGGCACATTGAGTATTTTGCAGATTTCGCTTTTTGTCACAAAGTTTTGAAATTTGAAAAAAGAAAAAAATAATACATTTTCCTTTTCTTTCTTCATTTTCCAAAACAGATAAGAGCTGCAAAATGCTCGCCATGCCTCTTAGCAAATACCTTGGGGTTTACTTTCCAAAATGTAGTCATTTGGGGGGCTTTTGTTCTACCTTAACATTTCAGGGCCT
Organism: Glandirana rugosa; assembly: GCA_018402905.1. Taxonomy (NCBI): domain Eukaryota; kingdom Metazoa; phylum Chordata; class Amphibia; order Anura; family Ranidae; genus Glandirana; species Glandirana rugosa. Next base: position 783,003 of record BLSH010014117.1, on the reverse strand, counting down.
CTGAAAACGCGATAGGTAGTGAGGAGTAAAATCATTTTACGCCCTTAGAAAGCCTGAAGATGGTGATTGGTTTTTAGGGTTCTGTACATGGCTAGGCTCCCAAAAAGTTTCACACATGTGGTATCCCCATACTCAGGAGAAGCAGCAGAATGTATTTTGGGGTGTAATTTCACATATACCCATGGCATGTGCGAGCAACATATCATTTAGTGACAACTTTGTGTAAAAAAAAAAAAAAAAATTGTGTATTTATTCCGAAACTTGTGGCAAAATATAAAATATTCCATGGATTCAACATGCCTCTCAGCAAATAGCTTGGGGTGTCTACTTTCCAAAATGGGGTCATTTGTAATTTGTTTTTTTTTTTGCTATCTGGGCATTTCATGGCCTCTGAAACTGGGATAGGTAGTGTGGAGTGAAAGCATACGTTTACGCCTTAGAAATCCTGAAGGCAGTGATTGGTTTTTGGGGTCCTGTATGCGGCTAGGCTCCCAAAAAGTCTCATACATCTGGTAACCTCTTACTCAGGAGAAGCAGCAGAATGTATTTTGGGGTGTAATTTCACATATACCCATGGCATTTGTGAGCAATATATAATTTCAGTGACAACATTGTGTAATTATTTTTATTTTTTTTTGCCATTTTTCAATCACTTGTGACAAAAAAATAAAATATTCCATGGACTCAACATGCTTCTCAGCAAATAGCTTGGGGGGGTTTGAACTGTCCTGGCATTTTATGCCCAACATCACCCACTCTTATAGCCACTTGAACCACCAAGTCTTTTCTGACACTTTTTGTTTACATGAAAAAATACTTTTTTTTTTTGCTCGAAAATCACTTTGAACCCCCAAACATATATTTTTTTAAAGCAGAGGCCCTACAGATTAAAATTGTGGGTGTTGCAATTTTTTTTTCACAAAGTATTTGCACAGCAATTTTTCAAACACAATTTTTAGGGAAAAATACACTTTTTTAAATTTTAATGCACAAAAACACACCATGGTGCCCAAATGTTTGGTGAAATATAAGAGATGATCTCATGCCGAGTACATAGACATCAAACATGAAATGCTTTAAAAATTACGCACACCCGCGCAGCAGAGACAAACTATATACATTTTTATAAACCTGGTTCCAGGTTAGGGTCTCTCAAAATGCGGTGACATCTTTGGAGACCCTGTGACAGTGTGCCCTATACCTGTGTAGTGCTGTACCGTACGCTAATACTCAACTAGTGTGGGGTAGCGCTGGAAACAGTCACCGATGCAAAGACCAGGCTGGTCAGGACAGGAGGGACAATAATAACGGGTGTCATGCCTGTATCCGCATCATCTGCAGACATGACATCTCTTTTGGGGGGCTCAGTTGAAAGGGGTACCAGGGATGGCATGTGGAAAATGCCACTCATGCAGCCGGTTTACTGCATTTGGATTGGAAAGTTGGGGTGCAGCACCATCTGGAAACAGAAGGGCTCTGACGATCTCTTCCTGGAATTTAAGGAAGGATCCAGTCCATCCTGACACTTTGTATAGCACATAAACATTCAGCAAATCCTAATGGAATAGGTATACAGACACTTTTTTGTACCAGCGCCTGACCTTACGGACAATTGGGTACGGCGCCAATAACTGGTCGTTGAGGTCCACCCCTCCCACATTTAGGTTATACTCGAGGACACAGAGGGGCTTCTCCACAACACCAGTCGCTGTTGGAATTTGGACTGCCGTGTCTGCGTGAAGGGAGGAAAGAACGAAAACAATCTTTGTATCCCTCCACTTCACCGCAAGCAAATTACTACTTCTCAAGCAGGCTCTCTCCCCCTGTCCAAGTCGGGATTCTATCAACCGTTGGGGGAAGCCCCAGCGATTAGGTCACATGGTGCCACATGTGGCAATTCCTTGTTTTAAAAGATGACTAAAAAAGTGGGACGCTTGAGTAGTAATTGTCCACGTGGTACCCCTTTCCGAATACGGGTGACACCAAGTCCCACACAACATTGACAGCGCTCCCTATGTAGTCTGGGCATCCTTGGGGCTCCGCGTGATTATCTTTTCCCTTGTAAACCATAAAACTATATGTATAGCCTGTGGCCCTGTCACAGAGCTTATACATCTTGACCCCATATCTGGCACGCTTGCTGGGGAGTAGGGATGGGCCGAACACCCCCCAGTTCAGTTCACACCAGAACATGCGAACAGGCAAAAAATTTGTGCGAACATTCGAACACCATTAAACTCTATGGGACCCGAACATGAATAATCAAAAGGGCTCATTTTAAAGGTTTATATGCAAGTTATTGCCCTAAAAAGTGTATGGGGACCCGGGCCCTGCCCTAGGGACATGTATGAATGCAAAAAAAAAGGTTTTAAATCAATCATGTTTTCAGGAGCAGTGATTTTAATAATGCTTAAAGTGAAACAATAAAAATTAAATATTCCTTTAAATAATGTGCCGGGGGGGGGGGGTCCCCCTTAGTCTGCCTGTAAAGGGGCACACCTCAGTGATGTTTAGAACACAGCCAGAGCAAAATTACATTTGTGAAGGAAAATTGTAATTTATTATCGCTGCTGTAATGTACAGGGTGGGCCATTTATATGGATACACCTTAATAAAATGGGAATGGTTGGTGATATTAACTTCCTGTTTGTGGCACATTAGTATATGTGAGGGGGGAAACTTTTCAAGATGGGTGGTGACCATGGCGGCCATTTTGAAGTCAGCCATTTTGAATCCAACTTTTGTTTTTTCAATAGGAAGAGGGTCATGTGACACATCAAACTTATTGGGAATTTCACAAGAAAAACAATGGTGTGCTTGGTTTTAACGTTACTTTATTCTTTCATGAGTTATTTACAAGTTTCTGACCACTTATAAAAGGTGATCAATGTGCTGCCCATTGTGTTGGATTGTCAATGCAACCCTCTTCTCCCACTCTTCACACACTAATAGCAACACCGCAGGAGAAATGACATCTGACACCCATAATGTTTTTCAAAATGGCTGACTTCAAAATGGCCGCCATGATCACCACCCATCTTGAAAAGTTTCCCCCCTCACATATACTAATGTGCCACAAACAGGAAGTTAATATCACCAACCATTCCCATTTTATTAAGGTGTATCCATATAAATGGCCTACCCTGTATTGTCAGCTCCCAGCAATATACAGAAAGATCACTGAAAAAATTTGCATAGGGTCCCTGCCAGTCCAAGCCAGGCACTTCGGGTCTGGTTTGGATTTTAAGGGGAACCCTGCGCCAAAATTTAAAAAAAAATTGATGTGGGTTTCCTCCTAGAATCCAAACCAGAACCTTATCCAAGCATGCAACCTGGCCAGCCAGGATGGGGGGGGGGGGGGACCGTACCAGGCTACATGCCCTCAACATGGGGAGTATGGGTGCTTTGGGGCAGAGGGAGCTCTGTGCCCCCCACCCCAAAGCACCTTGTCCCCATGTTGATAGGGACAAAAGCCTCTTCCCCATGACCCTGGGCTATGGTTGTGGATGTGGTCGGGCGGGGGGTTTATCGGAATCTGGAAGCTCCCTTTAATAAGGGGGCCCCCAGATCCCAACCTCCCCCACCTATGTGAATAAGTATCGGGTACATCGTAACCCTACTACTTCACCAAAAGTGTCAAAAAAAAGAAAAAAACACAGGAGACAATTAGGGACAAAAGTAAAGGAACAACAGCAGCGCCTGTAAGTGCAGTATATCCCAGTTTATTAAAAACAGTTAAAAAATATATACAATTACAATTGTGGGACGATTAGGGACAAGTCCTTTACTAAACAATAAATTTAAGTGTACTCTGTTGTAATCCATCGTCAATCGCGGTGAGCGACAGACCCGAAAAAAAAAAAAATGCAACAGCTCCTCCTGCATGGGAGAGCTCCCACCGACTGAGCTCTGTTTGCTGTGACACTTTATTTGTATGGCAGGGCGGGGCCGCTCGATCATGTACGCGCTTGACCGGCCCCCTCTGACATCACATGATGTCAGAAGGGGAGGGGTCGCTCACTTACATCGCCAGGTGGCCCCGCCTTGCCATATAAATAAACTGTCATAACAAACAGCGGGCAGACGGCGGGAGCCCTCCCATGGAGGAGGAGCTGTGTGCCCCGTCTGCGCACAATGCATTATGGGCATCCGCGGCAGTAAACTCGCTGCGAACGCCCCATAATGTTCTAAACTTACGTTCGACTCGAACCGCAGGACCATCCCTATTGGGGAAGTACTGTTTAAAATAAAGATGGCCAGAAAACTTAATCAGGGACTCGTCTATGCAGACAACTTGATCGGGAATAAACAAGGCTGCGAATTGTAGGTTGAAGTGGTTTACAAGGGGCCGAATTTTGTGGAGCCGATCAAATCCAGGGTCACCCCGAGGACAGCAGAGTTCTTTGTTGTTGCAGTGCATGAAAGCCAGGATCTGCTCGTATCGTGCCCTGGTCATGCAAGCAGAGAACACTGGCATATGGTGAATTGGGTCAGTGGACCAATATGACAGCAACTCAGATTTTTTACATATGCCCATGAGGAGGGAAAGGCCCAGAGAGGTCTTAAATTCAGAAACCGTAATAGGTTTCCATTCTCTGGCAAGTGACAATCGGGGATTAGCGGCGATAAATTGACCAGCATACAAATTGCTTTGGTCCACAATAGATCTATAGAGATTTTCGGTGAAAAACAGGGAATAAAAATCAATGGTCGTAAAATCAACTGTTTCCACCTGAATTCCGGGTTGGCCATAGAATGGAAGAAGTACGGGCACTGAATCAGTGGTGGGTTGCCAATCAGGGTTAGCGTATTCAACGGGAAGAGCACTATGGGCTCTGTGGGCCTGTCTTTGGCTTCTTCGTGGCTGTGGGACATTACTTGTGCTAGCCAAATCAGCTTGAACTGCACTTATGGGACTTGCCAGGTCACAAAGTGTTACTGCAGTACTGGTTGTACAACCAGGGTGTACTAGGCCGCTGGTGCTTGCCAGTTCACCAGAAAGATGAGCGGCGCTAGTACTGGCTCTCTGCTCCATATGAGAGCCCTGTGGTTCTTGCACCTCAACAACAGCAGAATGGGGTCAGTACCCCTGACCTTAGCAGGGACCACAACTCGTCAGAGCTATCTGTCAGGGAGCCGCTGCTCTCTACAGGTTCATATGCTGAGCCTGAATCTGAATCAGCATCGTGTAGGCCTCATCACTAGTATACCTTGGATTTGACATGTTGGACTCTAAATTTATTGATACACTAGTGTGACTCACAGGCAAAAAAGCGCACCTGGTTGTCAGAACCTGCTTCAAATCGCTACCAAAATCACTGTCAGCGTCCGCAGGAATCAGGTGTGAACTCTGCAAACACTGTAGATATGTGTGCTGTGCTTTGTAAGTGATAGTGATCTATTAGATACTGCACTTGGATGGGCTGGGCTGGGTGGAGGGGCTAAATGCAGGTGCTAGCAGATATCTGGGCTGATCCCGCTAACACCACGTTTTTACAACACTAAGGTACTGGGGATGCTAATCTAGATCTGATCATCAGATCACAGATATTGATCTGTTCAAATACTATACTACTTACTGACCTATCTAGTGTATATGTGTGCGTGTCAGAGTACCTGACTAATCTGACCCTGCTGGGGAATGACACTGACCATAAATGGCGCTAAAACCTAACTGAGGTCACCACCGGGCGATCAAGGGATTGAAACCTATATAAGGTGTATATATATATATATATAGAAACTCTAAGAACAGAGGCAGTGAGGTGGTACATTTATATTTCTTGGAAACATAAGAAATTATTACAGTGAGTTTTTGAGATATAATAATCATGTTTTAGGAATCTTGCACTTTGGTGGAAAATCATTCTATTCTCCTACCAGGATTTCAGAATTTCTCACCTGCTAAAAGATGTTCTACAGTATCTCACAAAAGTGAGTACACCCCTCACATTTTTGTAAATATGTTATTCTATCTTTTCATGTGACAGCACTGAAGAAATGACACTTTGCTACAATGTAAAGTAGCGAGTGTACAGCTTGTATAACAATGTAAATTTGCTGTTCCCTCAAAATAACTCAACACAGCCATTAATGTCTAAACCGCTGGCAAAAAAAGTGAGTACACCCCTAAGTGAAAATGTCCAAATTGGGACCAATTAGCCATTTTCCCTCCTCTGTGTCATGTGACTTGCTAGTGTTACAAGGTCTCAGGTGTGAATGGGGAGCAGGTGTGTTAAATTTGGGTTATCGCTCTCACTCTCTCATACTGGTCACTGGATATTCAGCATGGCACCTAATGGCAAAGAACTCTCTGAGGGTCTGAAAAAAAGAATTGTTGCTCTACATAAAGATGGGCTAGCCTATAAGAAGATTGCCAAGACCCTGAAATTGAGCTGCAGCACGGTGGCCAAGACCATACAGCTGCTTAACAGAACAGGTTCCACTCAAAACAGGTCTCGCCATGGTCGACCAAAGAAGTTGAGTGCACGTGCTCAGCGTCATATCCAGAGGTTGTCTTTGGGAAATAGACATATGAGTGCTGCCAGCATTGCGGCAGAGGTTGAAGGGGTGAGGGGTCAGCCTGTCAGTGCTCAGACCATATGCCGCACACTGCATCAAATTGGTCTACATGGCTGTCATCCCAAAAGGAAGCCTCTTCTAAAGATGATGCACAAGAAAGCCCACAAACAGTTTGCTGAAGACAAGCAGACTAAGGACATGGATTACTGGAACCATGTCTTGTGGTCTGATGAGATCAAGATAAAACTTATTTGGTTCAGATGGTGTCAAGCGTGTGTGCAATCAGGTGAAGAGTGCAAAGTGTGTCTTGCCTGCAGTCAAGCATGGTGGTGGGAGCATTATGGTCTGGGGCTGCATGAGTGCTGCCAGCACTGGGGAGCTACAGTTCATTGAGGGAACCATGAATGCCAACATGTACTGTGACATACTGAAGCAGAGCATGATCCCATCCCTTCAGAGACTGGACCGCAGGGCAGTATTCCAACATGATAACAACCACAATCACACCTCCAGACGATCACTGAATTGCTAGAGAAGCTGAGGGTTAAGGTGATGGACTGGCCAAGCATGTCTCCAGACCTAAACCCTATTGAGCATCTGTAGGGCATCCTCAAACAGAAGGTGGAGGACCGCAATGTCTCTAACATCCACCAGCTCCATGATGTCGTCATGGAGGAGTGGAAGAGGACTCCAGTGGCAACCTGTGAAGCTCTGGTGAACTCCATGCCCAAGAGGGTTAAGGCAGTGCTGGAAAATAATGGTGGCCACACAAAATAATGACACATTGGGCTCAATTTGGACATATTGACTTTTGTTGCCAGCGGTTTAGACATTAATGGCTTTGTGTTGAGTTATTTTGAGGGGACATCAAATTTACACTGTTACACAAGCTGTACACTCACTACTTTACATTGTAGCAAAGTGTAATTTCTTCAGTGTTGTCACATGACATGAAAAGATATAATAAAATATTTATAAAAAATCTGAGGGGTGTACTCACTTTTGTGAGATACTGTGTATGTATATATATATATATATATATATATATACACACACACAGCGTATTGAGTGTACACTATATATCAGTG
>BLSH010014117.1:742510-756752 GCA_018402905.1 Glandirana rugosa | reverse complement strand
GACTTAGTGATTAGTTGTGTCTTTAGTCCGTACAGATTTGATTTTTTTATAAGTACGTCGCATAAACCTAATTTAGTGTTTATATCACGTCAAGAAGGTCTGAAGTTATTTTGGTTATTCGACATGTTTATAGGATTATGTCACCTTTGCACTTACTAATAGGTCGCACGACCTTTTATATACAATAAACGTACTGTGAGAATATAACCCCTGTTCTCGGAGAAGGGGTGTTGGGACCCGACACCAACACACCCACACCCCCGCCCCCCGAATAACCTTATGGGGATGATGAAGTGGTTTTCACAAATTTTTTTCCGTGCGATCGTTCGGGTTCCGTCCGGACCCGGACCCGGACTTTGTCCCGAAGTTCGGACGGACCAGCAGAACCCGAACTTCCAGGTGTTCGCTCAACTCTAGTCCCTAATTGTCTCCTGTGGTCTTTTTTTTAAACACTTTTGGTGAAGTAGTAGGGGTATTCCAATAAGCCCCCCGCCCCCACACCCACACAACCACAGCCCAGGGTTGTGGGGAAGAGGCTCTTGTCCCCAATATAAGAGTGTCATGCAAATAACATATATTTTCCAGCACGCTGGATAATCATTCACGTTTCCACTGTATTAGGATATTTGTACAGCTTATTGGTTTTATTGAAGTCTGGAAGAACTGCACTATATTTGTGATTTAATCCAAATACGCTGCATGAATATTTTTTTAGTTTAGACATGCCTGATTTCTGTGTTGATTAGTGATTCAGAATCATACAGTATAAATATCAGGTTTTCTTTCTTACAGTAATTCAACACCATCGTCCTACTTAAATTGCCACTGAAGGCCAAAGCTTATTTTTAACCAGAAGGGTTTACCCCCTTCATGACCAGACCATGTTTTGCTATTCAGCACTGTGCTATTTTAACTGGCAAGTGTGTGGTCATGCAACACTGCACGCAAATTAAATTTATACCATTTATTTCACAAAATTATAGCTTTCTTTTGGTGGTATTTAATCACCACAGAGTTTTTTTTATTTTTTCTTACTTTTTGCTATATAAACTAAAATTTTGGAAAAAACTGTATTTTCTGCATAGAAAATCAAACTTCTTCATAAATTTGGACCAAAATGTATTCTGCTACATGTCATTGGTAAAAAAAAAATCCTAATAAGTGTATATTAATTGGGATTTGTGTGAAAGTTATAGTGTCTACAAATTATGGTAAATTTATTTGAAAATTGATCATTCCTGATGTACTGACACCCAAATTACCCCTTTTTGGAAAGTAGACATTCTGAACTATTTAGTAAGAGGCATGGCGAGTTGTTTGAAATTTGTATTTTTTTTGTCACAATTTTTTAGAAAATGAAGAAATTAAATACATTTTTTTCCCTTTTTTTTTTTTTTCAATATACTGTCACCAGTGCAGTACAGTGGCATCATATGACTGGTGTGACGATGATCAGGGATACGTTTTTATTACATTTTTTAAGCATTTTCTTTTTTTGTTGTACATCCTGTCATCGGAGTAGTTTAGTGTCCCCATAGTGACACTGTACTACATTGGGGGGTGATCATGGATTTTTTTACACTGTTATTGCTTATACAGTGTGGATCACAACAGAAGTAATCATTTTAGCTGTCATGAATGGGTTACCAGTCATGAAAAGCTTGCATATGGTTGTAATCTGTGATTAGCAACAGCTAATCACATAGTACAGGTAGTCAGTCATAATGTGATTGAGGGGGACAATCACAGATCACAACCACCTTCCCTGTTTAGAAAGCATACAGGTGCTGGCTCTGCAGTAGTAGTGATGATCACAAAAATTGCCCCCCCCCCCCCACCTGGACTGACCACAGTTTTTACAGCATGACATCATTACGGAACCAGGTGTCCGCGTAAATTATTATTATTATATAGGATTTATATAGCGCCGGCAGTTTGCGCAGCGCTTTACAACATTAGGGCAGACAGTACAATTACAATACAATTCAACACAGAAAGAATCAGAGGGCCCTGCCCATTAGAGCTTACAATCTAGAAGGGAGGGTCAAGTGATACAAAAGGGTAATAACTGTGGGGGATGAGCTGATGAAGAAAATAAAAGTGCAGTTGTTAGGTGGAGGCATGATAGGCTTCTCTGAAGAGAAAAGTTTTCAGGGATCGCCTGAAAGTGGATAGATGTGGAGACAGTCTGACAGATTGGGGTAGGGAATTCCAGAGGATGGTAGAGGTTCGGGAGAATTCCTGCAGGCGAATATGGGAGGAGGTGATGAGGGAGCTGGAGAGCAGGAAGTCTTGGGAGGAACGAAGAGGACAATTAGGTTGGTATTTTGTGACTAGGCTAATGATGTAGCTGGGAGCAGAGTCGTGGATGGATTTGTAACTTATTGTTAATATTTTGAATTTAATTTGTTGGGCGAGTGGCAGCCAATGGAGGGATTGGCAGACAGGGATAGCAGACACTGAGCGGTTTGTAAGGTGGTTGAGTTTGGCAGCAGTATTCATGATGGACTGAAGGGGGGATAGTCTATTTAAAGGTGAGCCAATGAGTAAACGTAAAGACCTATAGAATACCCGAGGCTAGGCGCGAAGCAGTTGTGAATGAAATAAAGAACATGTTAGAGTTGGATGTGATAGAGGAGTCCCACAGTGACTGGTCAAGTCCCATAATGCTAGTCCCAAAGCCAGATGGCACTATAAGGTTTTGTAATGATTTCCGGAAGTTGAACAGCGAGTCCAAATTTGATGCGTACCCAATGCCTCGGGTCAACGAGCTTGTTGACAGATTGGGAAGGGCCAGGTACATAACTACGTTAGACCTGACTAAAGTTTATTGGCAGATACTCCTACAGAGTCTGCAAAAGAGAAGACTGCCTTTTCTACTCCTGAGGGGTCATTCCAATATAAGCGGATGCCTTTTGATTTGCATGGTGCTTCTGCCTCATTCCAGAGACTGATGGATAAGACACTGAGACCACATCGCCAATACGCAGCAGCCTATTTTGACGATGTAGTCATCCACAGCCCAGATTGTCTGTCTCATTTGCCCCAGGTGCAAGCAGTAGTAGATTCCCTTAGAAAAACTCACTGCCAACCACAAAAAGTGTGCCATAGGCTTGGAGGAGGCCAAATACCTTGGCTACATTATTGGTTGAGGGCTGATTAAACCTCAGATCAATAAGATTGAGGCGGTTCAAAAATGGCCCCAACCTATAAATAAGAAGCAAGTTTTTTTCTGGGGATCACAGGGTACTACAGGCGTTTTATACCCAATTTTGCCACCATTGCAACCTCACTGACAGACCTGACGAAGGCTAGAGGGTCGGTCATGATTAAGTGGAATCCTGAGGCAGAAAAGGCATTTCAAATGTTGAAGCAAGCCCTTTGTGCACAACCGGTGCTCGTGACCTTAGATTTCATAAAGGAGTTTGTCGTACAGATGGACTCCTCTGATGAGGGACTGGGTGTGGTACTGTCCCAAATCAGAGACGGTGAGGAGCTCCCGGTTGTTTACCTGAGCAGGAAGCTTAACAGACATGAGAAAAACTATGCCATTATTGAGAAGGAATGTTTGGCTATCAAATGGGCCTTACAGGCCCCAAAATATTACCTGTTGGGGAGACCATTCAAACTAGTCAGTGACCATGGCCGTCTGAAATGGATGTGTGATAACAAGGAGAAAAACAGTCGTGTGACAAGGTGGTTCCTTGCTCTGCAACCATTCACATTTACAGTGGAACATAAAGCTGGGAAACTCAAGAATAATGCAGATGCCCTTTCCCATGTCTATTGTCTGGTTGAGACAGTTGCTTAGCCACAGGGGCTTGAGCAGAGGGGGTGATATGTGACATTATGAAAGGTGAGGTGATCGATGGATGTTATGTTTCACCTCGCATGCGTTCATTTTCAGTGAACTAAGGCAAAATCCGGTCCAGGTGTTACCAGCCACCTTAGCAGGGTTGGTTCTGGGCCAGATTTTGTGGTAAGCTTGTGGTCCACCAACAGGTGGTATAAATAAGCAGGAGTAGAGCAAAGATTTGCTCTGGTCAGGGACTCAGGAGCCATCAAGCCTGAGAGAGCTGATGAACTGAAATTTGCTTTATGGCTGAAACAAAAGGTTTGCATTACGTTTGTGGGTGACTGGGAAAAGCCTTTCACCACTCAGTTAGGAAAACTGGAAATGTTTAGTAAGAGCCTGGATGGCAAGGATTTATTTTTTTTGTTTGATTTTCATGCAACCTTTTAAAATAAAACTGGCTATAAGTCAGCTTTTAAGTAAACCTGCCCTTTTTCCCGGGGAAGGTGATCCCCATTGAGCTAACCCCCCACAATATATATAATGAACATCTCTAATGGCAGGGGGCAGTTAGAGATTGTTCCCATAGCTGGAGGTAATAGTTCCAGTTGAACATGAAGAAATTATGAGTGAATAAAAACTCTAAACACATCAAGATGAATTATTGGAGAACGAGGGAGAACCGGCCAGAACTACTCAAGAAATAGGATACTGCTCTCAAACCCAGGGCATGAGGGATCAATGAATAAAGATTGGAAACATCAAATCAATCCATTGATAATCCTCTCTCCATACAAAATCTTTCAATTTAAACAATAATTGGTGTCTCTAAGAAAACCTGGCAGCTCCATGACTAGTGGCTGTAACTGTTGGTCCAGCCAATGACCCAAACGTTCATTTAGGGAACCAATTGTAGCCACAATGGGTCTGCCAGCAAGTGGATTTAACCCCTTGTGTACTTTTGGAAGGTGATGGAAACCCGGTATCACTGGAAAATCAGGAATGAATAAATCTCTTTCCTTAGGGGTGAAAATCCTTGCGACTACCGCTCTATCCAAAAGATTAGAAAGTTACAATTTAAAGGATGTGGTGGGGTCACCTCTGAGCTTGCGATAGGTCCCTGCATCAGACAACTAACATAAAGCTTCGCTGAATCGAGAACTACAACCAAACTCCCCTTGTCCGCTTTCCAATTTTCTCATCTTTATTTAGGTTGTTAAGGGACTCTATCTCTTCTGCAGTAAGATTGTTAGGGATCCCATCCTTCATACTAGCACACGCCAGGTGAATCAAATCCCTCTTCACCAGCTTCTGAAATAGATCCATATCCTTGCCTCTGGATCCTACTAGTTGAAAATCCAATTTTTGTTTAAATGGAACACCTGTATGTTCAGAATAAGGTTCATTGGGGCAAGAATTGGATTCAGAAGCTAGATCGCTAAGATCACATAATATACATGCATCCAAAATAGAAGGGGGAGAGGGACATGATTTACTTACCAATGGTTGTTCCTCTACTGTTTCATCATCCATCCCATCGGGTACATTAAAGTAATGCTTCTTTAAAGTTAATGTTTGAGAAAATTTATAAACATCTAGAATTGTTACGAATAAATCGAAAAGGTTGGCAGGGCAAAAATGTAAACCCCTAGACAAAAGAGTCTCATCAGATGTTGACAACGGACATTTAGAAAGATTGATCACATTCAACGTTGAAGCCGATCTCATAGTTAATAACGGTCCTCGTTTGTCTTTTTTGTGCTTTTTGCCTCCCCTCTTGTTTTACGGGTTTTTTTGTTGGTTTTTTTCTTCTTTTTCTTGCTGTCCTTGTGGGCGCCATGGTTTAAATCCTTTTTTTCAGCATTATTCAATGATCGGCCCATTTTGGGAGAGGAATCAGAAGCTGTAATAGCAAAAGTGTCATTGGTCGGTTCGCTTTCTGGATCAGGAAAGCTTACTCGCTTTTTAATAGGGGTTTTCCGGGGCTGGCCAAAATTAAAAGAAGGTTTTTTCCATATATAAACATTATTGTTTTTATAATCTATGCGATCTCTCATTAACTTCTCTTTCATGGTAGCAATTACTTTTCTCTCCAACTTGACAAGTCTTACATTTAACTGGCCATGCAATGTACTGAAATTGTCAAGATTTTATTGAGCTGATAAATCCTTCTGAATGCTGGACACTTCACTCTGTAAGCGATCCAAGTCCTTCTTTTTAGATTTCACGATGATCCTCATTAATTTAAAAGAGCATGCAGACAGAGTGTTAGTCCATTCTTGCTTCAAATCCTCATCAGAACGGTCAAAAGTGGGGGATTTTTTAATTCTCAATCCACGAGGAATTTGTTCCAAAGGGAGATATTCATTGAAGGTATTTACATCCCAGTATGATCTAATTTTCTTCGCCATGAGACTTTCCAACCTCCGAAAGGTACATTTTAAAATAATGTTGTCAGCATCTGATGACTGTAAAATTCTACCTTGTTGACCTGAGCAGAGGGGATTGTCAGATGGTGCTGTAAGGGCCCTGCTATACTCGACCTCTGATTCCACGGTAACAGGTGCGGATTCAGCCATGACCTTTGTTTGTTTAAACAGGGAAATCAAAAGCATATGAAGTTCTTATAAAGTAATTCAGGTGGCTAGGCTATATCTATGCCGAGCAGTATTTAATAGTTGATAAAAAGGAAGATATACAGTCAGGTCCATAAATATTGAGACATGGACACAATTGTAATGTTTTTGGCTCTATACACCACCACAATGGATTTGAAATGAAAGGAACAAGATGTCATTTAACTGCAGACTTTCAGCTTTAATTTGAGGGTATTTATATCCAAATCAGGTGAACAGTGTAGGAATTACCACAGTTTGTATATGTGCCTCCCACTTTTTAAGGGACCAAAAGTAATGGGACAGATTAACAATCATAAATCAAACTTTCACTTTTTAATACTTGGTTGCAAATCCTTTGCAGTCAATTACAGCCTGAAGTCTGGAACGCATAGACATCACCAGACGTTGGTTTAATCCCTGGTGATGCTCTGCCAGGCCTCTACTGCAACTGTCTTCAGTTCCTGCTTGTTCTTGGGGCATTTCCCCTTCAGTTTTGTCTTCAGCAAGTGAAATGCATGCTCAATCGGATTCAGGTCAGATGACTGACTTGGCCATTGCATAACATTCCACTTCTTTCCCTTAAAAAACTCTTTGAATATGAGCAGATAATATTGCCCGAAACACTTCAGAATTCATCCTGCTGCTTTTGTCAGCAGTCACATCATCAATAAATACAAGAGAACCAGTTCCATTGGCAGCCATACATGCCCACGCCATGACACTACCACCACCATGCTTCACTGATGAGGTGGTATGCTTTGGATCATGAGCAGTTCCTTTCCTTCTCCATACTCTTCTCTTCCCATCACTCTGGTACAAGTTGATCTTGGTCTCATCTGTCCATAGGATGTTGTTCCAGAACTGTGAAGGCTTTTTTAGATGTTGTTTGGCAAACTCTAATCTGGCTCTCCTGTTTTTGAGGCTCACCAATGGTTTACATCTTGTGGTGAACCCTCTGTATTCACTCTGGTGAAGTCTTCTCTTGATTGTTGACTTTGACACACATACACCTACCTCCTGGAGAGTGTCCTTGATCTGCCCAACTGTTGTGAAGGGTTTTTTCTTCACCAGGGAAAGAATTCTTCGGTCATCCACCACAGTTGTTTTCTGTGGTATTCCGGGTCTTTTGGTGTTGCTGAGCTCACCGGTGCGTTCTTTCTTTTTAAGGATGTTCCAAACAGTTGATTTGGCCACACCTAATGTTTTTGCTATCTCTCTGATGGGTTTGTTTTTTTTTTTCAGCCTAATGATGGCTTGCTTCACTGATAGTGACAGCTCTTTGGATCTCATATTGAGAGTTGACAGCAACAGATTCCAAATGCAAATAGCACACTTGAAATGAACTCTGGACCTTTTATCTGCTCCTTGTAAATGGGATAATGAGGGAATAACACACACCTGGCCATGGAACAGCTGAGCAGCCAATTGTCCCATTACTTTTGGTCCCTTAAAAAGTGGGAGGCACATATACAAACTGTTGTAATCCCTACACTGTTCACCTGATTTGCATGTAAATACCCTCAAATTAAAGCTGAATGTCTGCAGTTAAAGCACATCTTGTTTGTTTCATTTCAAATCCATTGTGGTGGTGTATAGAGCCAAAAAGATTAGAATTGTGTCGATGTCCCAATATTTATGGACCTGACTGTATAATTCTAAATTAGTCATATATGGTAGATGAATAATAGGAGCAAGGCTGGAGGGGCAAAATGCCAGATTGGCTTTCCAGTGTGCAATGGGTGCAGATGAAGCACACAATGTGTACAGGCAGTGCAGACAGTCCCAGTCACCAAGAGTATTCCTAGCCTCTCACCTCCCTGATCCGACCCTGTGCGGATCAAACAGCTTCTCACACCCTCCACTAGTCAGAATAAGGATGGCATCTCAGACAGGTATCACCAAAATCCCAGATGATCACAGGTCTCTGCAGCAATGGCTACTAACCACATCCAAGGCTCCAAAACCATTTATAAAGAAGAAATACAGGCTCTAGTGCTCACTCTCCTATGCAGAGTCCCATCACCTCCTCTCTCTCCGTGCTCAGGGTATGGCCCATTCTGTACTCTGTAGGAATCCCTCCCCCATGCAATCAGACCTAAGTGAAAACACACATGGAAAGACAATCGTGGGGTTTGAGAGAATTAGGAAGATTATCATAAAATATCTCCCTGTGTTGTCCAATGATCCCGTATATGCACAGATTTTATCTGGCGGTATACGGGTGGTCTCCAGAAGGGCTCCCACTCTGGGTAGATGGCTGTCTATGAGTTTGTATACCAATAAACAGCCACCTTCCCATTAGTTACAATTTAAGGGTACATTCAAGTGCGGTATGAACAGCTGCTCATACTGCTCTTTTGTCAAGAGAGGGGGCACAGTGCTTTCAATGGATTCAGGCAAATGCTTCAAAATCTCGTCCTTTATTAATTGCAACACACATTTTTTAGTCTATGTAATTACATGTACCCTGTGCCATATTCAATATGTGGGTTGGATGTCCCGCAGGTTGAGAGACTGGCTACATGATCACCTATATGACATAGAAAAAGACCACTCTACAAATGTGGCAAGGCATTGGGTTGAACATCACAATAAAGACGTGTCAAGCCTAGCTATTCAGGGAATGGATAAGGTTACTATGCCTGCCAGAGGGGTGATAAATTCAATATTCTATGCAGAAAAGAGGTTATCTGGATATTTACTTTAAATGCCAGGAAGCCAATAGGTTTAAACTTTGAGTGGGACGTTTCCCACTACTTTGAATAATCTCTAACTGCCCCCTGCCATTAGAGATATCTATTTTATATATATATATACAGTTGCAAGAAAAAGTATGTGAACCCTTTGGAATGATATGGATTTCTGCACAAATTGGTCATAAAATGTGATCTCATCTTCATCAAACAATAGACAATCACAGTCTGCTTAAACTTAAAACACACAAAGAATTAAATGTTACCATGTTTTTATTGAAAACACCATGTAAACATTCACAGTGCTGGTGGAAAAAGTATGTGAACCCTAGACTAATGACATCTCCAAGAGCTAATTGGAGTGAGGTGTCAGCCAACTGGAATCCAATCAATGAGATGAGATTGGAGGTGTTGGTTACAGCTGCACTGCCCTATAAAAAACACACACCAGTTCTGGGTTTGCTTTTCACAAGAAGCATTGCCTGATGTGAATGATGCCTCACACAAAAGAGCTCTCAGAAGACCTACGATTAAGAATTGTTGACTTGCATAAAGCTGGAAAGGGTTATAAAAGTGTCTTCAAAAGCCTTGCTGTTCATCAGCCTTGCGCATGAGACGTACTTGGACATTCCAACATGACAATGATCCAAAACACAAGGCCAAGTTGACCTGTCATCGGCTACAGCAGACTAAAGTGAAGGTTCTGGAGTGATCGTCTCAGTCTCCTGACCTCTCTGGGGAGATCTCAAACGTGCAGTTCATACGAGACAGCCCAAGAATTTCCAGGAACTGGAGGCTTTTTGCTAAGAGGAATGGGCAGCTTTACCATCTGAGAAGATAAAGAGTCTCATCCACAAATACCACAAAAGACTTTAAGCTGTCATGGATGTTAAAGAGGGCAATGCACGGTATTAAGAACTGGGGTATGTACATTTTTGATCAGGGTCATTTGATTAGTTTCTGTTGTCATTATGATTTAAAAAGAGTAAACACAATTGATTGATAATAAATGGCTTCAGCCAAACACTAACCATGAGTGAAAGAAAAGTTTTTGTGTAATCATTCATATTCTCTGAAAAATTACCAAGAAATCATAAATTCTGCCAGGGTATGTAAACTTATGAGCACAGCTGTGTATATATATATATATATGTGTGTATATATATATATATATACAGTGGCGTAGCTAGAACCTTCAGGGCCCCAGTGCAAGAAACCATGAAGGGCCCCCCTGACCCACAACCTGGACTCTTCCCTCCGAGCCAGGTGGCGGAACTCCAGGGTCCCAATTATGAACTTTGTGACCCCTGTAGTTCCGCCACTGGTATCAGTCCTTTTTTTATTTTATTTTTGTTATTTTATTTATTATTTTTCTTTGCAATATTATTTTTTACGAGCCTAAACAGACCTCCGATATTCCACCTTTGAGACAGAGAAGGAGACAGCCCTCAATCTCCTCCTCTGCAGCCTCAGCTCCACAGAAAAAATGGACAGGAGTAGCTCTGTAAAGAGGTTCCTGTCCATTCATAAACTGAAGCATAGTAAACACAGTTTACTATGCCACAGTTATGAATAGACATAGTCGGTGATCCCTTTACCAGCCCCTTCCCCACTCTCCATCTTGACAGATCCCCCACAGCAGCCAGTGAGAGAAGGGATGGGGTATCCGGCAGAGCTGCAAAGGACAAGGGGGTCCGGGAAAAAGCACAGGGAGGCTGGAGAGCACACAGGGGGCAGCGGAAAAAAGCTGGATAGGAGGAGGGACTGGTACCACTAGACCCCCCTGTCCTCCAGCCATCCCACACTGGTATGGCTAGACCCCCCCTGTCCTTCGTCCACCCCACGCTGATACTTTTGTACCCCCCAGCCTCCAGCCACCATGCTGATACTGTTGTTTCCTTCCCCAATATCTTCAGTGACTCCAAACTGGTACTGCTGGACACCCCCCCATCCTCCTGCCAAACCACTGCTAGACCGCTCTCTGTCCTCCAGGCACCCCATGCTGGTACTGCTTTACCCCCCCAGCATCCAGTGACCCCCGCTGGTACACCCCCCAAATCCCCAAGTGGGAGATGGGAGGTCCTGTCCCCAGGGCAGATGTGGTCCCTGTCCCCAGGAGAAATGGGGTCCCATGTCCCTAAGCAAGATGGGGTCCTTGTTTCGAAGGTTGATGGGAACCCCCTTCCCCAGGGCAAGTGGAAGCCCTGTCCCCAGGTCAGACGAACTCCCTGTCCCCAGGGCAGATGGGGGCCCTGTCCCCAGGACAGATGGAGTAGGGTATGAGTCGTTTCACTCACCATGACTAAGCTGCAGGGTCAGGTTGATGGAGCGCAGGCACTAATAGGATGCATACTGTGCTGCGCCTGGCCGCCCTCCAAGCATGTATCCATGGTCCGCTGGGCTCCCACCAGCAGCACAGACAGGGCTGATCAGCATGGGAGGCCACATCACTCTCCAAGGGAGATCTGTGTATGACAGGGAGATAAGGGGAGCAGGGCAGAGAGACAAGCTTGCAGCGTCCTCTAGGGAGCTGGCTCTCATAGGGCTGCACGATGCCTCTGTGTGCTGAATGTTTAGGAGAAGCATGTGCCAGAGGGCTGTGCCTGGGCTCTGTTACAAAGGAGTGGATGGAGTGACTCGTGGAGGGGGGGACGGGACTCTGGCTGGATGGACACTGGACCGAACAGCACTGTATGGGGAAGGAGAGAGGGACCGGAGGAGCCGGCTAAAGAGACGCGGGTGTGGGATTGTGCGATTAGCAGCCAGTGCGGAAGAGCAGGGAGCTCTGCTACCAACACCGTCCTCCAGCCACTGGGGTGCTCGTACTACAACCCACCCAGCTGCCTATGCTGGCTCAAGCTGGCACCAGCCCTACATACATGGGGGCCATACGGGCCCCCTGCAGCATGGGGCCAGGTAGCAATTGCAATCCCTGCACCCTCTGTAGCTACGCCCCTGTATATATATATATATATATATATATATATATATATATATACACATATATATTTCTTCTTGTCTGATTGCATGAGGGAGAGATTCCTACAGAGCCTGATTTTTGGTTGTTTTTTCTATCCCCATATATGCAAGAGATCATATTGTATTCCCCAGCTATGATTAAGCATCTTTGTTGATGTGAAAAGCTTAAGCTGCCTGCCTATCCTGTACCTCTGTATCCATGTCGTGACTGTTTTGGATCTATTGGAGTTGCACAATAAAGGTGTTGCATCAGAGAGTGGCCGTCGAGCAATTATTGTGATCATCATGACCAAAATACTTGTATTTGCTTGCTGGTAGCTAACGTTTTTCTGCACTGAATATAATTAATTTTCCCTGGATCTTTCAAGTATGATTTTCAAATGGTAACACTACACCCCCAGGTGCTCAATGTACATTGTAAGGATTTTAACACACTTTGTTGCAAATTCCTACAATTTTTCTTGATCCGAAGAAATAGCTGTTTGCTTTACCATGCCCTTTCCAGGTAGATTCCTGAATTGGAGGGTATGTACTGTCGTGCTTATGAGGAAACTTTTTCCTGCACGGTATTTATGTATAAGTTCTTTTTATACGAGAGTATCTTTAAGATACAGGATTCAAACAATATGAACACAGACTAAAAAAATTTGGATATTTATTAGTCAGACATGTATTCATACAAATATAGTTATATATAGGTGGACACAAACAATACTACATAAAATTTTAGATAACTGAAATACCTGCTAATGGGGAGTATTAATACTCTTTATATACACAAAGTTTGTAAGACATCTCTATAAAATTTGTAACCAAAAAAAAAAAAGTGACAATTAGACAGAGCATCGATATTTCACAAATTAAACCGTTACTATACTGCAGGTAAGTAAGTGATCAATATCATGAAATAACAATTGGATGTCTGCTATGTCATGAGGATAAAACTCCGAAAATTAGAATAATAAGAATAAATGTACGTTTTAGAGAAAAATCTACCATGTGTTACTAATTCGAGAGAAGTACTTATCTGAGTGTACCTAATAATAAACAATAGTTCAATAATTCCTATTCACAAAAACAATTCAAATCAAGGTAAAACTAGTCAATATAATTACACTTTTAAAAGTATCTACTGGTTTAATGTGATAGTTACCAAAGTTCAATATGGCTTCGGCTTCCAAAGACGGGGCAGCGTTTTGAGTCCTTAGAGTTTCATAGCAGGAAGTATAATGGAGTCCTTATGAGCTTGGAGAGTGTATGAATGGATAGAGGTGTGGATGTGATGGACCGGATGTCTGTTGGGGTATGTATCCGACCATCCATTGGGAACTTTGTCCCTCCCTTTTATTTCGTCCAATACAATACTCTCATAAAAATTTTCCTAACCTGGCCCACGAGGAGGGACGTCAATTTCATTGGGTGAGGGGTTAATCTCCACCCAGCCAGGATGTGCCTCTTGAGAAAATTGTCACTGCCCCTAGAACCACCCGGGATCATCTTTCAGCAGAAATGTTTAATTAATTTAAACTATTTTCTAAGTATTTCTTGGAAAATGTTATATTTTTGTACTATGTCTCTGACTATTTTATTGTTAATGTATCTTCTAATATTTAAGAGTGATGGTCACCAGTATGATATAAGGGTAAAATTAATACCTCATAAAATGATTGAATATGAATATCTATATGACCCTTGCAGATACTATGATTAACCACTTGACAACTGGGCACTTAAACCCCCTTCCTAACCAGACCAATTTTCAGCTTTCAGCGCTCTCACACTTTGAATGACAATTACTCAGTCATGCAACATTGTACCCATATGAAATTTGCGTCCTTTTTTTCACACAAATAGAGCTTTCTTTTGGTGGTATTTAATCATCGCTGGCTTTTTTATTTTTTGCGCTATAATTAAAAAAAGACCGAAAATTTTGTAAAAAAAATAATTTTTCTTTGTTTCGGTTATAAAATTTTGAAAATTAGTAATTTTTCTTCATAAATTTTGGCCAAAATTTATACTGCTATATATCTTTGGTAAAAAAAAAACAAATTTGTGTATATTATTTGGTCTTTGTGAAAGTTATAGAGTCTACAAGCTATGGTGCCAATCACTGAAAATTGATCACACTTGATATATTGACGGCCTATCTCATTTCTTGA
>BLSH010014117.1:725726-737124 GCA_018402905.1 Glandirana rugosa | reverse complement strand
TATATTATATATATATATATATATATATATATATATATATATATATATATATATAATTGGTACATATGTTTTTATACAGATCTATATGTCACGGAACTTTTTCATAAGTATGGGGAACTTTAAAAGGTGTAAAACAGTACAATGTTGGTTTTTACATTTACATAAAATAATCCTAAAATACACTATTTGGTTGTGTTTCACCGTGTATTAACACTTCACCTACCTTTTACTATTTACCAAAAGTTGTAAAAAATGTTTATTTATAGACTTTTCACACCCCACGTAAACATAAGTCGGGGGAAATGAGACTGTGCGGATTGATTTTAGATCACTTTGGTTAACGGAAGTCTTCAGTGGCTTAATCATTTATCTCAGGTGGAATATATATATATATATATATATATATATATATATATATATATATATATATTATATCATTCACAACAATCATTGGATATACTTGAAATAGACTTTACATCAAAATGATATATAGATTTTTGTGTCTGAATCTTCCCTGGGTTAAACAAATATTCAGAAAGCAAGTGTTTGGACATCCTTCAACTTGTTTAGATAGTATTTAACTGGATAGCTTATTGGGAGTCTTTCTTTGTATTTTCACCAGGCGAAACAATGGTGGCTTAGTTAGTCTGTAACTTGCAACAATCAACTTCTTTAAGGACAATGGGAGACTTTAAGTATTCAATTCGTACAAACATAGGCCATTTCTTTACAAGTTTCTGACCACTTATAAAATGTGTTCAATGTGCTGCCCATTGCGTTGGATTGTCAATGCAACCCTCTTCTCCCACTCTTCACACACTGATAGCAACAGCGCAGGAGAAATGCTAGCACAGGCTTCCAGTATCCGTAGTTTCAGGTGCTGCACATCTCGTATCTTCACAGCATAGACAATTGCCTTCAGATGACCCCAAAGATAAAAGTCTAAGGGGGTCAGATTGGGAGACCTTGGGGGCCATTCAACTGGCCCACGACAACCAATCCACTTTCCAGGAAACTGTTCATCTAGGAATGCTCGGACCTGACACCCATAATGTGGTGGTGCACTACTCCCGGCCCCCAATGACCTATGGGTGCTCTGGTTTCGGTACCCTCCGGTACTAACCATCCAGAATCCTATTACACTGCAGGATTTGCATAGCCAAAGTTGTACCGGCCCAGCTAGCCAAAACTGCAGCACAGCGCCTCCTTTGGCAATTGATAAGCACAGATACTACACATGATCTTAGCCAAAAGGCCGAGAAGCTTGACCCTTCAGCCTCGACCAGCACAGCACCGGTCCCACTCAGAAAGAGTCCTTCCAGCTTTCCCAGAGAAACATCCACCATCCCTCAGTTCGTAGAGCAGTATGGTTTCAGTTCCCCCAGTACTTGCCTTCCAAGCTCCTTTACGCCAGGATTTGCATAGCCACTGCCATCCCGACCAATAACCCCTGGCCAGGACAATAGCACAGCGCCTCATTTGGCAACTGATAAGAACATACACTTGATCTTAGCCAAAAGGCTGAGAACACCCTCTCTCCCCTTATGTAATGGACATCAGTGATTTGCTGTGCAGGCACTGACCAATTAGAATCTCTTTGGTCTATTCTGGAAACGCTGCACAGAGAAGAGAGAGAAGAGCAGGATTTCAAATTTCCAGACTGTTGGACTGGGAATCCCCCTGGCAGGGATCGGAGGTGGTGAGGGTTATCCGGTGTCAATTCACGTTTTCATTCTTTCCGAAAAGGTGAACTAACACTTGAAGAAATACTGCTTTATCACTTCTTTTGTCCCCATTCTTTGTCTGGACAGTGAAGGAGCAACAGAATACGCATGAATAATTCCTGCCCTCTCCTCCTGTCAGCATGAACACACCTGATTGCCTGATCTTCCCTTTCCCAGATTGAGCAATACTGTACACACAATAAAAAGTTTATAACTTAGGAACTTACAGTAGATGCATTCAAAAATAAATTCCACAATATTTTAATGAGCATATTGCTGTATTTTATATCTGCTGGGAGTCCAGCATGGCATGTCACAAATTATCTTTAGAGAAAGGTTTAATGAAAAACAGAAAATTAATATCAGGAGAAAAGTAGACCATGGTTTCACTTTAAATTAAATTGGTTTGTCATGGTATTGGTATCAAGCTGTTCACAGTGGCAGCTTTAAATCTTTATGTAATTGATAAGTCAAAAGTACAGACTGGTTTAGATAAAATAGCTCTAAACAGACTTGGATCTCAGTTATGCATCCTTCTAGTCAACCTTGATAGAGCCTTGCCTATGGCTACATTTTCAGGCATCTCATGTAAAATAAAGATATATGCAGACTACATATACTTGAAAATAATCGTCATTGTATTTCATGTAGTGTTGAATGAAATAGAGAAGATGGTGAAATACACTTTGCCGCTATGGCCATGACTTATAGACCTTTCCACACACATGGACATGCTATAAGTAATATATACAGTTACAGTGAAAAATATTCAGGACTGAAGATATTTAGATAAACGTTTATCGTGAACCATAGCACCATTTTAAATCCCTTTGCAGTAATTAAATAAAATAAACAGCATGCACAGTAGTCAAATCTCAATCTCTCCACAGCCTGAAATACCTAAAAATGTTATCATGTAACTATACAGCATATGTCCTTACAATGTAAATGATAAAAGTTTAGCCAAGATAGAGGAGCACATACATATATTGTTTGAAATACATAATGCCTTTTATGTAGCACTTTTTAGGTTTAAATGTCTGTTAAAATATTGGACTAGCTACACTTGTTTTAAGTTTCATTTCAAAATGACATGTGCCACCTAGTGTCAGAAAACGATATGACACATTGCATGTTGCCTTTTTGTTCTTGGTAAAAAAAATTACTTTTTTCCACTGACTCAAATTATTATTGTTTGCAGATTCCAGAAAAAAAAGCACTGCTACAAACTCCACTAACCATCTCGGTTCCAGTCTCAGGCATGCCCGGTGGCGGCCGAAGGGAGCCCATCTCTGCTCTGTATATCGTCACTGTAAAAACACATGGCCACACACTGATGATGTCACCTATCATACATTTTGTTCTGCCAGCACAAAGACGTAAACAAACCTTGCAGGTGGGGGAGATTTAGTAAAACTGGTGCACAAAGAATTCGGTGCAGCTGTGCATAGTAAACAATCAGCTTCTAGGCTTTATTGAAGCTTAAGGCTCCATGCACACTGAAGCTGATAAACGACCGTTTATGGTTGTTTGGGCGTTTTTTTTTAACTGTCCATAAATGTCCCTTTATGTTATCCTATGTGTCCATGCACACATGGACGTTTATTGTCGTTTAACGGCAGTGGCGTTTATGGGCTGTAAACCCTGAATTGGTGTTCTGGAGTCGTTCTTCTGACCACAAAAAACGCTGGACGCCGATAAACGCTCATAAAAGCTGATAAACGGCTGTTTATCGGCGTCCAGTGCTTTTTGAAGTCAATGGAAGCTATTGAAGTAAAAAAAAAAAAAGCTCAAAAACGCAGACACCGCTAAACAAGCAAAAACGCACGTAAACGCTGCTTGCAAAACGCTGCTAAAAGCACGTTTTCTAAGCAGCGTCTCCTGCCACATAATTAGACGCCCAGAGAGCGTCCAGTGTGCATGGAGCCTAATTGAGCATGTTGAAGTTAGGAGATGATTGTTTACTAGGCAGAGCTGCACCAGATTCTGTGTTCACTAGTTTTAGTAAATCCCCCACATTGTGTGCTGGAGTAATGCTTATGATGGGGGACATCGGTGAATGGCTCTGTGCCAAACAGCAATAAATCATTTTTATACCTACAACGTACTTAAGAGCTGAGAATTGTTTTAATATTATATTCTTATAAAAACTATAAACTCAATTAGTCAATGAGTTACTGCTATTTTGTAAGCTCTTGTCGTTGTATCATCCAATGCATTAATAAAACACATTAACACTGCATTGCAAAGGGCACTGCTCAGTGGGAAGTCTTTGTCCAAACACATGGTTGGCCCTGCTACTGGGGTCACTTGTACTTCATGGCAAACTCTTGCCAGTCTTTCCAAAGACTGATGTATCATTCCCAGCAGTGGTGGCCCCTAATCCATGAGCCCGGCCTCTAATCTCCATGCAGGGCGCCGGAAGCATGGATTTCAATGTGGGTTTTTTTTTGAAGCACATGATTAGAACCTAAGGCTCTAATTGGCTTAAAAAAGGGCTTGCTTGGGGTGCAGAGCACTGCGCCCCAAGCCCACCCATTTGTATGACATTAGCATATAATATTCACTAATGTCTTTCTGATTCTCCTCATGACCAATCAGGAAGGGGGTCCTGAGACCCAATTTGCCAGGGGGTCCAAGGACTCCCAGCCAATCAGGTCTCTGGACCCGCTTCCTGTTTCGGCTGGGAGGATAAGCAATGGACCTGGCTCTTCTCTCTGCAAGCTGCAGGCCAGGTGCAGCGAGAAGCAGCAGGTGGAGGGGCGGAGCGGCAGCAATAGCCTCTTCCAGGTGCTCTATCCCGGATCCAACACCACCACCTTGTCATCTTCCTCCTCCCCGCTCCTCTACCGCAGCACCAGCGAGAGGAGGCCGCCGAGAGCCAAGCAATAGCATCAACTTGGGGGCTTTGTGGTCTCCCCCAAACACCGGCTCATCAAGATTGACAGCTAAGGATAAGGTAAGGCCATGGATCGCTACCTTCCCATTTGGGCAAAATTGAGCACCCCAGCCACCACTGATTCCCAGCACTCTTGTTTCTTAGGAAATACCTATGGTACACCGTTGGAGGTTTGAAGTCCACAGGGAAAATCTGGAGCTCCAATATATCAGCACAAGTGGATATCCTTTATTGAAAAATGGGGAGCACAGCAGATAAAAACGCTTTTTGGCCATCAGGCCTTAATCTTGGCTACTACATTAATGAGACCTTTGTTTAAATAACAAATGAACAATCACATTATCACAATAAAATCACATAAAAGGGGAGGAGCAAGCAAAGCATACATTAACAGTTAAAATGTACTCCCCAGCCCCTTTATTAGGTACACCTTGCTAGTACCGGGTTGGACCCACTTTTGCATTCAGAACTGCCTTCCATTTTTTGTGGCATAGATTCAACAAGGTGTTGGAAACATTCCTCAGAGATTTTGGTCCATATTGACATGATAGCCTCATGACATTGCTGCATATTTGTTGGCTGCACATCCATGATGCAAAGCTTCCATTCCACCACATCCCAAAGGTGCCCTATTGGATTGAAATCTGGTGACCGAGGCCATTGGAGTGCAGTGAACTCATTGTCATGTTCAAGAAACCAGTTTGAGATGATTTGAGCTTTGTGACATGGCGTATTATCCTGCTGGAAGTAGCCATCAGGAGATGGATACACAATACTCAGGTAGGCTGTGGCGTTTAAACAATGATCAGTTGGTACTAAGGAGACCAAAGTGAGCCAAGAAAATATCCCCCACGCCATTACACCACCAGCCTGAATCGTTGATACAAGTCAGGATGGATCCATGCTTTCATGTTGTTATGCCAAATTCTGACCCTACCATCTGAATGTTGGAGGTGAAATTGAGACTCACTAGACTAAGCAAAGTTTTTCCAATCTTCTATTGTGCAATTTTGGTGATCCTGTGCGAATTGTAGCCTCAGTTTCCTGTTCTTAGCTGACAGGAGTGGCACCCGGTGTGGTCTTCTGCTGCCGTAAGCCCATCTGCTTCAAGGTGCGATGTTTTGTGCACTCAGAGATGGTATACTGCATACCTTGGTTGTAACATGTGGTCATTTAAGTTACTGTTCCCTTTCTATCATCTCGAACCAGTCTGCCTTTTCTCCTCTGACTTCTGACATCAACAAGGCATTTTTGTTCACACAACTGCCGCTCACTGGATATTTTCTCGGACCACTCTCTGTAAACCCTAGAGATGGTTGTGTGTGAAAATCCCAGTAGATCAGCAGTTTTTGAAATACTCAGACCAGCCCGCCTGGCACCAACAACCATGCCACTTTAAAGTCACTTAAATCCCCTTTCTTCCGACACTCCGTTAAAAAATTGAGCAAGTCGTCTTCACCACGTCTAGATGCCTAAATGCACTGAGTTGCTGCCATGTGATTGGCTGATTAGCAATTTCTGTTAATAGGGAATTGAACAGGTGTACCTAATAAAGTGCCCGGTGAGTATATGTGCATCAAGTACTAAGAAACATATGTGTATGAGTATAGACATTGTATTCATTATATATACACACATACTGCATAAAAAATGAATCATTGCCCCAAACACAAAAGGGAAATATTACATTAAAAAATTGAATCAATTGTGACATGATGGATAAGTGTGAAAAAAGAAATGGCTTAGGAACATGCAATCCAGGCATATCCACATCCCATCTATTATTTTATTCAATCCATGTGGAATGCGGGTCTGCAGCCTATGAATCCAAAAGGCTTCACATTCTAATAATTGACAATGTCTACCTCTACTCCTGTCAGCTGGTAAAACCCTTTCAATGTAA
Organism: Glandirana rugosa; assembly: GCA_018402905.1. Taxonomy (NCBI): domain Eukaryota; kingdom Metazoa; phylum Chordata; class Amphibia; order Anura; family Ranidae; genus Glandirana; species Glandirana rugosa. Next base: position 730,598 of record BLSH010014117.1, on the reverse strand, counting down.
CAGGACAAGAAAGAGGACATGCCCCCATTATGTACATTCCTGAAATGCTTTGAAACATTAGAAATGTTCTTGGCATTGGTATCCATGCTGTCACAGTAATCTCGCAATATGTGCGAAGCAAACGTATCATGTAGGCCACATACTGCACTGTACAAGTCATGCAATGTATAAGATACACCACATGAGAGTTACAATTGCAACATTTTATGTTCCTCTTCTGTCAAAAAAGTAACGTTTTTTTCTGACAACATGTACCTTACAATATTTACTTGTGGTGGTTCCACAAAGGAATGAAGTGGGATATGATAACCATGTTTTCCTCTTGTTACTAAATTTGACATGGCTGGGGAAGAGGAGAGTACGTATAGTAGGGGCAGGCCTGCCAGAAAAGTGGCAATCTTTGGACAAAATGTTATGTAACAACATATCCGAGTAAAAAAAAAAAGGAAGATTCCTTTTTATAACATTAACTATTTGATTATACTCTACCGAATAGGTTGTTATAACAGTGTCACAGTCATTTTGCTGCTGAGACTTCCTTCTATTCCTAGAGCTATTATTCCCTGATAAACGATGGTTTCCCTTCTTAGCAGCTGCAATCCCTTAGCCTCTATCTATAGACCATTCTGGATATCCTCTAGAGTGGAGTCTCTCCTTAATAATCACACATTCAGCATCAAAGGAGTCCTCTGTTGAACAATTCCTTCTTGCTCTAGTGCAGGGGTCTCCAAACTTTTCGAATAAAGGGCCAGTTTATTGTCCTTCAGATTTTAGGGGGGCCAGATTGTGCCCAGTGGGGCAGAAAATGTCCTGGGTCCGGCATCAGTGAAAATAAAAATGGCCTCAGGTATGGTGGTCAATAGGAGAGGGAGTAGTGCCCTTTATTAGTTGGAAGAATAGTATACCATCATTGGTATCAGTGTAAGAAATAGTGCTCCATCGTGGATGTCAATGGGAGAAATAGTGCCTCATGTTGGTGAGAGGAATTGAGCCCTAAGGACTGGATAAAGACAAGCGAAGGGCCACATCTGGCCCTTGGTTTGGAGACCACTGTTCTAGTGAATTCACCCACCGGAACCGGTTTAATGGTATGCCTGAGGTGACAACTATTACCCGGTAGAATAGCATTTGTTGACACAGGTCTTTCTATAGGCTTTGGTACTTTTGGTAGGAGTGTCAGAATCACTTTCCAAGGTAACATCAAGAAAACCAATGTGTTTGTTATTAGAGTTACCCGTAAATTTTAAATTTAGATTATTTACATTATCACTAATACAACTCAAAAATTGCGTCAAATCAAAATCTTCCCCCTTCCTTGGTGAGAAGTATTTATAATATATATATGTGTATATATATATATAGTATTATATATATATATATATATATATATATATATATATATATATATATATATATATATAGAGTATCTCACAAAAGTGAGTACAACGCTCACATTTTTGTAAACATGTTATTATATCTTTTCATGTGACAACACTGAAGAAATTACACTTTGCTACAATGTAAAGTAGTGAGTGTACAGCTTGTATAACAGTGTAAATTTGCTGTCCCCTCAGTGAAAATGTCCAAATTGGGCCCAATTAGCCATTTTTCCTCCTCAGTGTCATGTGACTCATTAGTGTTACAGGGTCTCAGGTGTGAATGGGGAGTAGGTGTGTTAAATTTGGTGTTATTGCTCTCTCTCATACTGGTCACTGGAAGTTCAACATGGCACCCCATGGCAAAGAAGTCTCTGAGGATCTGAAAAAAAGAATTGTTGCTGTACATAAAGATGACCTAGGCTATAAGAAGATTGTCAAGACCCTGGAACTGAGCTGCAGCATGGTGGCCAAGAACATACAGCAGTTTAACAGGACAGGTTCCACTCAGAACGACCAAAGCAGTTGAGTGCACATGCTCAGAGACATATCCAGAGGTTGTCTTTGGGAAATAGATGAGTCCTGCCAGCATTGCTGCAGAGGCTGGAGGGGTGGGGGGGGGGGGGTCAGCCTGTCAGTGCTCAGACCATACGCTGCACACTGCATCAAATGCCATTCCAGAAGGAAGCCTCTTCTAAAGATGATGCACAAGAAAGTCCGCAAAGACGAGCAGACTAAGGACATGGATTGCTGGAACCATGTCCTGTGATTTGATGAGACCAAGATAAACTTATTTGGTTCAGATGGTGTCAAGCGTGTGCGGTGGCAACCAGGTGAGGAGTGCAAAGACAAGTGCGTCTTGTCTACAGTCAAGCATGGTGGTGGGAGTGTCATGGTCTGGGGCTGCATGAGTGCTACCGGCACTGGGGAGCCACAATTAATTGAGGGAACCATGAATGCCAACATGTACTGTGACATACTGAAGCAGAGCATGATCCCCTCCCTTCAGAGAATGGGCTGCAGGGCAGTATTCCAACATGATAACAAATCCAAACACACCTCCAAGACGACCTCTGCCTTACTAAAGAAGCTGAGGGTAAAGGTGATGGACTGGCCAAGCATGTCTCCAGACCTAAACCCTATTGAGTATCTGTAGGGCATCCTGAAACGGAAGGTGGTGCAAAGTCCCGAACATCCACCAGCTCTGTGATGTCCTCATGGAGGAGTGGAAGAGGACTCCAGTGGCAACCTGTGAAGCTCTGGTGAACTCCATGCCCAAGGGAATTAAGGCAGTGCTGGAAAATAATGGTGGCCACACAAAATATTGACACTTTGAATCCAATTTGGACATTTTCACTTAGGGGTGTACTCACTTTAGTTGCCAGTGGTTTAGACATTAATGGTTGTGTGTTGAGTTATTTTGAGGGGAAAGCAAATTTAGGCTCCATGCACACTGAAGTTGATAAACTACCGTTTATGGTCATTTGGGCGTTTTTTTTAACAGCCCATAAACGCCCTTTTTGTTTATTTTCATTTAACAGCAGTGGTGTTTTTGGGCTGTTATCTGAACGCCCTGAATTGGCATTCAAGAGTCGTTCTTCTGACCACAAAAAACACTGGAAACTTAAAAACGCTGATAAACGCTCAAAAACGTTGCTTACCAGCGTTTTTGGTCATTTTGGATCCATTGAAAAAAAAAAAATGCTGACGCTCAAAAACACTCAAAAATGCTAGTGCATTAACGATGATAAAAGCTGAAAGACTCTCTACAAAGCTACTGATGTTTTTGGATCATTTTTTTTTAATGCCCATTGTGCATGGAGCCCTACAGTGTTACACAAGCTGTACACTCACTACTTTACATTGTAGCAAAGTGTAATTTCTTCAGTGTTGTCATATGAAAACCTGTACTTAGAAAATGTAAGCCGTCTGGCTGTCTCTGGCTTTATTTTAGTCATTGACCTGGAACTACAGGAAAGTCAGAGTGCAGTTCGAACTCCAAATTGACGCACAATACACGTTCCAAGTCAATGCCTTGGAAAGTATTAAAGCCATTAGATCAGCATGACAGCTAGCATTTTGAGAAGCAGAGGTCTGCAATTTCAGCCTTCGTATTCTATCAGTACAGATTTCTTTGCTCTTTTTTTTTTAAGAGACTTGTTAAAAGAAGAACATGTTCTTATCTTTAAGTCAAAATAAAGATAAAATCACTATAACCATTTTGCACTTTTGTCTTCTTTCCTTGAAATAGAATAACAGCACAGCAAATAGCACAGCAGCACAGCCCCGACACCTCCTGACAAAATATATCTGTGAGCATTCCCTCTATTATAACTTTCTCACTTACTGCACGAGTCACGTGAGAGCAAAGCCAGGACATCTCAGTATACATGGGAGCTATGTTTTTTTCCCAGCCATCTGTTCCAAGTCATTTTTACCCATGATCTTCTGTGGAAGGACAGGCACGAGTAGAAACAAATAATCAAAGTATAGCAGTTAATAACATAGGGTTGTAATATATACCTTGAACTCTGATCGGGTCTAATACTGTACTTAAAGTGGAACTATAATGCTTATGAGCGCCACAAGTTAAAAAAAAGCTTTTTAATTAATTTTTAATATTCAAAGCAAACTCATCTACCAATGCATGTTTCCATGCTTTATTTTGCTGATAAATCACTTTGAAAAACACCCCCCTAGCAGTTCTGGCTGTGGCCATCTTGAGTAGGGGCAAATGATTCATGTAGTCTTTACTTCCTGTAATCCATCTGCCCTTAGCTCAGGCATGCCGAGAGGAGGATGTTCTTAGAAAATAAAACCCCTCCTCCCCTCATGAAGACTCCTGGGATGTATGACATCATTTACCTAGGCATGGAAACCAGAAAGTAACAGAAGAAATGTAAAAAAAAAAATGAAAACAGGTAAATATACAGTGCCTTGAAAAAGTATTCATACCCCTTGAAATGTTCCACATTTTGTCATGTTACAACCAAAAATGTAAATGTATTTTATTGGGATTTTATGTGATAGACCAACACAAAGTGGCACATACTTGTGAAGTGGATGGAAAATGATAAATGGTTTTCAACATTTTTTACAAATAAATATCTGAAAAGTGTGGGGTGCATTTGTATTCAGCCCCCTTTACTCTGACACGCCTAACTAAAATCTAGTGGAACCAATTGCCTTCAGAAGCCACCTAATTAGTAAATAGAGTCCACCTGTGTGTAATTTAATCTCAGTATGAATACAGCTGTTCTGTGAAGCCCTTAGAGGCTTGTTAGAGAACCTTTGTGAACAAACAGCATCATGAAGGCCAAGGAAAACACCAGACAAGTCAGGGATAAAGTTGTGGAGAAGTTTAAAGCAGGGTTAGGTTATAAAAAAATATCCCAAGCTTTGAACATCTCATGGAGCACTGTTCAACCCATCATCTGAAAATGGAAAGAGTATGGCACAACTGCAAACCATCCAAGACATGGCCATCCACCTAAAT
>BLSH010014117.1:675685-686827 GCA_018402905.1 Glandirana rugosa | reverse complement strand
TAAACCTCGTCCCCGCCTAGGTCTCGTATCAGAGCCCTCCCCGTGACGGTCTTTTATTCTACAACGAATGTCTGGACATAAATTGCGTAGTATTTCAGGATTGGTACGAATTTTGTCACTGTGACAAAATCCCGGTTAAGGGTGGTATCTTTTCATCAGGTTTACGTGAGACCTACGAAAAAACGTACACACAAAAACTACGAAAGGTCACGCAAAAAAATAGTAAGGTCATGTAAAAAGGGGGAGAAAAAAATAAGTGGAATTTATTTCTGTACACACAAAGCCACGTAAAAATCACACAAATCAACGCAAGGGCATGTCAAGTCACGTCTTTTTTACGTCGTACAAGATGAAAAAAGGACCTTGACCAATAAATGTATGCTGGCATGGGGATGCATGTTTAACACTTTAAGGGTCAGTTCACACTACATGCAGTCCAGTGCGTTTTTTATGCATCAAAAACGCATGGATAGTAGGTTATATGGTTTTCAATGGCATAGTTCACACCAATGCAGGCAGTTTCAGTGCATTCCAGTGAGTTCCAGTTCCAGGAAAAAAGTAGAACATGCTGCATTTTTTCTGCACTGAACTGTACGGGAACGCAACTAAACACACTAAAAATGCACCGAAACACACATGTCTTTATTTAAGGTGAATAAAAAAAGAGGGGGAAAAATGTACTGGAATGATAAAAAAACGCACTGGAAAGCATCAAAAACACACATGCAAAAAAGCATCCAGAGTGCATTTGGACTACTTTTCTATGGTGGGAATTGGCCCTAAAACAGTGTCACTGTTTTAAGCATGGTTAGGACTTTATGATGCGTTAAATACAGGTCTGTAAGCAACATCTTATTTTCTGGCAGTGCCCCTCCCGAGACTATGCTCTGGATCCGCCCCTGCTCCAAATATATTTTAGGACTAGCAGACAGAGGCAGCTGTGCCTTAGAACTCACACTGCAGATATACAGTTATGAGGCTGTAGGCACAGGAGTGCCTAGGCATCCTCACATAAATGGAAGTGTGCTTATATAATTTAGAATGAATTCAAGACAAAAGGGTACTGCCTAGACACAATTAACATGTTCTCTCTAATGTAAAAATGTTTCACTTTTTAATTTCAGTAATACTTTAAAGCAGCCCTGCTAGCAGCAATGGATTATGCAAATCAGGCCAGGATAATTTGTTTTGTGTCAGTAGGAGAGTGTTGGTAATATCTTTCACAGTATTTGCTGTGTAACTTCCATTTTTTCTGCTTTGTGTATCAACAATAACATTTAAACTTCTGAAGCAGATTTGAATCTGAATGGTAAGGAATGTGGTGACTCATTAAGCTTTCTAAGCATAAGAGGTTGCAAGCAGGAATTATGGTGATGGATCCCATCTTGGTGATGGGTTTGTGCATTTAGGACATGGGGTTTCGCAAACTTCACTTCTCCCATCATGTTCTTTAGAAATCAAAATCTGCCTGCATGTAATATATGAAAACTGGGTGAAGGAACTGATTTACTTGTGTGGGCATAAGTGTTGGAGTATATTCCTGACACTCATTAAAACTGAGGAAGCTGGTTTAATAGGTGGCAAACATCTTCATCATTAAAGAATAAGCCCAGTTTAATGTTACTAACAACTAAGGGTTGGCCCTCACGCATTACATCATCCTCCCTTTTTGGGGGTTAAAGGCGTGCAGCATGTCCCTCCTGCGACGGCTGTGTCCCCCAGAAAAAATTTGAATAGCAATGATTTAAATAATGTTTTCCTTACATGCTGTCACTAGTCAGTATCCATAATCACTGCCACACCAGTCATATGATGACCCTGTACCAGGGTGGATTTGATTTAAATCAAGTTGATTTAAATCACAATTTTTAAAGAGCCCCTGTCATCTCTCCTCCTCTGACCCACTGTTAACTCACCGACAGTCCCATTCACTTTAATGGGACGGCTGGGGACACGGCAGTGACACAACAAGGTGAGGGACGTGGCGGCAGCAGGTGATGGGATCTAAAATGACAGGTGCTCTTTAAATGTAAGGACTTATCCTTGCTCTTAGAATCTTTAATATATACAAACAAAATTAAGGTTTCCCATTTAGAATAATAAAGCTGTCAGGTTAGTAAAACAGGGATATCAGAACCCATTCAATCATATAATTTGTAGTGTACATAGGTTTGCAAAACAATGGAGTATAGGATATTCCTGAACTTTTTTTTATCTCATGGTTACTGTGAAATTGTGTGAATGCATCAATGCAGTGCATGCTATCTCAGCTTGCAGAACTTCGATTCATTGAATGAGTTTACCAAAAATGTAAATATTGCAGAATATACAGCCTCATGCTAATTAATTGAGCTCCATTTCATACTGAATAAAGTCAATTATTAATGTATCTTAAATAGAAAACTATCTTTAGATAGATTTTTACTCCAAAAGCATTTTAATAAACTAAATTCAATAAAAATAAAAAAATTGATTTAAATCAAAAAAATCTGATTTTTTTTTTTTTTTAAATCATCGATTTTTATCCACCCTGCCCTGTACTGCATTGGTGACATTATGTAAAAAAAATGTTATTTCATTTTTTAATTTTCCAAAAAATGGTGACAAAAAAATTACAACTTCAAAAAACTTGCTATGCCTCTTAATAAATACCTCAGACTTTTCAAAAATGGGTCATTTGGGGAGGTATTTGTACTGTCCTGGTGTTTGAAGGGCCTCAAGAAATGATATAGACTGTCAGTACATCAGAATTGATCCGTTTTCAAATATAATATAGTTTGTAGACTCTATAACTTTCACAAAAACAAATGAATGTTTAAAATTAATGATTTTTTAAACAAAAGACCTGTAGCTGAATACATTTTGACCAAAACTCATGAAGCAATTTGATTTTCTTGAATATGTTTTATAACAGAAAGAAGAAATTATTGTTTTTTTTTTTTTTGCAAACAATTCACCTTTTTTTTCTTTATATAGCAAACAATAAAAAACCCAGTAGTGAAAAGCTCTATTTGTTTGAAATTAAAAAAAGTATACGTTTAATTTGGGTACAGTGTTGCATGACTGCACAATTGCCAGTTAACGTAGCGCAGTGCTGAATAGCAACAAATGGCCTAGTAATAAAGGGGGTAAAACATTTCGGAGGTCAAGTGGTTAAAGGAGACCATTTTATCACTCCAAAACTTCACATGCAGGCTTAAACCACCCCCAAAACATGTTATTTAAGGATTTGTTTATTTTTTAGTGGTTTCCTTTAAAGTTGCATTAAATGAACCTCTCTCCGCTGAATGAGATTTTTTTTTTCCGAATTGATGCACCTTTTTAACAAAAACTTGCAAATTAACCTTGGAAAAAAGTACAGAAAAATAAAAGTAAGAACCTGGAAAAAAACATGATGCGGCTTCAATGGGATTAAATGCCGTGTTGGGTGTTTGTGAACCTGCAGCTGGGTTCGCTGAGCATCCAGAGAACCAAAACTTGCCCAGTTCACTCTTCATTACTAACAACATCTAAATATACCATGACCTGAATAAATAAGAACCTTCACATGCATCTACATGTTTTATTTCCAATTCTCAAAGTTTTGTTTTTAATCTAAGTCTAATTATTCCCTTTCTTCTTCCCATTCCTCCTTTTTGATGCCCATTTCCTATTATTTTATTCCATGGACTACCCCAGCAGGTGAAGTCTGGTTCAAGTAACATTTTTGTAGATATCATAGAGCAATGTTTAGAGCTCACAAGCTGTTAAATTGGATTACATTCAGTTCACTGAATTCAATTTTACAGAAATCGTAGTACAAGCTGCATAATCTTTGAAAGAAGCATAAACATGTATAATTCTGCAATTATACACAAAGTTTTCTATGAAAAAAATGCCTTGTTTATTTCAAATCATACTGAATTATTATACTGCCTGCCAGTAATGGTATCCCATGAAGTACTGAGGAGTCCATAGTCCATCAACATTGGGTCCAATATTCTGAGATAGGTTCCTATTTTTGAGGGAACCTTCTCAAAAAGCAATTGCAGTACTGAAGAGCTTACAGCCCGGTTGGTTGAACTGCATGCTTACCAGCTCTTCAGCCATGAGAACATCAGTCTATATATCCATTGATATCCTTTACAAATGAAACATGCCATTTTTTTAAAGGTTAAGTAAAAATGTTTATAGTTTTGGGTCAATTCGATAAAAATGTTTAGTTTTTTTAAATTGTGAAGTATAGACCATCTCTATATTTTATTTTGTAGAGGTTTAATACTGGTTGCACCAAGGATGCTGGGATTGAGGTACATCATTAATTTTGTAAAAACAAAGCATTTGAGCAACTTTTTGCTTTTGAGGGTGTCTCATTTTCTTCCTGCTTGATTGAATCGATATAGGCAGCCATACAGAACAAGGAGTGAGGAAAGAGTATCTGCCATTCAACTCTTTTAAGCAACATGCTTTTTTTTCAGCAAAGCAGTTAAGGTCAGCTTTGTAAAAAGTAGCCTATATCTATTCTTGCTGCCTGAAAGAGTAAAATGAAAATATAAAACATTCATACATACTGACCAGAATAAAAAAAGACATTTTACTTTTAGTCCTGGACATAATAAATACTAAAAAACAATACCTTAAAAAATTCATGCCCAGCAGTGCTTCTGCAATATAGGATGACAGTTTGGAAAAACAACATTCTAGAACTAAGAGGAATAATGTTGATGCTGGAGCATGCATTGTGATTTACAAACTCTGGGTACTCGACACTTATGTGGACAAGCTGGCCATACATGGCTCAGTTTATTTCATTCAGTACATACAATCAAGGTGTATGGGGGAATCCTCCCTGCTGTAGCATTGTATTTTGACAGTGGAGGAGTCAACTGGACTCCTCTGATATCAGAATACACTGATTAGCATTACAACCTATTGACTACAGCTTGATTAAAATAAAGTTTTCCAGCAAGCCCATTCATGAGCAGCCGATCAGTAGATTGACTGCTCTCGAACAGGACTGGCCATAGAGGGTTGGAAATTCAGCCAGTCCCTACTGAACTGGCTAATATTCAATCCATATATGGATAGCTTTAGGTTGGCATTTTTTTAGAGTTTGGAAAATTCAGGAGAGAGTTGTTATTGGTGTGAGTGTCCTCTCTCTCTTTATACATATACTGTGTATGCATATATACTGTATATACAATATATATCACTATCACTAACTCACACACATGCATACACATTAATTCACAGCAGCAATGGACCACCCCTTTAAAAGTGTTCAGTGGTGGATCACTTTTCAGAGGCAGCTTAGTGGCAGCTTGCATGTTAAAGAAGGCAATGTTTCAATCTCCCGAATACCTGTGTTTTTCAATCCCAATGTGGATATTATGTTTAAATATATTGTGCCACAAATGAGCTCCAAGCATTGCATGCAACAGAGCAATGCCATTGATTTCAATGGAGATGTATGGCAAGCAAAATGACTGCCAAATACGACATGACAAGGTAAAATTGCCACACCCAGAAATTAACCATCAAAGCCACAGCAATGTACAAACAGATATGAGTGGCCACCATTTTGGGTCGTAGTTAGGTGATTGGGGGGAGACCAACTGCTTTTTTTTACTTCCACCTCATTGTGAACAAGGCCTAACACTCAAATTGCTTAGGCAGCAGCTCAGTCTCAAATTATATTTATGTGGGTTTATTTTTGAAAGTTTGGTATCTGCTCATATATTTACTTTTTACTTCCTTCACCCTGAAAGTCATGTGTTTGAGGCAGTGGAACACCTGAGTTGGATTACTTTTTAACACAGAGTCAGTGAAGATTTTCTTTTTTTTAAATCTTTTTATTGCATATAAAACACAAAAATTTGGACATACAAACATTGCACAACGTTCGCCTGTCATGGCATCGATAAAGGAAATTAAAATATTAAAACGGACACTCAATAAAAACATAGCATTACAGGTTATACCTTATGTCTAGAAATGTATGCAAACATCATAGTGAGTAATGTATAACACACATGCAAATCTGAGTTCAAATATAGCATCTATACAGTGTAACAAATTACCAACCATCACATAAACATACCATTGACAGAAAAATAGGTGATATATAATATAATTCAAACATTAATGATCGGAGAGCATATATATATATGCCTCAAAAACACAGTGGTTATATCATTGTCATATGAGTCTAATATATCTGAACAGAAAAAGTCAAAGAAATTACAACCAAAAAGATCTCTATGATGCTGTGTGTGTTCCCGGATTAGGCCCCCCAGGGCATCCCCTACGTTTCAGCCTGCACCTAGTGTGGTCCTATATATGCCAAGTGGATCTGATGAGGGTCATCTCTATACTTGAATGGATGGCCCCCAAAGGTATTGGCTACCCAAAAGTGTCCTTCCGGGATTCGCCTTGGTGATAGGATTGTAGACTGGCAGATCGGAGGGGAGCAGGGAGAGGGGGGAAGGAGAAAAGAGACGGATTTATGTCTTTCCAGAGTAGATTTAACTGTAAAGCTAAAAGTACAAGCAGAGGGAACGGAGTAGAAAACCCAGGTCAGTTTAATATATTCGTGAGGTATATATATTGTTAGCTGTAGAAAAGGCAAGCATAGTACTTACTCAGGTTGTCCCTAACATCTGTATGACTCCTCCGTGGCGTCCAATGGCCAGAAATGATCAGCAAGAACACCACTTGGGGGCCCATATATATTGAAAGGTCGTCCGTGATGTTGTCCGGGAACGCCCACTCATTAGTGTGCAAATCAATGGGACATATCCGGTTGCTAATCAATAAATTTAATGCAGCTGAATACCTCTATAATGGTGTCTGTTTGGATGTACACCTCCATGAAGCCAGACGGCTTCCTCCTCTGTCCTCCACATACTTCCCGGTTAGGCAGTGTCTGACGTCACTGCGTCAAAGTGCGCAATGACATCAGAGGTAATACGGCCATCCAGCCAAACAGTCAGGGTGCCATCTTGGATACTGGAGGGCCCGACAGTCCGGAACTAGAGGGGAGGAATTTGTTAAGAAAAAGAGTAACCATAATTTTGTTCTAGGGGAAGGATGACTAAGTGCTGTTAAGTCCCTGCATCACTCCATCGGGTGGCAATCTTACACATTAAAGCGCCATTCCCACCGGTAGGCTCAATGGTGAGAAAACACCGCAAAGTGTACCTTCACCATGGGATACCATAGTCTTAACTAATGGCGCCACCTTGTGCTCCTATCAAAAAAAAAATATATATATATATATATATTTGTGCAACCCTGGGGATAAGCCAAAGCCCTGTCAAGAAAAACACACAACATCAACAAGTAGTGGAATCTGAAGGGGCACTCAGTCCCACTACTGTACAGACAGAAAAGCCATAAAAGCTGGTATTGAATAAATGAACATCTAAGACAGTTTAACCATTCTACATAATTTTTAAAGGGGAACGGTGTTAGTAACATAGAGTCATATAGTCTACTTAGTTTTCCTCATTTTTGGTGACAGTAAATGGAAGTATCACATATCTCTTTCAAACCCTCCGGAGGAGAAGCCCTGTAAACATGGATTGAAATTCAGGGCTTGGTTCAAACCAGGTGGTGAGGTGGAATCTAGATTTGTGATCCATCTCAACTCACGTTGGAGCAATAAGTTGTTAAAATCTCCTCCACGGGGACTTCAATGTATACGGTCCAAAACTATCACTAGCACTTTTGGAACACGTCCCACATGTACTTGTACTACATGTGTACCCCAAGGTGAGTCAAGGTGAGCCTGGGTCCAAGTTACAATCTTTACTGCATATCAGAGAACTGCTGTATTTTTGAATGTTTCTTAATGTTGGTTATAATAAAAAAAAAGGTTGATGGAGGGGGGCCTGCATTGATAAGGGGGGTCTACACTGATGCAGGGGTCTGCATTGATGGAGGGTGCATGCATTGATGGGGGGTGTTCTGTTACACGATTGTCATGTAACAAATACCTGTGAATAGCTATAGTAATGTTTGTATAGTTGGTTGTTACAATGCCATCTTGTGGTTGTTTTAGATATTGCACCTTTCCTTTGTGTTTCTAAGTGTGTACCTCCCATCCTCTGGGAGCTAACTTCCTCTTCCTAGTTCACTCTGTTATGCAACTTCCTCTTCCTGTGTCCTCTCTCTCTCATGAGGTAAAGAATATGGCCACACGCTTGTAGGCCTCACTCAATCTACTCGCATCCTAGGACACATTACCATGTTTTGACCTGCAGTTACCATCTTTCAACCATCTGCCACATTTGTTGTATGCTGTACCTGCTATTCCCAATAAATAATCGCATATGGAAGAAATCGGTATTGGTGAGTCACTATCTGATGAGAAATGTCTGCGGTCATCGTATCTGCTTATACAGGCCAGGCATAGAGGTCTCACCAAGGGATACGTTGCTATTACAACAGTTAGGAGTCAGAATAGTCAAAACATGATAGGATTCCTTCAGCCTTCTGCGTGGATGTGAAGTCAAACATGTGCTAGAATTCTTGCTGTGTATGTTTAATCTGCAATCAAACTCAGTGCCATCCGCCATCTTTTAAAAGCACATGGTTGCACAAGCTTATTGCACTTCACCTGTGAATGTTAAAAACTGTTTCTCTGCATTGGACTGTGTTATCCCACCTGTCTAAGCTGCTGTTCGTCTTCTTAAAGAGACAGTAACTATTTTTTGCAAAACTTGAAAAATGTCTAGACAAGCTTCCGAACATTCTTTTATTGCTGAATCTACACAGATACATCATGCCTCTGACCACACAGATATAAAGATAGCAGATTCTGTAGATATCGCAGAGCAAAGTGTAAGACCCAAATGCACAATTATACCAACCCAGAAACTTAGAGAAAACTATGAAACCACTAGAGATGAGTTCTCCAACAATCTGTCTGAACTATGGGACAAAGCTACATACTGCATGTCAGTCTTGCCATGCTGCAATCAACAAGCTGAGTTAAGAAATTCTACAGATCGCCTATCTGCAGCATATGAGCGCTACCAGCGGCTGTCAGCAAAATACACAGCTTTCTTAAAGGACTCTAATATAGAGGGCTCTTTAGCAGAACTGTCTAAGATTTATGAACTAAACCAACAAAGAGATCTCCTAGTGCAAGATGCCAAGGATAAGGCAGAACTCCGCATTACTAAACTACAGCAGACCAGATCTCATAAATCCACGTCTAAAAAGCTTACATCACATTCTTCTAGATCTTCTCGCTCTAGAAGCTCAACATTAAGTGACAAGCTAATAGAGGCCCGTGCAAGTTTAGAAGCAAATAAAGTGCGAAGCTCATTTGCCAGAAAAGAAGCTGAAATGGAAGCCCAGAGCAAAGCTCGCCAAGCTGAAATGGAAGCTCAGAGCAAAGCTCACCAAGCAAAGGCGGAATCCCAAATAAAGATTCTGCAAATTGAAAGGGAGGAAGCAGCTGCTCAAGCAAGGCTAAAGGTCCTTGAACAAGCAATGGGAGGAAGTACTAACTCACTCTGTTCCATTCCAGCAGAAGTGGAAGATCCAATTGAATGCACCAGTGAATATGTGCTAAGGCATAGTGCTTGCAATGATACAGTCATCTCCTGTACCGCCTACTAACATTACTGTTACAACACAGAGACCTCTAACACGCACAAGCCTGAGCCTCTTCAAGTCCACAAGACAAGCATATTCACACAGCAAACCATATCACCTCCGGTCAACAACAAGGTAACTGCCAGCGACAAGCCACAGTTCAAGCAACAACTTTCACACCCAAGGGGTCCCACAAGTTACTTTGGCACCGAAGAGTGAGAAATCAGATCTGTCTCACTTCGCCAGATATATGATTCGCCGTGAGCTCATTAACATTAGCCTCTCAAGGTTCGATGACTGTCCAGAGAACTACAGAGCTTGGAGATCAACCTTCAAAGCATCCATTGCCGATCTCAACCTGACCACCAAGGAGGAACTTGATTTGCTCATAAAGTGGCTTGGGCCAGAATCTGCAGATCATGTTAAAAGACTGAGAGCAGTGCATGTTGATTACCCAGATGCAGGTCTTGCTGCTGCGTGGGCAAGACTTGAACAAACCTATGGTAGCTCTGAAGCCATAGAAGGTGCTCTATTCAAAAGACTACAAAACTTTGCAAAAATAGGAAAAAAAGATCATCACAAGCTTCGAGAACTAAGTGACCTCCTCATGGAGCTACAATTGGCAAAGGCAGACCCTTGTCTACCTGGGCTAAGCTATCTAGACACCGCCCGTGGCGTGAACCCAATGGTGTCTAAACTACCATACAACCTGCAGGAGAAATGGGCACAACAGGGCTCAAGATATAAAAGAGATTATAACGTATCCTTTCCTCCATTCTCATATTTTTGCAGGTTCATCAGTGAACAAGCCTGGTCGAGAAATGATCCCAGCTTCAGCTTCAGTGAGTCTAGCTTGCCTGCGTCATCATCATCATCGTCATCGACTTATATAGAGCAGTATCTGCTAAAAAGACAGACATCTCACCTCCCATATTCTCTCCTGCTCACCAGAGTGATTCGGGTGATAGAGATAAAGATCCAAATCGTCAGTGCCCTATTCACAAAAAACTTCACCCTCTAAGGAAATGTCGTGGGCTTATGGCAAAGACTGTCCAAGAATGCAGGGAGATTCTCCAGAAACTTGAAATATGCTATAGGTGCTGTGCTTCTTATGACCATTTTGCTAAAAACTGTAAAGTTGCCATCAAGTGCACAGAATGCAGTAGCGACAACACCGAACTAGGAAGAGGTGTCTGGAGTCATGTACTTCTTCTCTACGAACATCACCGACCTCGTACCGAAACAACGAGGGGCGGTACTAGACTACGTCCCAGGTTACATCTACCGACGACACATAACAGACCTTCACCTCGTCCTACGTATCGACATTGCACAAACAGCGATGACGTAAGACACGTGAACTACCGTTGAAATGTCAAAAATCGTTTTACCAGTATTCTTCGTGTCGTGGATATCGTATAAAGTTCAAAGACCTCTTAGAGGGACGTAAGAACCTGTCAGAAACGGTATTCGGGTGCTGTAAAGGAATCTCCCACTTCAAAAAACACTTATCCCGTGACTGCTAAACCTAGAAATAGAGATAGTGGGCTTAGTGAG